>OU611985.1:3020000-3448345 GCA_914767915.1 Agriopis aurantiaria | reverse complement strand
CTATATCTGGGTGTTAATTTATTTATTTAAGTATATATTTAAAACTATGTATGTATATCAGTCTCTGGTAGCCATGTCACAAGCTATGCTTAGTTTGGGGTCAGATGACCGAGTGTGAAAAAATGTCCCGAATTTATTTATTATTTATAGCTTTACATGATATTGTAAAGAATAATAATTAATTTGCGCAAACATCATGATCGCAATTATTACCCGGTCTAGCTACAAGGACAAGAAAACTGTTTGGTGCGTTACTGTTAAATAGCTGTACATGATAATGTAAAGAACAGCCAACGAATTGCGCAAAAACTGTGTCATTTTAAAACAATTACACATCCTAGCTACAAAAACAAAAAAAATCTTTAAAATTTGAATTTCCCGCCATTGGTGAAAGCTACCACCTTAAATAAACACCTTATTATGATAAACAATTCCACTTTTTTTTTTACAAATTATCGCTAACGAGATTTCTCACGAGTGAAAGCGAGACGTTTTTATTTGTAGAACAGTTTTTTAAGGTGATGTTTTTAAGTGAAGAATAGCTATTCTTCACCAATTCAAATTCTTCGAACACATAGTAATGAATTTTTAAACTTTTGCGATTTTTACACATCTTTTAAATGTTTATCGGGACTGAGTTTTCATTCAGCTCGTGACCACGGCCATTGTAACATGGTTAAAACGTCGAGCGAAAGCTTCGACCAAAATAAAATAAATGGAAAACGCACCATAACCATTGAAATTGCTCAGTAAAAACTAGTCAAAACCGTCGGACATATACTTCAACACCTGATTATAACCATGTACAGTACATTTGTTACAAATAATAGATAGCTGTTTTTTGTTCCATATTTACACGTAGGAAAAGCACGCGAACGCATAATTTTGTTAGATCTTTCGTAATCATGTAACAATAGGCTCATGTTGCACTTCCTACGGCTAGAGACCGACTGAAACTAAGTGGGGGGCCGGCGTTCATTTTGTAATCTTCAAAAATGCGCTTCTTCAGGGCCCGTCCATTCATTTTATTTTGGTCGAAGGCGAAAGGTACATATTTTTACCTAAATAAAATAATACGCGATAAGTCCGATAAACATTCAAAACACGTAGCGTATGATTAATTAAGTTCTTAATAGTGGAGTGGCCAGCCCTGGTGTCAGGAGGTGAGAGTTATTGGTATTCATTGTTTTAGGAATGGGTCGACCACCAAGTCCCCGACGACGAGGTTGCCCTCAACGAATACTTACGCGATGTCAACGAGCGGATGCGGATGGTGGCTCGAGAGAGCGATGCGCCTAAACAAGTGAGAATTTTAGTGCAACTTTAGATTATCTCGAAGCTGATTTGAACTGATTTTAAGACGAAAGTCTTCGACCATTGTGTGTGTGTGTGTGTGTGTGTGTGATGACATACGGCACTGAAACGTGGTCTCTCACTATAGGCCTCATAAGCAAGCTCAAAGTCGCACAATGAGCTATGGAGAGGGCTATGCTCTGGGTTTCTCTACGAGATCGAATCCGAAATGAGGAGACCCGTAGACGAACAAAAGTCACCGACATTGCCCACCGGATTAGCAAGTTGAAGTGGCAATGGGCAGCGTACATATCACGCAGAAGAGATGGCCGATGGGGCCGAAGGGTTCTGGAATGGAGACCACGGACCGGTAAGCGCAGCGTAGAACGTCCACCTACAAGATGGACAGACGACCTAAAAGAGACCGCAGGGAAACGCTGGATGCTGGCCGCTTCCAACCGGCCCTTTTACAGATCGATGGGGGAGGCCTATGTCCAGCAGTGGACGTCCTATGGCTGAAATTATGATGATGATGATTTGAACTCTGAAGTGTAACGTCGGTTTTGTACATACATATCATTTCATTCTTGACAAAACTTTTAGCTACGATAAAACAGAAAGATTGCTACTACAGGTTCAATAACGTACATATTCTAATACGTGCACAAACACTCCCCCACTCATTAACATGGTATACCCTCTCACACATTAACTTGTACACCCTCTCACACATTTACATGTAAACTGCCAGACAAAAATTGGCATCGATTCTGATGTACTCTAAACTAAACTTAATTTGACAGCTCTAAAATTATTGCCATCCTTCTCTCACACATTAAAATGAAAAGAGAGGCAGATAATTTTAGTCCTGTCAGATTGGTTTAGTTTAGTGACAGAATCGACGCCACTGTTAAACTATCATGGTTGTTCACTAAAGTTATATGATTATTTACGGAACATTTACCGTGGTAAGGTTGTGGAATGAGCTCCCGATATTTGGGCGCAGTTACATGCACCATATTCACGGGAAGACATTAAAGTTATATGATTGTTATCACCCTTGAAATATCCCGTAAATAATCATATATAGATAATAGACAATATTTTATTTGTAACAAAAATCCACACACACTTAGAGCTACACACAAATTTAAAGTTAATAAACGTTGGTCTTTTGCCAACCGGCGCTGGTCTTCCGATGGGGCCGGCAGGTGACGTCACGCACCGCAAAGATGCGCGTACAACTAGGTACATACCTCAATCACAGACATTTGATATAAATTAATTTACAATAATTATTTTAAAAAATAGAACAATAGACAAAATATGCTATATAACAAGATAATATATAACTTTGATAATCCTACTAATATTATAAACGCGAAAGTTTGTATGTATGGATGTATGGATGTTTGTTCCTCTTTCACGCAAAAACTACCGAATGGATTTTAATGAAAGTTTACAATAATATAGCTTATACATTAGACTAACACATAGGCTATAACGGGTTGTAGTAGCGAGGCTGAAGGCCGAGCTCTACGCGTACGAAGTAGCGGGTTTCAGCTAGTATATAGATTTAGCATTCATGATAATCAGCCTTTTAACAGTCCTCTGCTGGACTTTTAGCCAACCCCCGAAAGGGTGAGAAAAAGATAAAGGGATTAAAGGGGAAGATTTAGCACTAAGTTAATTTTTTTTTTTTTGTTTTTAGAATATACTGTGCGTGCAATGCTCCGCTGGTATCGGCCGCACTGGCACCTTCATCGCTGTGGACATGCTCACCGACTACATTAAGAAAGTTGGTAAGTCTCATTTTATAACTCAACTAGCGGCCCGCCCAGGCTTCACTGGCACCTTCATCGCTGTGGACATGCTCACCGACTACATTAAGAAAGTTGGTAAGTCTCATTTTATAACTCAACTAGCGGCCCGCCCAGGCTTCGCACGGGTATAGATATATAGCCTATATTAATCACTGATAATGTAGCATTGAATAGCTGAAAGAATGTTTAAAATCGGTCCATTACTTTTTGAGTCAATTCGTTACAAACATACTTACATACAAATCTTGCTTCTTTATAATATTAGTATAGATAACATAATATAAAATTAATTTTAACATTTATAATATATTCATACACATAACCACATGGAAAATCACGCGGCCGTAAACCGTATCTGGGCGCGTTAAGGTTCACGTTCGCTTGATTTTCCAACTGAGCGGATTTAACGTTAGTTTGGTGCCGCAATAGCAGTTGTCCCTAAGGCCCCTGGGTGGCTTCATTCTGGCATCGCCTGCGTCGTTCCACTAACAAGATACTCGAGGCTGTCTCTGACGATTTAAGGAGCCCAATGTTTAAGCATTGGGTCTCGGTGCACATGGATGCCAACAAAAAACTACCCAGCACTATTGTGCTTCTTAGATTTTAGATTTACACTTAGGGATAAGAAGACGAGCGCCTCTTTACAGCGTGGGACCATTTTATTTTATTTTAATTGTTAGTATGTATTTTATGTGACAATTTAGTGCCTGATATAAATTATGTTATTTTATTTATTAAGTCAATGCAAAGTTTTTATTTGCTTGCCAATGGGTATAAAGGTCTTAAAATATTAAATGTTCATCCATTAACAGCCCTAAGAGTAAAGGCGTGCAAATTTGTACTAATTTATAAATATGTCAAAAGAATTAATATTAATAATTAATTAAAAACTATAAATTTATCAACAAGCCAAATCATAAGAATAAAAACGACATGCCACTTTCTTTAGGAATTCTTCCATTTCATTGAAGCACTCCTTTACCAACCACTTCTTCAACTGACTTCCTCTTTATTTATTTATTACTAGCTGCTCCCCGCGGTTTCACCCGCGTAGTGATGAAAAATGGTGATGATGATGATGAAAAGTAGCCTAAGTCACACCCTGGCTCTGCAGTGCAAGTACCGTTCTTTTATCGATCGTTAAATTGACAGTTGAGGTCGTCAAATTCGATAATATGCCATTTTTTCAGTACTCGCTGTGATCGATTCTATGGCATTTTAGCGAATTTGACGACCGATAAAGAACGGTACTTGCACTGCTTGAACTATTTCAAAAAATCAGGTCGATCCGTTGTTTCGTTGCAGCGCGAAAGAGGAACAAACAAACATACAAACTTTCGCGTTTATAATATTAGTAGGATGACCAATGACAAGTATGACTATCTCATTCCAGGTGTCCGCAATTTTTCCATGAGTGTGGAGATTCCGTACGTAGTCCGCCTGCTGCGCAAACAGCGACCAGGAATGGTCCACAATGTAGACCAATACAAATTCATCCACAGCGCAATTATGGACTACATGGCATACGTGGGAGATGTACGTATAGTCACATATAGTATATAGAACAACACAAATTTGCATGATTAAATATTGGCCAAGAGCGTGTCGAGACATACATATGAAAGGGTTCCGTTGTTATAAGTGGGAAGTTTCCATACCGCATAATTTAGAAATTAGGTTATAGAACTAGAATTAGCATTTTTGCAATAGCGTTACGAGCAAAGTTTTGTGGAAGGTCATTGACCTTTACAATGATCTTCACAAAGGACGTTTCCTTATTAATTTTCTTATTAGGTAAACCACAAAAAGTAATTACCTATATAATTATTATATGTTATGTAGGGATGATAACTATATCTCTGAAATTTGGCTAAGTCCACATACCTTCTATCATTTGAATTTTTCTGTAACCCCCAATGTCTGTACTATGAACATGACCACAAATTCTATAGTTTTGCTTACGGAACCCTACGGTATGTGTCTTGACACTCACTTAGCCATTTTGATTAGTTTTAGCGTGATAATAGTGGAGCCAGACAACTTCCGTTCATTCTTTCGAGAGCTAGCGATTCAATTGCGATCGCATTTTGATGAGCTCACGGTATACGGCCCCTGCTGGAGTCTCACTTTTTTTTCTTGTTACATTTACCTCAAGTACTATTATTATACCCGCATTTTAAATATGCGTCTGCTTAAGTCTCGCTTTTTTTTTCTTGTTACATTTACCTCAACCCCCGTACTATTATTATACCCGCATTTTAAATATGCGTCTGCTGAAGTCTCACTTTTTTTTTCTTGTTACAGTTACCTCAACCCCCGTACTATTATTATACCCGCATTTTAAATATGCCCCAGCTGAAGTCTCACTTTTTTTCTTGTTACAGATGTACTACGGATTTTAAAGCCCCTCCTGAGGACGAGAAGATTGATTGGATAATTAACGCAAACTTCTCAAGACTTCATTGATTTCAGTGATTGAATTAATTGAACTCTTTAATATGAAACAGTAATGGCACAGTATTTTCTCAAACGTGGTCGATATTTGTGATTTATGTGTAGAATGTTAATTTGAAGAACTTGTTTTAGTAACATTTAAAGTTGATTTACTATAATTTCAAAGGTTGGCAACGAATCAGCGATGCCCCTTGTTTAACACCGGGTTACTATCACAGGTATATACTTATTAGGCGACGTACAAAAATACGTAAAACGACGTATAATTTTTTTGTATGGTACTATTATTTGATAGTTATTTTTTATTCTGATTTTCTTTTCATGATCAATTATTTATTTCCTTGCTTTCCAGAGTCAATTAATATATATTTAACAAGTATTATAATAATTTATATATAGGGGAGTATTTAACAAAATACTCTCCTATATTATATATTACTAGCTGAAACCCGCTACTTCGTACGCGTAAAGCTCAGCCTTCGGCCTCGCTACTACAACCCGTTATAGCTTATGTGTTATTCTAATGTATAAGCTATATTATTGTAAACTTTCATTAAAATCCACTCGGTAGTTTTTGCGCGAAAGAGGAACAAACATCCATACATACAAACTTTCGCGTTTATAATTTTAGTAGGATTATGTATTTGACTTATAACTTTTATACTTTATATTTTTGTGTTTGAATACTCATAAGTATTAAGTACTGGTGAATTGCAGCAGTTTTGCGTGCACCTTTGTTATTAGATATGGGATAATTTTTCGCTTGACAGCCACTCGTGGCTTTGGTAGCGTTGCGATGATGTGGTCTACGATGGACCTTGCTTACCTACAATAAACTTCAATCACCTTTACAATTACATGCATTGTCTGGGATATATGGCATTTTATCGAATTAGACGATCGTTAAAGAGTGGTACTTGCACTGCAGGGGTTATTATTGTGCCAAATGTGCCGCCATTTGTAGATTCAAGAGTAACTGTTTTTTATTGCTTCTTGAAAGCTCTCTTTTAAGGTGTTAGGTTAAGATTTAAATTATATGTCTAGTACATCGATATAATGTTCTACATTGTTCATTGGTCTAGTAGCTATGTGTAACTGTTGGTAGTATTTGTATTTAGATATAAAACTGTTAAGATGAAAAAGTTCGGTACCTATCCCTAAGTATTTTTGTGAATCAAGATTATATTTATCTGCACTACCTATGATAGGTAATAAAATGTTGATTATATTAACACATTTGTTTCATTAAAAATTCACAAAATGCTATTATTGAATAGTGGCTTTAGAACTCCAATAAAACGCTTGTATTAACTTGAAATTTATTCGACGCTATAATGATAGAAATTCAGATAGTTCTGACGCTTATATAGCGACGCTATAGTGATTGAAATTCAGATAGTTCTAACGCTTAATTATAGCGTCGCACTTTATTCGACGCTATAATGATTGAAATTCAGATAGCGTCGTTGGTCCAGTTGGTAGTGAACCTGCCTTCTGCGCTTGGGGGTGTGGGTTCGATTCCCACGTCTAGCAAACATTCATGTGATGAACATTTGTTTGTTCTATATCTGGGTGTTAATATCTATTTAAGTATGTATTTAAATATACATAATATATGAATGTATGTATATCAGTCTCTGGCAGCCATAGTACAAACTTTATTTATTTATTTAATGTGCCATCGAAATAACGCATAACCACTTTATGTGATAGGTAATATGTATTAATGGGATAAAATAAAAACAATATTAGTTTTCTTTGGTTATTGCTATTTGTTTGTGTTGACATGTTCTCTTTTTTACACATCTCTACATTGCCTTGAAAGAAATTGCATAGTTGGGTTAGGTATTGGTTTGAAATTAACGTCGTCGCTTTCGCTGTGCGTCGCATTTGGTTAACATTTTGGATACTGTGTAAAAAAAAAACCTGCATTCAATTTTATGTTATATCGACTGTAGGTAATTCAGATTCTGAGCAAACTATTGTCAGGTTTTGCGTTATTTCAATGGCACGTTGATACCGGGTGACCTCTTTCCGAAACGGAAAATATTGGTGACAAGAACATAGAGCAGAAGACAATTTTTTAATGGCATAATGACTATAAATCAGCTATTGTATGGAGGGAAGAACGCTAAAATACCACAAGGGTGAGGTGAGGATTTGACGTAGGTACCATATAATATTTCATCATCAATTTAAACGTTTTCCCACTGCTTCTCTCAGAGAGGGAGAGGATGGGCCCTAATCCACCATGCTGGCCTAGTGAATGTTAGTGATGTCGTATGTCTTTGAGCTTTATAGGTTCTTGGATATAACCGCCTTCCTCACGATGTTTTCCTTGCTGTTCAAATGCGTGTTGTTTTGGCTCCTCCCCCTTCGCCAACATCAATCACACATCAGCGTTGTCATCCTCTCGCAAAGCTTGCTCGGGCGATTAAAGCTGCACCATCTCGAGCGCAGTGGTCCTTTTATGGCCTACCAGTGCATCACTCTTTCTTAGCTACAGAACATTTCGAGAATTTGTTATACATTAGACGTTTCCGTGTGTGACTAACTTAACTGACGCATTTTAATACATTACTCTCTACAGGGGCCTTACGGACAACAGGTATTGCGGCACCAAACTAACGCTAGTTAAGGTTCACGTTCGCGTGATTTTTCAACTGAGCGGATCTAATGTTAGTTTGGTGCCGCAATATCTGTTGTCCGTAAGGAACCTACATAATAGGAGTTTTGATTATTTTGTAGGTATTGTAACAAAAACTAAAATGGGTATTTTATTTCCATTTATTCTAATTTACATTATATACGTACTTGATAACTAACACTTTATCTAACACAAATTTTATTTTATAACATAATGATTTTCTCTAATTGATATAGGGATTAAAATTTTAAATTAATTGTAACTTTTAATAACAACGAACTAAGTACTTAATATCAAAGTAACACAATCATGTACTAAGGTACGGCAAAAACATTGAGCTAATGTACGTTAAACTTAAACAATGTCGCTAACAAATAAAATATCACGTACATTTAATTCATTATAAGTATATAAACATTCGATTCTTAATAGATGTATATAAATATATTAGTATGTACATTGCAAATAAAATTGCATGACAAAACCTACCTAAAAGTGCATAATTAAAATATATTGTATTATTCAAAGACTGTTTTTTCGTATTAGCGCTAAATGAAATATACTTAGTAGGTACTTTATTTCATAAATTTAATTTTACATACAGGCAAAATATTTTTTAATTATTTTAAAGGGAACTGGAAACATGATTTGTAAATTGGAGTACACAATATCAAATAAAAACATTAAAAAGAGCGGTAAGTACCCGTTAACTGTTTAAATTTACTTGTTAATTAAGTAATGTGGCTTGTATTAGAAATTTAAAACTGCTATTTCCACATCGACTTTTACTTGGAATATTGGTTTTATATAGAAGAAAGAGAAACTTTTAAAAATACGTTTGCTATGTTTATTATAGTACTTAGTTAATATAATATAATAACATGCACATCAAGATATCTTGACCTAAATAAAATCCATTTATTTTGGACTCTACTACTTGATTATGAACATTAGACACCGAAAAAGTTAATTAATATTCAGAAAAAACGTGCGCGTGATATGCGAGCTATCACACATTTTGATTTCGTACACTTTGTTCGGATTCTTTTGTTTTTGTTTAGTGTAAAAACTACTAACTTTTACTAAGAAAACTTTTATAGCTCACAAATATTTGTGTTTTCAACTTTTTAAACCAAAGCTGCCCAATATAATTAGAAAATATTAAAAAAACATTATTTCCAATCCATACTACTTAGATATAAAGTTTTATACATTATAAAAACGTTTTAGCATTCTTAGGGTAGTTTGGCAAATCTAGACAGCTAAATTAGTTGGCGAAAATTTGCAGTTGCGATGTTTATATAGACAATAGTCCGTGTTTACTTATTATGATATGAAATAATATGCAATTCCCAATTTTTTATGTTTTATGTTGATTTAGACCAGCGATGAGGAAAACAAAGTAATTTCATCATTGGGGGTGAATTTTTATACTAATTTAAGTAAATAATGAAACATAGACAAATCAGAAACAAACCAAAAAAAATAACATAGTAAAAATTAAGCGCATCTACGTCAAACCCCCAAGTTTTATTAATATGTAACTGAAACCAGCTAGCCCCTTGTCAAAATTTAATATTATTAATAAATAATAATAGTAATTCTGTTAATTTCTACGGCTATTTGTTCAACACTCAACGTGTATTTTATAAACGAAGTTTATCCTTCAAACGATGGAATAGAGTCCTCAAAGGTATATAATGACCACTTACCATCAGGTGGCCCGTAGCTTGTTTGCCACAAATTCTATAAAAAAACGAGATATGAATTCACAACCAACGCAAATTAGTTTCGTCAACTAATTTAGAAGTACCTTAAGACTACACAAAATATGTTATGTCATACAGTAGTACAATAGGTGTTAGATAAATAGGTATCAACGGATTCATGATTTCGTTGTGTAATAATATTTTTAAATGTTTAATAGTGTCTTAGTTGAATACAATTTACCTACGTTGGGTACAAGACGTGGAAAAGTTAAGCACTAACATAGTCAATGTCCGGCAAAGCACATACGTCGATTTAAATTTTAAAAGATTAAGGCGGTCGAAATTTATTATATTATACCTATTGCGTATTTCATGTATGTTTTCTTACCGAAAATATAAAAATAGGAGGCAACATTGCTTTGTCTGAAAACGATCTGCTCATTGCACAAGTGCATGGTGAAACATTCAATTATGGAGTGAATTAATGTTAATATAGGACATTATTATTACTCTGGGGAATATTTTTGTATTATTAGGTCTATTTTGAAACATGAATATGACCGTCTTAAGCACTTGTAGACGGATTACACGTCCTCTCGCCAGTACTTGACATTTGTAAGTAAAAAATATCAGAGGATGAGAGAAGATATTGAAAAAAACTGCTCATTTTAATTTAGGTACGTTACATATTATAATCATCAAACAATAACTAAACATGAAACGATCATTTTGCCATCCATTTAAATCAATGAGAACTAGATAAGTATGTTTAAAATATATGTGAAAGCGAGAAATAAATCAGAAATATAAATGCCGTTTAGACAGAAACGTTACTTTAAATCAGGTGAGATCACGTTCCAAATGTTATCTAACTTATGTACATAGTACAATTAAAAAAAGTGTTTTTTTAAATCATTTTTATAAGCCATTAAAAATATATGCAATAGATACTTAGGTAGATAGAAACTCTTTATTGTGTAGGTACACCAGAAATAAAAATTACAAACAGATAGAAAACACTTACGAGCTAGTGCCACAAGTGGCGGCTTTATCGCTAAAAGCGATCTCTTCCAGGCAACCATTAACCAGGCACAATATTACCCTTAGTGATTTTAAGTATATATACTTAACATTGTTGACTGTGCGAGCGAGAGAGAAAGCGTAATCCGTTTACGTATTCTTAATCCTTTAAATCTACGTCTATGTGCGTTGACTGATATAATCGATTACAAATCTCCATATAAAAGTCCATGCTTAGAGGAGTACGATCAAAGAATATCAGTTTCATAGACTTTGTTAGTGGTCGCGACCGAGTCCAGATTGGTGCCGTTCGGTAGGTCGGTATCGAGGCCCTTCCTGCGGTCGGCGTCGGCCGCCAGATGGGTCATACTACCAGACATGGACGCCGGAGCGAGGTTCAAGTTCATTTTGGTCAAAAGATTGGACTCGCTGCCGGTTTTCTTAAGGTCAGGTTGCGCACCGTGGAGATTGGAACCGCTGCGCTGGATCATCTGAAGGCGCGCGTACTGCTCCTGCAGCGCTCTCTGCTTCCTCAAGAGTTCCTGGTGTCGCTGCTCGAGCAGGGTCTGCCTCGCAGCGGAGGTGTCGTCCGCGTTGGGTGGCGAGCCAGGTGAGGCAGGCGAGGTCGGCGAAGCAAGCGGCGAGCGCGAGGTGGTGCGAGGCGGCGGCGGGGGCGGCGCGCGGCGCGCGGCCATCGCCAACAGCTCGGGGTGCCGCTCGGGCACGGGCGGCTTAGGCGGGTGCTGGCCGCGCGCGCGCACCGGCGGCGACGCGTCCGTGTCGCTGCCGCTGGGGTATGAGTGCAGCCGGCGCAGCGAGCCCTCGCCGCGGGCTCCACTCGGCGCGCGCTCGCTCGGCACGCGCTCGCTCGGCTTGGCGAAAGTCTGCAGCTCATCTAGAAGCGCGTCGAGGGCGTTCTCGGGGCGCGCGTCTCCTCGCGCCGCTCGCCCGCACACGGCCTGCGCACCATGCACGCACTCTAGCTCTGTCCGCACATCGTCGCACGATAAGAGCGCGCCTGTAAACGACGCCCCCCGACTGCCTCACACTGAAACCCGTTGCGTTTGTAATTACAGAAGAAATTCGCGGAAATAACATGACAAAATGTTTCGAACAACGACGCGTCATATTTAAAAGGAGAGTAATAATTAAGTTTACAAGCGCACCGTCCAGTGGGAGCTCGCAATCGGGAGATATCTCGCAGCGATGCTTGCAACCGCGCTCTTTTACCATTACGTATACACCAAACACCAATCATTCATAATTTTAGACATATATTTCACGAATATGTTCGTAAAAAAACACTCATACAAAATAGAAACAAAAGGCGAATGCCCGTGACTGCATATCGTCGAATGAAGCTATACGTAACAAGATAGGTAACAGAGGTATAGCGCCGTTACTCTTTGGCACATGCTATCGTATAAGTTGATTCAACGATAATATGATTTCATAATGACTGAGTACCCTACCGCGGTGTTGAGAACCAAATAGGTGATTTAATATTAAATTTAACAAAAAGGTGTATAAAATAGTAATTTAGAAATACATAAATAGTCTTTGTGAACACACTCGAAATAATATGATTGTGAAAATATTATTACTTTAGTGTGTAGGTATAAATATTTCGTAATCAAAAGCGTGGAATCCAAGAAGAATCTAAATATCACTCTTAACAATTGTGATGATTTTGCCATTAGTCAAAAAATTTAAATAAAGGTGAACTTTACCAACTTCTAACTATGTAAGAAAGCTATATTCTGAGTGATGTTTGATACCCAAAGCTAAAATCTAAAAGCTAAAGTGAGATGCCATCGCATAATAGCAATAATTTAAGTGCCAATTGTTTTAAAATGTAAAAGCATAACAATTTTGAAAATAATTACCTGTGCTCTGGAAGTGTGTTAGTTAATTCAGTCTCTGTAGACTCTGTTTAAGTGTCAAGCTTTTTTTGAAGATAGATTTAAACTTTTTCTTGCATAAATGCAATTGAGTGTCATGGATAGAAACAAAGGTGTAAAGGTGTAGAGGTAATGATGTGTGAGGTACAAAGTGCCTGTACAGAAGTCGGAAGATCAATTTTCAAGTGTTAGGCTAAAGTGATTTCTATTATAATGCATGTTACTGGTCCTTTGGACTGGACTTTGAGCCGCTCCTGACAATGTGCTGCAACAAAAACAGAAAACAGCGAGATGCACTAACTATTACTGTAAGCCACTCTAGAAATAAACATGCCGTTAATAAAAACATGACAGTTTTCACATTGTTTTACTATAAACATAATTAGGCTAAATAATTTGCTGAGTAGACTTGCGAGTTAAGTCTCAAGCAATCAATGACAGTTTTAAAAAGGGGGAAGACGCGAGACCTCCATACATTGTACCCAATAAATATGGCTCTGTTTCGGCTCGAGTCAGCGGCGACGTTGACGTCTACACGGTAAACGTCAACTTCACCGCTCCATTAGACACTACACTAGACCATAGAAGTGACATTTAAAGAAAATTAAGTTAATTGTTTTTAAGTATTTACGAGTGAAAAGTAATGCCGTGAAACTTGTTTTTTGTCTTCGAACTGTTGGTACACCTTGTGAAAACGCAGGAAGTAATTTTTGCTGCTTTATTTCACACAATTTTGACAAGTAATTCACGTGCCATCAAAACGCCAGTTTGATTGTGACTGAAGTGGATTGTGCCCCGGAGCCTATATTGTGCGGTCCACGTCTTGACGTTGAAGTTCGTCCCGTATCTTCCCCCTATTTACTTACATCAATGCAAGCAATATATATTATCTCTTCTGTCAACAGTCACTCGGATAGAAAACAGGAGTAACGGGGACAGTAGTGGTGTCAACTGTTCTGGATTAACCCGCTGATCGAGGTAAAAAAAATATATCTAATTACTGATTAATCACGAAATCTCAAAACCTATTCATTCTAAAACTGTAGATTATTTATTGTGCTTTAGGCTGTTAAGAAAGGATTTTACAACACATTTGCTCAAAAAGTGCACTTACGAAGCCTGTATACATCGTTCGAAAGTTAAACATTACGGATCATACAACGGAGCGTGCTGTAATGAAACGCATCATACAACGGAGCGTGCTGTAATGAATTTGTCCGCACGCTCCGTTGTATAGCACCGTGCGTGTACTTTACGGTATTTTTTTAATTTCCATTTTTTTGTTTTTTTCTCGCAAATGTGTTGTAAAACGTTGTATGGCACACGTGCGGATTGGTTATTACAAACTCGTGACTATGGTAAGCCCTCGACTTCGTCTCGGGCTTACATTCGTCTACTCGTTTGTAATAACCAACTTTCCGCACTTGTATCATAAATAACTATTACGACTAGGACGAATTAAGACAGTTATATGAATGTCTACGCGTACAAAGTCGTGGGCAAAAGCTTGTTAATATGTATATGCGATGTTTTCTTCAAGCAATTCAGTCGATTCTATTGTATTACTCTAAACTAAACTAACCTGACAGCACAAATATTATTCAAATTAAAAAATATTATAAAGTCTGCAAAAAGGGAAGCGCCGTAGTAGATGAGGTCGCGCGTTTACTAATTTTACTAAAATGTTCGACACTTGGTAGGTACCTCTCAGTTTTCACTTTCACCATGGTCTGTCAAATATAGATTGATAATTTTGATAGGTCACGCATGAATAGTTTCGGATTTTTTCCGGTCAAATGTACTACAAATAACATCGTAGTTCATTGATGTGGGGGGGGGGGGGGGGGGGAGTGTCCCCCCTCAGACTATCAAAAATGGGTTTGAAATAAAATAAATCAAACAAATTAAAATTTATATATAGGTAACTATATTATATTTGTAAAAAAAAACTAATATTTATCTAATGAATGATTTCATTATTTCAGCATAACCATGCAACTATCGATTCCAAGTTCTATGAGAATAATATCGATGATCGAATAGGTTCATTAACGATTATACACTACTTCATCCTTACTGTGAGCTGTCAAAATTATCATCCTATTTTAGACAAAGCAGTACTCGGGTGCTATTAAGTAAGTAGGATGGTCGATACATACGTCATGCCGACTTAAATTTAGTTCACCGTTATGTCAAGACGTTTCTCTTTATCCACAGACTTTCTGCGTCTCTTATCATTTCTATTAGTAAGAAAAGGTACGCAACAATTTTAGTGCTGATGAATTTAGTTTAATTTAGGAAATTGCACAAAAGAATTGACGCCAATGTGAAAACGTGTCGGTAAAACTTTTTTTTATTGGTGGAGAGAAAAATTCTAGGATGAACTAAATTATTTTTATATTGAACGAATAGAGCTAAAATGTTTAATAAATTATCAATGTATATTAATTTTATTTCATGCAACGTACAAGTGCTTCTATAAAAATAATTTTCTATACCATATCTAATTAACATCTTAATGAAAATCAAAGTAATAATTAATAAAATTATAGGGAGCATTTGTAACCACGAAAATAACCGTATAGCTCTTTATTAATGAACAAGTAGCCTTGGAATATTTAGTTTGGCTTTAGTCGTTTTCGATCGGATTCAAATTGTTAAAGAGAGAAATAGGACAAAAACTTTTTAACCACAAAATAAATAGGCACAGAAAACCGGATTCGGATGAATTTAGTTTTGATAACCTACACGCAACCGTAGCGCTAGGGCCGGCAATGCAACTTTATGTTCTGTGAAAACTGTGGTGTAAGGCGTTTCAGTTAAAAATCATTTACTAGGTATATTTTACTAAAAAACACAAATGTATTTCTAATATAAAATTGTAACCAAATAGATTGACAAATATATATAATAAATATAATATATAATAAATAAATAGAAATAACAAATAAATTGGTTATATTGTAAATTATGACAATTCTCAGACGAAAGTTTTAATTACGTATATTACCAAAGCGCGGGTGCTCCATTGGCATTCGACCGACTTGATCCGTGATCGTTGTACGTACGCGTTTTTGTGTGTGTGTGTGTATGTGTATGTGTGTACACTTGTGTTACATGAAGCCAGCCTTCTATACCTCTTTATTTTGTGGTCTAACTACTCCACGGCTACTATGCGTTAACATCTCATACAATGTTTAAGACGCGGCGGCAAATGCTAAAGTAAAAAATAAAATAAATTTAAAATTCAAACTAATACGTAGGTATAAATTATAAATGTGTGAGTGTAAAAACATATGAAGGGTTTAAAATACCACAAACCTCTTGCAGGTCTTTTTCATACAAACATTTTATTTTATTTTAAGGCTTTTAATAACAATAACGGTATTAAATGAGAAGAAATGCGAGGTTTCGGGTGAACTTTAAAAGCCAACGTGCACCAACACTTAGAAAAAACAAAACTTGCAAACTTTAACTTTTTTGTGAATAATTATGTATTACATTTTAGGAAGAACACGAATCAAACGTTGTGTGATATAAGTTATAACAACAAGCGAGAGGTTTTTGGTATAAAAAAAATAACCCCGTACTGTACCGTTACCAATGCCATTTTGAAATGATTTGCATACTATGAAATGAACTAAAGCTAAATTGATTTCTGAAAACGCCTAGTCCATTATAGGATTCATGTTTGTTAATTTGCGAAAATATTAACTTAAAATATTTCAGCGTTCCCAAATATGCAACCAATAGCTTCAGTTTCGTTTACACCAATTAGTGCAGAACATTTTTCAGAAGCATTGAAAATATTTGCAAGCGTACCGATTCTTTCAAACTTGTTAGAACTGGAAAAAACGCAAAATGCTTTTAAAATTTTAAAATGCTTTACTCAAACAGAGCAAATCCCAATGTAAAAGACAATATTGCTAAAGCAGTACAGTATTTAGTGCACCATCATGCCTACATAGATTATAGCCAAAATTGTGTTTAGTCAAAAAAAGTATTAACACTGAAAGAAAATAATTACTCCAAAGTAAAAACATACGACGTGAAAAGAGAAAAAAAATATAGAAATTAATTTAATACGTAGTTAATGAATATTAAAAATGTATAATATATCGAAGAATTTGTTTACTCGTTAATAACAATCGCCTCTTTGAAGTAATGACTGTTTCTCCAAGCAAACTGACGGGGAATTTGACAAGAAATGAAATATTTATTATTATAACCATTCAATTGCAAATAAATCTTATATTACCAATACATATCACAAACTCTGGACAGAGAATCAGACAAACAAAAATGGTTGAATATGAGAATACCTGACTCTAAATCTTCTCAAACACTATAATTATAATTCAATGCCGACATAACAAGAGTACATACAAAATTATCGTGTCATATTATCACTAATTGCCAAAAAAAAGTCGTATTTGCCTAAGACGTTACAATCTGGGTGTCTTCAAATCACGAGTGAAACGGTTTCTTCTAGGCAAGCGTGCTCCACCGTAGACCGCATCACATCATCGCTTAACATCAGGCGAGTTGGCGGTAAAGCGCAAGACTATAAAAAAAAAGTGTCTTCCAAAGAGTAAACCTATGAATTATATTGATAAAAGATTCACTTGAATTTAATGAGGTACTTATGTTTTAAAATTGTTGTATTATGTCGTCGGCAGATTGTATGGCACCTCATTTTACAAACGGCGTCGTTCATTTGTAAAACGCCTCCTTATTTTGTAAGTCTATGAAACGCAATAATGATTCAACCGCCTTTGACAAATTGCCGCGGCAAATTACAAAACCTAGTTTTTAAGGTTATCCACCACGTAAAAATGCTAGCCTGTACATGGAAACTGGAGTTTGAAGGACTCTGTCACTCATTTTCAACCTAACCTAATAAAGTCCAGGTGACCCCTCTTGCGCTTCTGGCTCCCTCACTCTTTATATTAACTCTAGGAGTATACCACAAGACTAGGTAGCATCGCGGTTCTCTGTGTCCGTTTTGTGACTCGTTACGAACTTAACTTAATAAAAAGTTTCATTTGTCTAATATAAAATCAATTTTACACGAATAAAACAGATGACATATCACAGCCTATACTTTAATCATGAGTACATTATGACTCTTGGCAGTGAATTCGATCAGAAGCTTCGTCAATAAACAGACGACGTTTGTAAAATGCTGAATTATAAAATCTGCCGACTACATTTATATAATTAAAATTGGCATTGTTTTCCTTAAGCGAGGAAGGTGCATTGGTTGCGGGGGTAAGTGCAAAAGTATTTGAAATTGTATCGTATTCTAATGCAATCAACAATCACACTCTGTCTCTTATAATATCAAACAAATTATATCATGATCATGTAGGCTTGTCCAGACGGTCCATGGTATGTCGTTTTGCCAAAGTAGAGCCGTGTTTTTGCAACCACGTAGTAAGATGGCAAGCCCCACCCTAGTGGAGGGGTATGCGGGTAGGTCGAGCTGCTTAGACACAAAATAATTTATTACGAGTCTTGTTCAGTTTCAATAGAATACCTATTCTAAATTACAGATTCCACTCTATACTGGAATAAATATAGATTTTTTTACATAACAGAGTAAAAAAAATCCACTTAATTATTTTAAAATATTTGTGACCTTTTTTTGTTATTCACGTTTTGGAAAGGTAAAGTTTGAAAGTAGACAAACTTGACCAGAGGGTTTTGTTTTTAGGATAAACTATCTTTTTTATAAAACGGACATGACAGAGCGTGACGCGTAAGAAATTTAAACACTTGTATGCCAATTTTGTCGTTTCATAACGAAAATTATTCATGCATTAATATAAATTTTGAATAAATATTTTTCACTGAGACCGATACTCAGATACACATTTAGCTTACAAAATTACAATTTGGGTTCATTCTAATGATAAAAAATAATGGTAAAAATAAAAGCCTAACAAAACTGCTAATTTGTTTGTAAGTTACAAACAAATTTTACGTAAGGATTAGTAGTACATGCAAATACATTTAACTATTCCATGCTTTCATGAATGATTGGGGGCATTAGGAAAATCTAAGTGCAGATTGAAGTGAGAGAATTACACTACTAAGCTTAGGACTGATAAAAGGAGCCAAGTAAATGAAACACGTCGCTAACGAAGAGATGGAAAAAAATGCAAATTTTACAACTTTTGGCAAACCTGCAATTGTTAAGCGCATGTTAGTAAATAATGAATACAATCCTACAATTCTTGGCTTAAATCGGCTGTAAATAAATTCAATATTATAAGTAAGATAATATTAACATTTCGTCGTAGTGCAAATGATGAGAAGAAAATTTGTTGGCTAAACAATGAATTGTTATTGTTTGAAAATCTTAATACAAGCACAATACAAACAATAAACAATGACGTCAAGATCAGCGTCTTACGTTTTATTATAGTCACCAAGATCATGAAGATAAGAAATAATATTCTGAAAACGCCACAATTAACTACTCTGGAAGGATCCCAGAACTAAGAAATTTTGCTCCGAAAACAAACAAATCTTCTTTTTGCCATCATTAAGTCCATCATTATCCTATAAAACGAGGATATTATAGCCGAATATGATTGGTACCTTGTTGTGATTTTGCGAGCAAGCTTCGTCATCCGAATGGTAGTCCTCGGATGTGATTACGATACATGAAGAACTCTGTGAGAGGGTGGGCGATAATCGTCCATCGGCCGGAGGTAAGCGTTGCTCCTGAACGCAGGCCAACCTAGTTAAAAACCAATTGTCACATTAAAAACATCATCATCATTATTTCAGCCATAGGACGTCCACTGCTGGACAAAGTCCTTCCCCATCGATCTCCAAAAGATCTCCACCGGTTGGAAACGGCCTGCATCCAGCGTTTCCAACAACGCTTACGGAACGGTAAGCGCAGCGTAGGACGTCCACCCACAAGATGGACAGACAATCTAAAAGAGACCGCATTATAAACATGAAACAGCAATTTTAGAACAAAAAGTTATTTACTCCATTTGGCTCGTGACCACGTTCTCTCTGTCTTGCTCTTTTTAGTCTGGCAGCTAAAATAAAATCCCGGCTGAAAAATTAATCTATTGACACTTGGGAGCTCTTTGTCAAGGTAGAATAGGAACTGACACACATACTTACTTATATACCCGAAAATCATTACCTCCTTCTCGTGCGTCAGATAAACAAAAACATCGCAAGCATTAACGATTAAAATCTAATATAGCCAAGAAAATGTACCGTTTCAGTGTGACCAGCGTCCCTGTCAGTTTTTTGCAGCGACGTAGAGCAAGTTCCAGTCTCTCAGGTTCATCTTCTAACATCTTCTCTTTACGAACCACCTATAATGGTACGAACACAAATAAAAAACTTAATAGGGTAAGTGCCTTTATAGCTAAACCATAAGCTTTATTAATTTAAAAAATAATTTAAGATTAAAAGAGAAAAAAATAATATACTAATTTAAATTTTACAAAAAAGTTTTCATTTATCATCATTGTCTAGGTATAGGTCTTCTTTTCGCTATTCCCCAGTCCTGTGTTAATCGAGTCCATTAAGTTATTGTTTTCATTAATTTTGTTTTTGTAATCCACTGCAGCTGTCAGCGATCATGAGATAATGAATAGACTATAATTTATGAATAACGTTAAAAAATCTAAGAAGATTTTAAGGATTTTACGACGAAAGGATTTTAGATAAGTTGAAGGGATCTTTGTATTTTCATTAATCAGTCAAAATTGGTGTAGTTAATGCTACCAAATTACGTCACTTTCGTCTACTGGAATATACAGCCTAAAAGCCAGCTAGTCTAGGAAATGGGCAAGACTTTGCCACGCAGTGGGACAGTATAGGTTTATAAAAATGGTTACCTTTTCCATCTCCATAGTTAATCGAGCCTTCATCGCCTCCTGTAATGTGGGGAACTTTAGTTTCCAATCGCCCACAGTCTTACTACTTTTCGACAGCACAGCGGCGATGCGCTCTATGTCCACAACGTTCACACGAGTTTCTCTGAAAGACGAACTGAAGTAGTTGATAAAGATACCCTTTTCAAACGGCTTTCCTTTATAAAATCCACAACACAGCCAGTACGATAGGGTTTTTCTTATGGTGATTTATTTTCTAACTAACAACGTACTTGTACCTGTTAGCAGCTTGTCCTCTTAAACGTTCAACCGTGGACTCCAGCTCATAGAGATTATTTTCCATTAGCAACATGTCCTGGCGATAGTTCTCTTCTTCTCGAAGACTCTCCTGTGATCAAACCAATTAATTAGTTGACTTCATCGGTGGCTTTAATAACAACTATCTTATTCAGAACAGTCTTCAAAAACAGACAACAGACTTCGGCTTTATATTCACGCATGACACTTCACATTAAAAGATGTACAAAGCATATTAGGAAATAAATTGGCGTAGAAAACGCAATATTACAATAGGCATGTGTCCTAATGTTTACTTTATTACAAATAACAGGTTTACCGATAAATACAACAAAAATCCACATAGACATACAGAAAAAAAAAAATTGCCTGATAAATGACTGAGATATGAGCGTTTAAAGTTTTAGGTGGGGATAGAGAGGGGAGGATACTCTGTCCTTTTCTCGCAAAGCGTGTAGCATTTGTATGGCGCGCTTGACGCGTGGCGTCATAGCTCTGTATAGTGCGTCCTTGTTAGAAATGAAAATACTTATAGCTTATTTATTTTACTAATTTTAATTTTGTTGTCCTTGATACTCTATTTATGATGGCCTTTTTTAATGAGCTAATTTTTTTGTGTTTATGCCTATTTTAACGAGCCATCCGAATTACAGCAGTGCCAAATTGTAAATGCCTCTCGAAGACTGACAAAGTGACTACTGCTATTGCTTTCGTTGTCTTATTAGAGGTTTTTGAAGGGATTAAAAATCAAGATATAATAGCAGCGTGTTTATTAGAAATAATATTTCAAAAGTGCTTACACAGTCCGGATTGTCAGCGTGAGAAGACTGCAGAATTCCTATCTTCACGATCGCGTCCGCCATCATTTCCCGCATTTCAATAGTGTGCGACATCGCCGACCGCCGCAGGTTTCGAACCTATGAAAAGTAAAACAATACTTTAAATAGATTTTTTCGAACTTCGAACAAACAAGAAAAGAATCAAAGTAAGAATATCAATATCGATATCTCTTTGTTTTTCTTATTTTCTGTTTTTTTTTTCTTTTCTCTTTTTTCCTTTTCCCTCTCTCTCGCTCTTAATATTGATGTCTTTATATTACCTTCTTTTTTTAATTCGTATTCTTCATAGAATTTTTTATTAAAGGTTTGACACCTTGCAATGGAAATGGGCAAAAGCAATGGAAACTATTTTGAGAATAGATATTATTGATTTGATAAAAGCCTTTAACAGATTTGCTCAATTTAAATGATCACGATAAAGCTCAATGATCATTATCATTGCAGTAAATTGAGTTAATTTGAAAAAGCCACTTATTTCAATGTTTCCCTTTTTTATTCGACTATAAACTGTAAACATGAAAGCTGTAATGTGCCTGATATAACTTAATCAGAGGAATGTTGGAAGGTTTACAGATCGTAAGCGTATTTAAACTTCTTGCTCCTCCTTACCTCAATGCTTACGTCCTGAGTTTGTTTCTGGACGTAATGAAAATTCGTGATGAAATCCGAAGACACTGACAGTGTAAACGTCTTGGGCGGAGCTAGAGCCAGCGGCTGAGTGGAGAGGCCAGCTGGCTTGGGCGGCGGCGCCGGCTTCAGCCGGTCGCGCTCTGTAAAATTATACAGCTGTAACTTATCACCACTATTACTCACACACATGAGTAAGCTGACAATATTTAAAAGCTTCAAGGCCTAACCGCTACTTCATAAGCCTTATTAATGCAAAGCATATTCTGACTGCACGATACACGTAATCGTTCTCGCGACTCAGACTTAACCATTTCTCGGATGATGTCAAGCTACAATGGAACTTAATGTTCGAATAATATGACATTAATGGATACCAAATATTTTACCTTGAGACGATGTCCTCGGTAATGTAGAAGATTTTATGGCCGGTTTGGTAGGCTTGGTTTCAGCTATAGGCAAAGAAGTAAGCAGAAAGATATGAATGGTTATGACATTAACTACCAGAATGATGGATAGTTTGGCAGAGAAGTAGAATTCTGGAGTAAAAATGCTCCAACCATTGGAACATCTTTACTTATGTATCTACCATGTATAAGAAGGTTGACCGACACGACACTGACCGAGAATACATTACAAGATGAATAAACGTGAGAACAAAAACTCGGCTGATCTGGGACATGAAACTGATGACAATGAGAATGACAGTCATTAGTTAAGTCCTATGCTATTTTGAAAACAATGCTGGTACTTTGATATAAAATGCGAACATCACCGGGACTCAAAATAATACAATACAAAATAGAACATATAATAGGTTTTCGGAAGATGCTTGCACATTCTTGGCGTCATTCGTTGCATAAATGCATAAAGTTTCAATGTACTGCCAACAGTCTAAATCTAAACTACCATCACCTATTTGGCCCTTCACAAATTCTACTTTATATGTTTTAGTAATATAGTAACAGTTATTATAGAGAGGGGCAATGTATCCTAAATAAAAAATGTTTGTATGCATACCTGCGTGTTGCGGAGAATGCTGTTTTGGTGAGTTCATATCTGGTGGGTCGTCACTAAAAGATACTGATTTTTCAAAGGACACAGACTTTTCTGAAATAACAAATGTTTATGTGGTCAGTTGCTAGCAGATTGTATAGGGTTTCATCTTGGTTACGTACAGGGATCAAGTTCTGTATGGTTATTAGAATTACTGGGATACAAATTGATTTAGAACTTTAATAAATTATATAAAATGTGCTTGAGTTAGTTGTGAGGTAATTTGGAATTAGTTTGTGAATCGCAAACTTGCTCAGTGTTTCAATCAAAAGGTAATTCAAGTGTTACGAGCTTTTGGATATAGTGAATAGGAAAACTAAACGAAAACATTACCACTGTACAAAATGCCTTGATTGTAAGAACATAATAGCTGTGTAATACTTGATTATGCATTTTCGACTCTATATTCACATGACAACAGCAGCTACTAAACTTAACATGTTAAATTCAGCAAATGTATCTACAAAAAAGCTTTTTCGTTCAAACAATAATTGTCAAGAAACCGTCAATGGTAAAAAATGTTACTTCTCATCAGATGTACCAGTGATACGATGCTTCGACATGAAGTTGACGGTTGAAAAGAGTGGAATGGATATGGGATTATATTGCCACATGAGGATATACATTATACATGAATCTAAGACTAAAAACTTTTTGAAGCTGAAATCAAGGAAAAGTCTTTTCGAGTCAGCAAGCAAGCGTTGCAAGGAAACTCAATGTACCTGATGCATTGCTAATGTCGTAAAGCTGGTTAATAGTGAATATACACTAAACCGTGTCACCTTTGTTTGCTTGTCTGTACATTTTATTAGCTTTGAGTGAAAGTGGCGCTTTCTCTGCTATAGTTTGCAAGATGCGCGGAAGCGCTTTGCATCAAGTTTTGCATCTCACTTGCAAATGAAATGCGGTGGCGCCGATAATTTGCGGTTTTGTTTTACTTCACGTACTAGATTAGCTTCTAGTTTGATGATACTACTTTGTGTCTTACTTCCTTTATTTCTGTCGAACATTAGTAATGCATCAGTAAAATTTCGGACCGTGTTAATCACACTTACGAAATTTATCCCTCCCTAATTTGGGAGGTCTCTCGTTGCTGGAAAATCGCACCAGATCTGAGTAGGAAAAATCGCAAGCTACAATAACGAACCAAGCCGTTTTCCCGTGGCTAAAAATAATTTTAAGCCGATCGTATAGGGTTTAATTTGGAATACGGTTCGTTAACAATGCGCTAACGATGTTAATTTGAAATTATTAGTAGTTTTCTCAGTCAGTATCCAGCGTGATCGGAAAGATCACAGAAAACAGTGAATTCTAAAAAGAACTAACCTTGTGCTGCTCGTCCAGTGCAGTTCGGTAAGTCTAGCCTGGGAGCAACTGGGGGTGTCGGTCCAGAGGGGGTCTGCAGAGCTTTCTGGACGAGACCGGTCAGACTCGCCAGCTGTCGCTCCATCATCTCTACTCGCAGGCTATTATCGTCTATTGGTATCGTCATTCTGAAAATTCAGCGTCAATAGAACCCAATTCTCGGCCGACAATCAGTGCGTACTTCGCGTTAAATATGAAATAAAAAAAGAATTTTGACGTAATCAACCGATACACGCATTGGAACTCGATCGAGCACAGAATGCGGAATGTCTAATGACACTCGAAGTCCTGTTTTATTAAAATTATGTATATAGAAATCATCAGTTGATTCACCCAAAGCTGTATCAAAACTCGTTTTGATTGAGGTATTTTATAACAAATAAATAACTGTTATTTCGCCGTTGCCGCAAGTACATCGCTGTTGCTTACGCCAGCTTATAAACACGATTAAGCAAACACATAAGCAATGATTATGAAGAAATATGGATAACAATGACAGAAAGCTTATGTCAATGTATGATGATGAGGTAAATGATGTTACCTTCCATTGTAGGGGGGTCGTGGCATTGGACAAGGACCTCCCATGGTGCCGTACATTTGATAAGCGTCTTCTATATTGGCAGCATCCCTAAAATAATTATAGTATGATAGATATAGAAACGACAACATCGGTACAGTCCCACTATATTCAATCCACGTTTGACAGCCATCTCGCCTGATTTTAAGTGACTATGCGGTCTACGATGAAGCAGGTTGCCTAGAAGAAACGATTCACTCTGACTTGAAGACACCCAGATTGTAGCTTTCGGAACACTCCTTCAAACGGCGCATTCCACAGTCTAGCTACTCGCATAATCAAAGTAAAATCAAAGCATCGTACGAGCTTTCGGAATATCAAATATGAAACGGTGTCGGCTTTTCGTGCCCGCTTTGGCCGTCCGATAGAAAATGGGGCAGTAGGGAATTAGTCGTAATGTGTAACAGTATGTCTATATTTTGGAGAGCACAGTATAAATAATAGTTATACAAGCAGTATTAGCAGATCTTGGTACTCAGACGGCTCTATAAAGCCCTGTGCAGCTAATTGGTGCTACTACTAGACTTGCCGCAGTCGTTACTAAAACATAGCTACCTGCGAAAGTTCCCATTGAATAGGTACGTAGTGGCCACTCGCTCGATATTTTCGGTAGTTTTGCAGGATTGTAATTCCAGGAATCAGGATTCCTTATTACACTTTTTGAAATCATGTAAATATCACACACACATCAGCCATTAACCGTCTACTGCTGGACAAAGGCCTCCCTTTTAGAGAGGGGTGTTGCCATAATCCCCACGCTTGGCAGGCGGCTTGGAGATCGCAGTACGCTCACCGTGTACAATAGGACGCTGCTGCCCATCCTTCGGTGGGTCTGGTCACAGTTTTAGGACATACCCGGGTCCATGGATCCGGTTGAATGTAAATATGTTTTCGTATAAATGTTATTTCTCTTACCCGGCTTCCTCGTCGATGACAGGGGTGATGGTGGGTCGTCCAGCAGCTGGCCCCATGAATGCAGTGTAGTATGGATCTTCAAAAGGGGGCCTGACAACACTGCGCTCCGGCGACGACATGTAGCCTTCAGACCCATGACCTGAAAATGCACTTTACTCTATCAGCTATGACATACAATCCGAGACCGAAACTAAAAATCTTGATTTGAGGCAAAATGACAATAAAATAGAACATTTCAACACCAATGCCAAAGAATTAGTTATTATCATAATTTATGAATTCAATGGATTCCTTGCGATCGGTCACAACCAGATAGCATAACATTTATAATAAAGAATAATAATAATTATAAATAGACGTGTTTATCAGTGTTGCCGATCGATAGGCTACTATCGATAAACTATCGATAGCCCGGAAGTAGGTGGTAAGAAATATAGATAGAACACCAGCGTAGCGATTTTTGAGGTTCAATTCTACTACTCGTTTTGCTATTGACAATATTGCAAGTCATCAATAGTATTACCACAGTTTGTGCTATCGATAATATCGATAGTACAATCGATCAACTGATCTACTAGGTAATTAGACTATCGATAGGTCAGCAACACTAGTGTAAATATGTCTTCAAACGAAACAAAGCTTTTTCGAAGCATGCGAATATCATTTAACTCTAGATTTCAAATTGGTTATAGACATCAAAATCAAGACGCAATTAAATTTGCATAAATATTAAATACGAGTGAGTAGGTACACAGTATCTGTTATCTGGTTCATTGAAATGGACATGGAAGTGACAGGGATAGAAATAATCTCGATTGCTCTCGAATCTGGCTTTTTTTGAAAAAATATTTTCCCCCTAGCAATAACAGATAGGTATATGACAATAATAGAAAAGAGGACACGAAAGGCAAATCACTCTATATTTATAGGATAAAAGACGAACAATACGTAGATTACTATTTTAGCGTAATTGTGTAGACAGTCAAAAATTAATACGTCAACCTGAGACAAAAAAGGCGAAGCTCTTGCAAAATATGTGTTGGAAGCGAAAGTAGGTTTTGATGGAAAGGCATAATGAGTGGGTAAAAACTTAAGACGCGATATTGTAAGTTCTTGTGGATCGGCAATGGAGACGAAAGCATAATTAGATTATCCTCCAAAAATTTAGGAAATATTTTTAAGCCCGTTTTAAGCAAGTAGAAGATGTTACCACCAAAGATATTCACTTCGGTAATAATATATTTGTAAAACATTGTCTTTAAGAGTAAAAGTTTAATTTTATCGTTCGTCATGAAGAAAAATACAAATAAAGAAAACAACAATATACGGTATTACTAATCTAAGTGCACCAGTGCAGCCACCGATAGAATCCGATTCTGAATGTTACCCAATAAATCTTAGAAATGGTGATCAATTTACAATAAACATATATTATTTTTAACATTTATTATACAAGTGGACAAGTCTAGCACAGGCATATTATGGCATGGCAGTATCTATTCTACGATACGGCATTATTTTCTGGGGGAACTCTACTGACAAAAGGATGGCTTTCTAAGCCCAAAAGAGGTGCGTCAGGGCAATGTTTCATCTTCATAAGACTGATAGCTGTAAGCCGTACTTTTTAAAACACAAGATTCTGACATTAACATCTCTATACATATTAGAAATAGCTACTTTTGTAAAATTAAATCCACATCTCTTTGGTAGTTGGACTGATGCTGGTATTCGAACTCGCACACAGGCTGAGATGAAGCTCTGCCCACGTACGGCCAAAACTGCACTCATGCAAAAAAGTGTATTCTGTATGGCTCCTTTAATATATACTAAAATTCCTAACATCATCAGAGAATTAAATGTTGGAATGTTTAAAAATAAACTAAAAACTTTATTAGCACAAAAAAGCTACTATGAAATTTCAGAATTCCTTAATGATAAAAATGTTTTGATATGTAATGTAGACATAAACAAATAAAATAATAATAATAATAGCTTATATAGGTAGTAATAAACATCTAATTAAGGTATAAAATACAACTAAACCAAAATATGATTCTAACAATATTCTAACATAGAAAAAAAATTGTTTATTTTTTTCCTTTTTAACTTTAACAAAAACTTATAAAAAACTAACATTTGTACGCTGTAACAGGCAAGGACATGAGATACGTCTCCATTCTTACGACCATGTATGCTACTTTATATGTATGTGTACCTACCATGTTCTGACAAATAAATAATTTGAATTTGAATTTAGGACCGGAAAAGATGGCGCGCTGAAGAGAAGACCTAATACCCAGCAGTGGGTGGAGAATGGTCAATGATGATGATTATACAAGTAAAAAACAAAAACTTAAAACAACAAAATAAAAACATTAACATATCATTAATACTCAGACAGACATAGATATAGTTTATTTGTGACAAAAAAAAAACTCAACAGACAACATTAGAAAAATACATAACTTTTAATAAATGAAAGTAAACAAAACACAAATTATAAAATGTTTAGTTATGTCACGAGCCAGATCCACCGAAGCATTATGTATGCTGCGGTGATGTATGTGCTAGATGCATGATGTACTTACAACATTTATTTGAAATTCATATTATAACGTCAAAATAAAACAAAATTCAGTCAAACCAGTTTCCGAGTAATCGACGTAAATGTTTTTTTTTATTACGTTGAGAAGTCGTAGTGCATCAAAAGCCCTATCCAGAGCTTCTCTAAAATAAAATGCAAGCCTCCATGTTTTCGTTTCCACGCCATTTATCGCGCTTATGTTTTTTCCTAGTACAGGGTGAGGTTACCAGAGATGGTATAGAGTTGATCGCTGCGAGGACAATTGGGAGCAGCGAACGGGAAGCACCGTTCAGAACCACTCCCTGGGATGTATGTGCGTGAAGGCTTGATCGGCGCAGAGACACCTACACACACATATTATATTATCTTGCTATAATAAAGAAAAACCAAAAAAAAAAACACCCCAAGTGCAGTCCACTCAGGCCATGTCCTGCTCGAGTGATTATTTGAGCACACGCTTAAATTCATATGTCACATGTATTTTTTTTCTTCTTTTGTTGGAGGGCAAGTTTCTTTATTAACTAAACAAAATACAAGCTAATACTAACACTACAAATACAGTTAGACTGCCCATACACCGTGGAAGGTCTAGAGGTTCTTTAATTAATTAGATTTATTGTTAATGTTATCCCTTTATTACTTTGATACATGATAGCATTATGATTTTCACATAACAAAATACACTCTAAAATGAGTTTAAGGAAGATGATGTTACTCTTACGCATGCCATACCCGTACAAGTTAATAATTATGTAGAAGGTGAGAGATGTACCTGTAGCAGGTAAGTTGGTCTTCACTCTATCGGCTGGGACTGGAGGAGCCGCTGGTGAGAAAGCTCGCAGCATGGGACCTCCTCTGGGTAAAGTGCTCGGTGCCACATTCCCGATGTAGTAAGCAGGCGCTTTCGCCACCTAAAACAATAAAAATCGAGTTAGTTTTGCTATTGTTCCTCTGGGCGTACATCGTGGTTGGAAAATGTGTGAACCTCATTCGAGTATTACATCGCTGGTCCTTGTACCACCTTTCAGCGTGATGAAAATTCGGAAGCCATGAGTGTTGGTGAGGGTTCGGAAGTAACTTGAAATGTGTCTGTAGCAAGACTAATGCATTACTCATTACTATTTCCGTACGTGACATATTGTAATTTACTAGTATTGCATAAACTTAAACCAACAAAGGTATTAATAGAAATATCGTGACTATTGTTTTTGGCTATGTCTTATTTTGGCTGTCCGACAAACATCTTGCGCAAAAAGCGGTACTGAAGGAGTGCATGTCACGTATACCAGGTACACATACACACACTAAAACCAATCACACAGACTCACTAAGTCAAAAACATCCCTCCCCCCTTCGCACGGACTCACTAAGTCAAAACCACCCCTCCCCTCTTCGCACGGGCTCACTAAGTCAAAACTATCCCTCTCCCTTCGCACGGACTCACTTAAGTCAAAACCACACCCCTTCCCCTTCTGTCCGCCAAAGAGTCCTAAAAATCGACTATTGCGCATTCAAGGTCAGTCTTCAAGTCATTTGCCGGTATCTATACCTCCCACATTTTTATGAAGGTATTTGCAATGATATATACATACATTGTGAATACAATTACTTTTACGCTGTAGTACAACATTATCCATTGTAAAATTGATTCATGTTATTGTAGAGAAATGAAGATTATTTTCTACAGCACAATCAGAATGCAACAATGTTCGTAATAACGAGTTGTTTATAAACATCATTCTTCAATGGTGATCAACAACATCATCAATTCTTCAGTTGTCGCTTCGTTGTTCTGCATTGCGCTTGACTCTACGTTATAATAAATAGAAAGACAGATTTATTTTCAATTTACGAAGAGCTATTTCCCGTACTGTTTGGTAAAATCTATTTCATAAAATATTAGATTGTCGATTGTTTTATTAAATTCCTAGCAATGTTTCTAAATTTAAGTGGTTTTACGATGTCTCGTAGTACGATTGCGGTGTTTTTGAGTATGATAGCCTTAATATATGCTATCAACCGTCCTGTTTACAAGATAGTTCTAACACAGAAAGGATACGCACAGGTACGTACTATTTTTCGTGTTTAATTTTTTACTGACCGAGCGAAGAGTGATCTCAGATTCTAATGGGATAAGTCGGCATTTCGGCGTGCATGGTTTGTTTGATGATAACTTGCGTGTCGTTGATCCGATCTTCATGAGACTTTGTAGGCAAGTAGTTCATTTCAATACAATTTTTAAGTTTAAATATGGGAAAAATCTATCGAGGGTTTCGGAAGGTTTATGAGTCGCGGGTCACAGTTCGGGGCTAACTACTAATACTAACATTAGGGGCTAGTATATAATAGGCTTGATTTCGTAATAATAACCCGCCGCAACCGTCTGCGGGAGCGCGCGTATTCCTTAATGCATGAGCTCTAATAGCTCCGAAACATGTGACGTGTAACATGTCACGTGAGCGTAAGCCGTTTGTATGTTTTTAATAACATAAATTAACGAGTTTGTAATTGTTAAATTAGTAAATATAACTTTTAAGCTATCGCGGTTTGAACACATCGGTACTTCATCATCATCATCAGCCAGAAAACGTCTACTGCTGAACGTAGGTCTTCCCCTTCAACCTCCACACTGATCAACAGCCTGCCGTTTGCATCCACTGGATGCCCGCGACTCTCACAATGTCGTCGGTCCATCTAGTGGGAGGCCTACCTACGCTGCGTCTTCTGGTTCGTGGTCTCCACTCCAGAACCTTTCTTCCCCATCGGTTATCGGTTCATCGAGCGACGTGGCCTGCCCATTGCCACTTCAACTTGCACAGTTTAACAGCTATGTCGGTGACTCTGGTTCTTTGGCGAATATCTACGTTCCGGATTCTATCGCGCAAAGAAACTCCGAGCATAGCTCTCTCCATTGCCCGTTGTGTGACTCTGAGTTAGAATTTAAGGCATCTTCAAGGCTAAAATTTTAGGCATCTTCAAGGTTAGAGTGAATAGATTCTGATTTCTTCTAGACCAACATGTTCTACCGCGGTCACACTGTCGCTTTTCATCAGGCGAGTTGGTGGCCACGTTGATCTATCCTATATAAAAAAAACTACATAGCTAAATTTTTGAATTCAGCCGACGGACTTACATAACACGGTGACTAACGGTAACTGCAAATATTAATTTGTTGTTACGTAAAATACTTACGAATAACTAAGGTCAATGCTCACGAGAATCAGGTAGGTACGTCTATCGTGTAGGTACTACTTTGGTACTTATGTAAAGGTTGTATTTCAAAACATGTGATGTGTGATCGTTGTTCCGTGTTTGCGAAGTGGCTTGATGCGATCAGCCATGTATTTTGTAAGGTTGATCTCAAAGCTCGTTTTTAGGGCTTTATACCCAAAGGGTAAAAACGGGACCCTATTACTAAGCCTAAATTGTCGGTCTGTCCGTCCGTCCTAACTTTAAACGGCTGTATCTTTCGAACCGTAATAGATAGCCCGTTGAAATTTTCACAGAAATTGTAATGTTACGGCGGATTAAATAAGAAATAATAAAAAAGTCAAAACGTAAAAACAAAACGAGGTCCTCATACTACAAACATATTTTTTCAACGTATTTTTGTAGTAGCTCTAATGTAAAAACGGTAATTCGAACGCGTCAAACTTGGTACGATTATAGTACACACTCTAAAGTATAACAAATAAATAATGGCCAAGTGCGAGTCGGTGACAAACTTCTGTTCACCACCGGTTATCGAACGATCACCGAAGTTAAGCAACGTCGGGTGCGGTCGGTACTTGGGTGACCGCTTGGGCGTTGATGGATTTTAGTCTTTTTGCACTTTTTTTATACTTTAGTAGTTAACAAGTTATGTGGTGGTACGGAACCATCAGTGCGCGAGCCCAACTCGCTCTTGGCCGGTTTATTTATGATTGCGAAAGTCCGCATTTGACATATCGCCTGTGTGTAAGCGACGATGTAGTCGAAGATGAATCACGCAGACTTAGAAGATATCTATTATTTATATTGATATTTATATATATATATATATATATATATTGATATTCACTCTGACCTTGAAAAGGCCCAGATTATATATCTCAGGAAACAAAGAAGCCGGCACAGGTTGTTCCAATCTTTGGCCGTACGGATTACTGTTCGTTTAATTTATCTTGTCCCCTCGACGCAGTAGAAGACTATGGCATTGTTGTGAAAACATTTGGTTTTAAATCCTTTTTTACATGGAAGATAGACAACATTTTTGGAGTTTTCTTCATAGTCAATTCTTTTCACATTGATGCACAGAAAAGAGAAGGGAACGATTTTTTTTCTTATCTGTGCATCGATGCTTCTACTTGAGGTCCCTACCTGTCCCACCAGTAGTAGATACCACGAAGTATGTATTTTTATAATATTTATGTTAAATAAAACAAAGGTTACCTTTGCCCAACAGTGGGACAATACAGCTTAATATCGATAAAAAAAATATATGAATCAAACTAATTTAATGAAATTATTCTATGATAAATTATTTGAATTAAAAGTTCCGAGTAACTAAGAGATTTGAACAGACTTTAATTTATAATTCAGTGTTTATACTAAGCACTAGCTAACTCCTTGTCATTTAAAAAGAAAAAGGATTAAATCGCCTCTACAAATAATGTTAGTTTGATCAAAGAGAATAAATACAATAGCTGGTTGAACAGTAGACCAGCCTTTGAAAATGGACTTAATATCGAAAAAGTACCCTAATTTTCAATCGAAAATTATCACATCAAAACATCAGCTTTTTTAAAGAAGTCTGTGAGATTTTGGTTCTTTAAAATCTCTACTTTCTGATGGTATATAAAAATATACATTACTATGGTAAATGTTTTCAGAAAATGGTTTAACAGCTGCTACGAAATAACAGGTAGTAAGACTCTCCACTTCCCGACCTCAGATCGCGCGTAAATTATTTTTCCTTTCATTTTTGTTATATTCTCTTCCTTTTCCAACGGGTTTCATTTAACTATAAAAAAATTGTTTCAAAAATTATCTACCCTAGTCTACAGGGTCTACTCGCACTTTTGATCATAATTACGTAGTTTGGATTTGCCTTAAACTCGAGCTAGAACCGAAAAAAGTCTGCCAAAAACTGAAGGGGCGAGTTAAACACATATTTTGGACACTGACATATTCTTACTAGTTCTACAAACACACACTTCAATATTGAGCGACACACAACTGCAAACGAGATGACAAAATGTCATCAAATAGACGACCAAGGGGGGTGTAAGTGCTAAACGGGAAATTGTAGGTATAACACTTCCGTTAATTTATTCTGAGACACGCACTGACTTGACGTGATTTTCCTTTTCCAGTTTCTTCAATATGATGTGGTGACTCCGCCGTTGACAGAGTTCACGTTTTGCACTTGGATACGAGTGTACGACCTTGGTCAGGACCAGAGTATATTCACATACGTTGGTTAGTCCTCACAAATTATACAAATTGTTTTCATTAGCTCCACTTGACACGAAGGCCGAAATAAAAACTGTCATATAATGGAAAGGAGTAATATCGAAACATAAATTTATTGAGCAAATGGGATTGCATTACCATAATTAATTTGACCCCCTTTAAATCTGAACTTGCAGTGCAAGTCAAGTTGCTCAATTTTGTTTTTGAATTTTTGCTTTATTTTCGTAAGGTGTCGCCGAAAATGGTGAGACAAGTGCCAACCTGTAACGCCGTCATACCACATTCATAAGATAAAGTTTGAAGAAGGTGGGTGGTTAACTACACAAATAATTGGCTTAATAACGTGGGCATAATAAATGTTTTATAAATACCGTTACTTCCTCGCGTCTGGTGACATTTATTGAGCACTCGCGGTAAAGGTCGTTAAAATAATGTTCCTCCATACAGAGTCTGGATGTTACTGAATGACGAGATCCTCTGCCCTCGCTTGATGTATTTCACACAACGATGAACAAAATAGGGAGACCGACCCCGATAAATCGACCCTTTAACGAGGAATATAAAATAAAGGAACGGTTTTTATTGATTTAAAAATTGAAGGCCAAAATTTTCCTTAAATAGGTACCCAAGTATATCTAGAAGAATATATCACCTGATTTCAGTTGCATTCTCGTGAACTAAACTAGGTGAACGTTTTGCAATGGTCACCGATTGCACACGATAAGACAAAAATGGAGACATGTATAATTCAAAAGCATTCGATCGGTCACTAAACTTAATGATCTAATGAGCAATATTTGAGCTATATTTGGAGTTTAATCTGATTCATATAATTTGTTGCAGTAAACGGGAACAACCGCGTTATCAGACTATGGCTGGATTCTGGAGGACAACATATGAAGATCTCTATAGATGGGAAAGTGACTTCTACTATGCTCGTGGAAGTAGTGAGAGATGTGTGGCGTCACGTCTGCTTGTCTTACCAGTCAGACTACGGAGCATGGTCACTGTACGTCGACTCCCGACTCGTTTCTTGCGAAGTTGCCGCGAGCGTAAGCATCAACATTGTTTTCCTATTATCGTACTAAGTACGGGGTAGGCGCAACACATTTCCTTTCTCGACTTTTCTCTTTATATATTATAGTTTATTTTATAGTTTATATTATAGTTGCAAACATACATTCGAAATTATACATCTATATATATATAAATGAATCCCTATTTTCCTTGGTCACGTCATAACTTAAGAACGACTTTACCGATTTCATTAATTTTTTTTTTAGTTTTCTAATACTTTGTAGAAGGTTCTTACGGAAAGAAAAGATAAGAAAATTGCGCAGAAAAATTTAAATATTTCAAAAATCTTAACGACGATTTTAACTCGCGGGTGAAACCGCGTGGCGCAGCTAGTTCACTATATTTAATTCTCATTCACACTCTACCTGCACCTTAAATCGTATGTTCTTAAAACACCTTAAATCATGGATCTAAAAAGATCATAACTTCAAATTGCGACAACAACTTACTGGTCTGAAGGCATTACACAATATGTTTGATGTCACCCCATAAATTAATTATCAAATTAGTTTAGCAGTACGATAATAATGCGTAGATAGCTGCTTAGTTTTGTTCAGTCGAGCATGTGTTGTACTTACCACGATCGTAAGTTACATACCTCTAGATTATCATGTGATAAATTGACATAGACACCAGTTACGAAACTAGATCATAAGACAAGGCCACATGCTATCCGTAAAGAGATAGCCAGTTCCTTCAGATCACGATCACCTGAGGCCAATTAATGCCTTGACAGTATTGAGCAATGGCACTTCGCATTTTTTAATCCTTGTACTTAAATATTGACAAAGTTAAAATGTTGCTAAATTGACCGACAAGGCTCAATTAAAACTGAATAATTTAGTATATAATGTGTGTATTTTACAGCTTCACGGATTTGTATTACCAGGGGGTGGCAGCGTCATTATTGGTTACGGCACGGCTGATGACGGTAAAAAGTATAATATAACTATTATAATTTTTATGGCAAGGGCCTTTGTACAAGTTAACTAACACTAAATACCTTAGCTATTTGACCTTTTAAACAAAATCAGTTGAATTCCCATGCTCAAAGTCACTACCAGTTGGCAGCGTATCCAGCAGGCTGGAAGCACTACCAAACTTAATGGCAATGTTTATACGTTGAGCCAGATTAATTATTATCGTTTAATATTCAATAATTTTAACGACCGTTTAAGCTGTAGTCAACGGTTGTTTTTAATCCGTGTTCAACGATCGTGGTATTTCAATTAGTTTATTTTTCTGTATACTTCTGTAATTTAATATTTTGTTGTATACTGTTCGTAGACATTTAAAATTTTTTTTTAAATAAAAAACTAAAACTTACATGAGTTATTTATTCTCGTAAACTAAACAAAAATATGTTATGAATATTTTTATTTCAGGTGCATCGAATGGCTTCGAAGGCGAAATATTTGGTGCTAATATGATTTTGTCTTCGACCATTGAAAGAAATTTTACGATGAAAGCTGATCCTAAACACGGGCAAAAAATATTTCCGAGAAACAAACTAAAAAATGACAGCAAATATAACAATTATGTTATTTTGAGCGATTTATTAAACGACGAAATACATAACAGTTTTGAAAAAACGAATATGGCTCAAGGTATTCTAGCAAAGAACTACAACTTTCGTACATCATTAGGCTTTCAAGACCACAGCATCAAAGTAGACGGTACGCCAACCAAAATACCTCTAACCAAACCTACTACAGATTTGCAGGAAGATTACGATTTTACTATTCCAGATTTAAGTACCACTAACAAGGATAAACTGGAGTATTGGAACTCTAACGGTAAACCGAGATTCACATTTTCGGAGGTGTATAAAGCGCAAGCTACAAAGCCTACTGCAGCTAAATTAAAACTATTAAATTCCGCCATTGGAGTGGTCCCGATGGTGTCAGAGTACGAAACGCCACCGCCGCCACCTCAAAACATTAATTTTCATAAAACTTTAGAAACGCAAGAGCGTATACCACATTCAATTTACAACTTGAGTAACGGCCCTACTGGTTCTGGAAGAAAAATTTACAACAAGCTTCCTGAAACTGAATTATTTGACATTGAAACGCCTCCACCCATTGACAAAAACACGAAAGTATACGGGCAATGGACTAGCTCAAGGTTTGCGGGTACTGTTTTAAATTACCTTAAATCTATCAATTTTAAAAACAAAGAACATTTAATAAAGCGAGTGCCCCAAACCATACCACTCCACAAAATATCAGACTCACATCCATACCCTTCTGAGTTCAAGTTAAATATACTTCGTCCACCTTCACAGTTCAAAAACCGAAAAGTAGTTGAAAAAAGATATGACATCATTAGACGAGATCCTCAAATTAATGTGCATATTTTAGAAGACGACTTAAGACTTAATATAATAAAAATGCATGCAGAAACACAACCCAAAAAAGTAGAAATCAAAAGCCGAGGTGAGTCAAAAAAGCGCAGGGAACATAGATTTTACAGGAACATCCAACATGAAAAAACATCCAAAGAGGAAACAAATAGCGTAGAAGAATACCAACCGAAGCCGTTTATCTTGAAGGAAGAAAGGAAAAACAATCACAGATATTTTGTTCAACCCACACCGAGTAAGCCACGTACAACCAATCTTCCGTTTTTAAAATCTTTTAAGTATCCCTTGAAAGATTCTGAAAACTTAGACATCCAGACAGATGACAACGATCAAGATTCGTTTACTAAGAACTTATTGAAAGGAAATAAGTGGCATAATGCGAAATCTTATAGCAATGACTACACGCCTCGTAAAATTAACATGGATTATTCCGACGGAATTGAGAATCAGGGAAAACTATATCCATCCCTCAGATTGAAGTACATTCCTTCAAACTCAAAAAAGAAGGAATCGCTAGAAGACGCCAATCAATCTATATTGTATGCACGAAAGCTGGCTACGGAAGTGTCTAACCAATCTTTTGTACCCCAAGATTCTGTGTCTATATTAAAGTATAACTACGGGTATTTGCCAACGCACAGCAAGTTGACACAACTAAAAACGAAGAATGACGGTGACGTCAGGAAACGAGTTCCATCCAAGCGTAATATGAAAGCTACCAATTTTGACCACCATGTTAAGATAGGTAATGCGTTGAATGAACGTATTGTGATAGGAGTTGACGAAGAACAGAAAAAAAAGAGTTTCGTGGGAGGAAATGAGAATATTCCAGATATAAATAAATACAGGTCAGAATTAGATAATGAGCCCACGATAGTGCCTTCGTCACTTGGGCCTAGAGTGTGTAAGAACGTAGAGTTGTATGACCGCGTTCTGTATGTTCAACCAGACGAAAGCATCGACTTGACTCACATACTATCGCCTGTGAGAGAGAAAAATATAGCAATAGAATTTGTTATGCAGAATTACAAGAAATGCTCCTTGACTGACTCTTCTTTCGAATTGAATGCAATGCTTCTGATTGATTGGAGTAACACGCCAGTAAGGCTTTTTGGTGGAGCATACCCGAGGACGACTACGGATTTATGTGGTTTCTTTTAATCTTGATATGTTTTACAATGGTTATTACTTATCATTACATATTAAATGCTAATGAAATAAATACTTGTATCGATTTACAGAGAAATTGTTAGCAAGTTCTTGCTTGCTCTTATTTTAGGGAGCCTGCGCAAATTACACCTATGTGTAAAATAACTATACATGTATAAATAGGGCTAAGCGAAAACGATATACTCAGCCAAAAGGGGTCATAATATTGGGTATTAAACCTATTATTATGAATAACTCTTACAGTGGGACCAACCGTGAAATTGGTAAAAAAATATCAGCTGTCTAATAAAATACGGTAATTCACACTCAACAAAATTAATCGATTCGAAACGATGCGTATTAAAAAACCACGTATATTATATTTTTCGCCGAAATACCCCCTCCCCCCTTCCCCGTTTTCAAAATGCATTTTTCTCATTGTCACAATTTCAGGGTTGGCCCATAGTAAAAAAAAATTATGATGAGAATCACAGACACATTTCGGCTTAGTGCACCCTTCCCGCGTAACCCCGTAAAAGTTTCGTAACGTACATATTTTATTTTTGTGTCAAGTAGAGGTAGTTTGTTAGATCAAAGCAGGGTGTAACCGAAGGGTGTAACATGTTTTAAAACTAGCATTACCATCTTGCCCTTCATGGCGAGTTTAACACATTACCTGTATGCTGGTAAACCAATTACGGCTTTTGCGATGCGTATTATGGCAATGACGATGCGAAACTCTTTCTATTAGGATTAAGTACAAGAAGATCATACTTATTCCTATTTAAATAAAGTAGAGTACAAAATTTAGCATATATTCAATAAAAACTAATTTAAACAAAACTATTATTTCATAATCACTTTGTGTTTTTTTTACCGCGTGCCTGAATGCTTTATTATGCAGAAAAAATGGTTTAATTCGATATCTCTGCATAAAGAAGCACAAATCGATTTCAGTGCGACTCTGCTGCTAAAATGTGGTTCAGACTCATTACTTGTCTTGTCGAGGTCCTTGAAAAGCGAAGTAAAAATAAAACAATTGAACAGATAGTTCTGCCTTTTCTAGGCAATAAATCCATACAACTGAATTGTCTCGGAATTTTATCAGCCGCTTTAAATATTTTCTTCAGTATGCTAAATTTTATTATATTTTACACTCAACCTGTAAATTTTCCCCGACTTAAAAAAAGGAGCAGATTCACAATTCGACGGTTTGTTTTTGTATGTTTGTTACGCGATTACTCCACCAATTATACATTAATTTTATTGATTGATGATTTTTTTGGTAGGTCATATACTTCAGAGGTCAGGGTCCCGTGTAAATTATATCGAAAATTGGGGCTTTTAGAAAAAAAAAACAACAAAAACAAAAAATATAACCACAGACGAAGTTTTGCTTTGGGGTTCCCTTCAGCAAAAGTTTTGATGAAACTTTCAATCTCTGCTTTAACTGTAATTATTCTACCGTTTAGTTTAATTTTGTATATTTTTAATATTAATTTTTTATTTTATTATTATTAATTATTTTTAATTTTTTATTGTATTGTGTGTTTATTTTGTTTCTAATATGTATGGTATATATATTTGTAGTAAATAAACTATTTTCATTTTCAGTCCTGAATTTAATACAAAAAAAAAATCTTTAGTTTCTCTTTCTTCTTCTTAATCTCCTTACTTTAAAAATTTAACTCAACACTTGTCACATATTTCATTTATATTACACGGGAACAGCCATATCCTATTGAATTTTGACTGTGATCTGAGTTAAGTTTCAATCAAATAATTAAAGGAGCTGAGAAAGAGACCCAATAATAATTCCTAACATCTTTTTGAAAATTGTTTGTTTAAATAGTCTGACATCGGAACCATCGCTACGAACGACGCCACGCTGCAATATAAATATTCTATCAATTAATATATTCAGTCAAGTAACTAGAAGTCCTCCATAATATTATACTCATGGTGTTTTCATCGCGAGATAGTTTCAAGCGAGAGCCTTAATAAAATCGTATGTAATTGTGTTGTGTAGGTATTTTGGTAATTATAATCAAACTGGAAAGAACCGTTTCGCCTATGGAGGAAAATTCAAATTTCAAACAGTTTTTTGTCCTTGTAGCTAGGCCGGGTAATTATTTTAAAATTACGCAGTGTTTGCGAAAATAATTGGTTGTTTATTACATTATCATATACAGCTATCACCATACTACTTATATTTGTCAATAAACCGTTTGCTACAGCAAAACTTTGTTTATTGACAAATGTTAGTATTAATGTGCATTAGAAATAAATAGCTTTCCATGATTTTGTAAAGAATAATAATCAATTTAAACAAACGCAATAATCAATAAAACGCAAAAATTATGATCGTTTACAATAATTACCCGGCCCAGCTACAAGGAAAATAAAACTGTTTGGAATTTGAATTTCTCGCCATATGTGAAACGTACCACCTTAATAAAAATATATTCAAACTAGCTGTTGCCCGCGACTTCGTACGCGTAGACTTCCATCTAATGTTTCAACCCCCTTTTGCCCCCCTTAATTCAGCCCTTTAACAAAATCCTTTATGAGCGGACCACCGAATCTACTTGTCAAATTAAAGCTTCAAATTCCAAATTTTCAACAATAAATTAAAACTCTCGTTACTCCTCTTTAACACATTTTTTCTCAGAAAAAAAAGTAATACAGTATTTATTTATTTTAAACCATTAACCTGAATACTAAATTTCATGTCCTAACATCAAAAACAAAGAACTTTCATACAAACTTTCAACCTCCATTTGCCCCCCTTAATTCGACCCTTTCGCGAAATCCTTTCTCAGCGAACCTCTACACCCCATAAGGAATCTACTTCCCAAATTTCAGCTTCGTAGGTCAAGTGGTTTTCGAAATTTCGTAATTAATGAGAGAATGAGTGCGTGAGTAGATGAATTTCGCTTTTATATATATAGATTGCTTAAATAAACCTTTCATATGACATAACCAGACTCATGTATCTTCAACCCTTTTCACTACTATGCCTGTGCTGTACTTCTTCAAGTCTTATTAACTTTATTTATTTTCTCATCCGTAGCTAGAATCTCATCTGTGTTTCGAAGTTGGGTTGTGGTTCCTACTTCAAAGGAGAAATACGAAAGAAATCTTAGAAATGAAAAAATACCGCAAAGCAATTGCACTCAATGCGGTAAAATTCTAACTTTCAAACCCATAAGTATTCGAAACTTAATAATTTCAAAGAAATGTTTTCAAACAAATAATCATAATGTTTTGAAATTTCTCATTTTCAAGCAAACGTGTTGCGAAACTAGTTTGACATTTGTATCTAAAATTATTACGAGATTTTTCTTGACTATATCCCCGAAAGTCCCGATAAACGAGATAACTCTAGTTAGAAAAAGTCCCTGGACTACCAGGGACTACCAGGACATACGCTGTTAACCCTATAATGTTTTCTTTATCTATACTTAACATTTATACTTAAGCGCTACCGTTGTTCTTTGGGTAAAATAACTAATAGTGTGAAATTACCTGCGATTTTAATTTGACATTTCAGCATCATAATTTCAGCCTTTCAATTCATTTCCCACTGCTGGGGCACGGGCCTTCTCTCTCAGTGAGAGAGGGTGGCATCTTACTCACCGTGCTGCCCCAGTGCATTTTGGTGAATATCATGTCTTACAACTTTAGAACTTCTTGGACATACCGGTTTCCTCACGATGTTTTCCTTCGAAGTTTGTCAGCAATGGCATCTAAATTGCACATAATTTGTTTAGGTGCTAAATAAGTCATTGGTGCAGAGCTAAGGATCGAACCGGCAACGTACAACCGTTTAACGTAGGTAACATTTACTTTTAGATCTTTAAATCCGTTGTTATTTGAATATAGTTACTACAAATTGATATATGTATAGGCATGTGTCCTAATGTTTAATTTATTACAAATAATCGGCTTAGCGATGAACATAACTAAATACATTACACATACTGAAAAAATAATTTAAATTGGCTGATAGATCTCTGAGATATGAGTGTTTAAAGTTTTAGGTGGGGATAGAGAGGGGATGCTCTGTCCCTTTCTCGCAAAGCGTGTGTTAGTATAGCATTTGCATGGCGCACCTGAGGCGTGACGTCACGGCTCAGTATAGTGCGCTCTTTGTCTAGCATGAAATTAAAATGCTTATAATTATCTTATTCATTTATGAACTCATTTTAATTTTGTTTTCGTTGATGTGCTCTATTTATGATCAGCTTTCTTATGAGGTAATAAAAAATATTAGTCATCATGCCTATTACTACTACAATGAAATTTGACGGAATGAAATGAAGAATACAAAAAGAAATGATAATAGACAAAATGATATAATGTAATTTAATTTAAATATATCATAATAAAATAGTTAATAATATAATATATGTAAAAAATAATGGGGAGTTGAATAAAGGCTCTTTTTACTTTTACTTTTTTACTGAGTACAATAATAATTCATTGGACAAACATTATATTATTTTACGATTTCTGAAATGTTTGTTTACGATCGTCAATTTACGTACCTACTATGTAGCACAACGTTTCGACAAGTATTGCGTTGCATAGAAACTGAGGTGTTGTAATATTATTAAATTAATGTAGTTTGTCATTTCAAGCCGATTAGCATCTGCAATAGATCTTATGCAGTGCTAGTTATATGGCATCTCAAGGATTCTACAAAAAGCATGTCCCGTATAACCTGCCTTTCATAGAATAATTCGTGCCACAGTGCTAATTGCAATAAGTAATTCCAATGGTTGAAACTAAGTAAAGTATTATTTTTTAAAGCGAATTTTTGCCTATACCTACATGTACAAATTTAAACTAAAAAGTAGAATAATGACAGTTAAAACAGAGATTGAAAGTCCTCATCAAAACTTTTGAAGGAAACACAAACCAAAACGTCACCTGTGTACAAATACTTTTCTAGGTCTGTGTCTGTGTATGTGATTTTTGTTGTGGTTTTTATTGATTTATTCAAAAAGCGCTGCGTCAATTTCGGTACATTCATCAAAGCAGAGAGACGTATAAATTTTAGCTACTTTTCAGGAGAGAAAAAAAACTGTCTATTTTCATCCAGTATCTTTTTGATCTAATGCATACATTTTATATTAAATTTAACGGGAATGATAAAATATTTAATACTCTGTGGTTTTATATCTAAATAAATAATAAAAAACAGTGCGTTAATGAAAAACTGTGCAACCATGAATGAGATTTCATATAAAATTTCTGCACTTTTTGGTTCTAAGCAAAATTTGTCCTTTGTGATCGGTTTTGTAGTGATTAATGATAACATTACCACGTAGTTGAAAGAAAAAGACATTATATCTAGTTATTAGTAAATCAAAATATGAGCCTAATTGAAATTAAACAGTTTTAACGGATTTTATCGCTTGTATTTTACTATATTTTTCGAACACTTTGCTAGTCACTAGATGATGATGATAGAAAAGGTTTCAAATCAGTTACAAGGATGAATATTATCTATAATATAGTTATAAAATCAGTTAAAAAGATTAATATTTTCCATAGGAAAGTTAAGAAATCAGTTACAAAGATGAATATTATCCATAGAAAATTTATGAAATCAGTTAAAAAGATTAATATTTTCCATAGGAAAGTTATGAAATCAGTTAATAAGATTAATATTTTCCATAGAAAAGTTATGAAATCAGTTTTAAAGATTAATATTTTCCATAGGAAAGTTATGAAATCAGTTAAAAAGATTAATATTTTCCATAGGAAAGTTATGAAATCAGTTAAAAAGATTAATATTTTCCATAGAAAAGTTATGAAATCAGTTTTAAAGATTAATATTTTCCATAGGAAAGTTATGAAATCAGTTAAAAAGATTAATATTTTCCATAGGAAAGTTATGAAATCAGTTAATAAGATTAATATTTTCCATAGAAAAGTTATGAAATCAGTTTTAAAGATTAATATTTTCCATAGGAAAGTTATGAAATCAGTTAAAAAGATTAATATTTTCCATAGGAAAGTTATGAAATCAGTTAAAAAGATTAATATTTTCCATAGAAAAGTTATGAAATCAGTTAAAAAGATTAATATTTTCCATAGAAAAGTTATGAAATCAGTTTTAAAGATTAATATTTTCCATAGGAAAGTTATGAAATCAGTTAAAAAGATTAATATTTTCCATAGGAAAGTTATGAAATCAGTTAATAAGATTAATATTTTCCATAGAAAAGTTATGAAATCAGTTTTAAAGATTAATATTTTCCATAGGAAAGTTATGAAATCAGTTAAAAAGATTAATATTTTCCATAGGAAAGTTATGAAATCAGTTACAAAGATTAATATTTTCCATAGGAAAGTTATGAAACTCAGTCACAAGTACAACCAATTTATTTGAAAAATTAACTTGGTTAAAAGACATTCATTTGTGTAATACTCGCTCTGAGTCCCTAAATGCTTTATCATTCCATAAGCACAAGACCACACGATTTAAAGGCTGCTTCAAACACAGTGCGACTAAAATTTGGAATAACCTGCCCCTTCCTATGAGAAAAAAAATGAATTCTGATCACACACTCACACTCACACACCATACACAAACCTAAGTGCTCTAATATTTAACAGGTAATGAAAATAGTAATTATAGTGCATTTACGATTAACGAAAGATTTTATTAGTTGATATAGTAATACCCGCCGTCGCCTAATGCTCACCTACCATCTATTTCTGAGCAAAGGGGTATGCTGAAAACCAGCCCTGCGTGACCCTTCGGGACCTCGCAGTACAGCGCTGAGCGTACCCCTATTGCCAAACATTGTATCTTATTATGTTTCTTATAGTATATGTCCATTGTTTTTGTTTTTTGGCAATAAATATATTTTATTCTTATTCTTCTTATTCTTAACCAATGATTTTCCATCAAAACTTTTCCCTTTTTATACTTACGCTCACGGTATACAGAAGTCTAGCAGATCTGCGCCGGTCTTGAGATTGTATTAATTTACTGTGAGATTGTATTCGTTTTTGTCTACCATCCTCTTTATTAAAATTTGATGTTTCTTTTTATGTCAATAGTTTTACTTAGCATCCTTGGTCTGTTCCGGTTACTACCGGTTCTCCTTGGTGAGAATTTGTGGAAAATCAAAACGAATGTAGTGGTTAGGATTTTCAAGGGCATGTTCACAAACTGGAGAATAGGGATATTGACAAAATTTTGCAATGGCCTTTAATTTAAAGAATATGGTGCATATTCACTTTAAAAAATACTTTTACCTCCATTAGTTCATTTATTGAATAATTATTAGCTCTTTTTATTTCAATTTTTAAATGACGCATCAAAACGCGCCAAATCGACGTTGTGACGTCAATATACTTAACTACAGAGTTGCGTTCAAGGCATGCGATAGAATAAAGCACCACCGTTTACAACATCATCGTCAGTGTGAAAAACAACCGAGACACAACTTGGCTGTTACGAGTATTTGAGCGTACACTTCAGTTGCAATTGAACAATAGAAAAATCGATGGTTAAAAAAACACTGATGTTCATCTGTCATTCATTTTCAAATCTCACTCTAGGTGCCCCGAACGCATCTTTCGAACGGAATCTGCCCATTATATTACTCTATGCTGCCCATGTAAATAAACAAACATCTGTCACAGTCGGCCGTGAAATGCTGCCGTTGTTGTTATTTATTTGTAAAATTATTTAGTTGAAAATGGATCGTAAAACTTATCATTGGTGTGTAGTGCCTCAGTGTCCTAATGTTTCGAATGCAATACTTGCGAAATTATTCATAATTGTACCGTCTAAAGCTGAAATACGAAGAAATTGGTTGTGACTTGAAAGAAGATAGAATGCTTCACAAATATTAACAACTTCGTCGATTTACGTTTGTGAAAATCATTTTGAAGTGAGTATCACCATAATAAACTCGTTCTATACTGAGAAATTCAGTAAACTTTTACAGAAAATGGATTTGATTTCGATATGTTTGCTTTGTTTTGTTTTGGTTGTGCTGTCATCACCATATTGACGTCACGCACTGTGATTGGATTTTCGAGTCACGTGACACATAGATAAAAAATCGTGATTTTGAAATCGAAATAATTAAATTTTGGAGTGATTATTGTTATTGAAAAAATATTGAAAAAATCTCTTAATATAAAACCTTTCAATATAGCTAGGTTTCATATTTTATTTCCACCAGTGTCAAATACCCTATTGGTAGCGCCTATTTTTCAAAGAGCCAATGTTTAAAAAAAAAGAAGCCGCACATCAATTAATTGTAAACCTAAAATCTCTTTGGACTGTTTGCTTGGCGTTTCATTGTTCTTTATTCAAATTACTTCTCGAAATTGGTCTCAAGTCTCTATTGAAAAGTAGCAATTCGAAAAATGAAAAGTTCTATTATAAAGAACATAGGATGTAAACTGTGTCTAAAATATCTCAACAAATTTCAAAATTCATCCAAATTACTAACATACACACATGCACACACTCCGATAAGTACACACTAAACTTTTACGTACATATTATTAGTGTGAGTATTCAGAGAATTCATAACTATGGATAAACCAATGTACAGGAACATAAGTACTATCTTGCGGCGGTATTTTCTGTGCAAGCAAGCATTTATGTCTTTTACGAACCGTTCTCTATAATTTAACTGTTGCGCAGTAAGTCAGAGATACTATGCTGGCTTCCTTCTCATCAATCTTAGTGAGAAAGTTACAAAATCTCTGTTCCTGAGAACACAAACATCATTTTCAGACCTAGTTATTTAAACAGCCGAAACGATTAAGGCGCGATTATACCGAGGACACAATTTTAACGCGGCGTTACACAGAAGGTGAAAGAAAATAGGTGTAATCATTTATTACCATCAATAAAAAGTAGGCAAGTATATTTGTATTAGCGTTTCACTTAATATATTTTTTTATAAAAATCTACATTATTTAAATATTAGCTGCACCCCGCGGCCTCGCCCGCGTGTGCTGGAAAATTCTAATGATGACGATGAAAAGTAGCCTATGTGTTAATCGAGGACATAAGCTATCTATATTTTAAATTTCGTCCAAATCTATCCAGCCGTTTCTGCGTGGAGTAAAAAACATACACACACACTCACAAATTTTCGCATGTATAATATTAATCTGAAGTCTGATCACTAACTACTCAATCTAATCAAAAAGTAAGTTAATTGTAGGTTTTGTTATCATTCCTAATATCTTTACTTTTCTTGTTTTGATTAATAAATTACCATATTTTTTTTTGTTTCAACAGTTGCAGTACATTGTAATAAACTTTTGATACCGTATAACTTTTGCTAGGTTTTGAACGCAAAATTGTGACTGGTAGCCAATATACTACAGTGTAAATATTTTTATTTCGCGTTTTACAATGTTATTGTAACTGTAACAGCTATAAAAAACAACAAATAAAATAATACCAGTTGGAGTAAACAAAATAATCTTATTTTGTTTACGGCGGCCGAGGTCTTCGCGCCTAACATATAATTCTTCCAATTACATTGGGCGTCGCGATTTCCTGGTTGGCAACGCGGCGATGACACCACAGCACTACAGACATCCCGAGACTTGATCTTTTAGGAAACCGGTCCAATTGGTACAGCCAGTGTAGCCCTAAGCTGTGCTGTGGTATCCACAGGCTGGTACCTCTTATCGAATCCGAACCCTTTGCTTGTTAGCTTTAAACAATAAATTATCTTAAAAATAAAAAAAACGATTTCAAATAACCACAAAATACAAACATTGTGCCACTAGTACAAAATAATATTAATTACACGGATATTATCAAATTTAAATTAAAATTTTTCAAAATTTATATTGTAGTTGTTCTACCTGAATTCGAAATCCGTGTATATATTTTGTCTTTTGTAGTGTCACTGTGTTTGTGTTTTGTGGTATTTTGAAGTAGGTTTTTTATAAAGATAATTTATATTATAATTTTTAGTGAAACATTATGACCATGGTGATAAGAATTCCAGTCATATGACCTATGATAGTGGAATTCTTAAAACCTTCTTTAACTGTGTTCGGGGCGAACTATTCGTTTATTTATAGATACGATTACACATCCATGCATGCAAACTAAGCGCATGAACAAAACTATTGTAGTTATAGTTTGAAGTATATAAGAACCAGCTCGAAGTTTTCACTACATAATAAAAAAAATAACACGCAAATTGGCTCTCAGATGCTGTCATAATCGATGTATATACATAAAACAATAAAAAATAAATGAATAAAACGGTCTGAATTGTGTAACTTTCCCCTTATTTGAAGTCGGTTTAAAACATGTCGCATGTGTGTAACATATCACAACGCCGTAAACTTAGGCTTAGTTATAGTTTAAGTAATACGTCCTACCTGTCATGACTTACGGTGCTGCAACGTGGACACTTAAAGTTGAAGCGGCCCACAAGTTCAAGGTCACTCAGCGATCGCTCAGAGAGCTATGCTCAGCGTTTCTCTGAGGTATCGTATCCGGAACAAAGTTTGTCGCTAGAGAATCAAAGTCTCCAACAACTCAGCGTATTAAAACTGAAGTGGCAATGGGCTGGTCATATCTGTCGTAGAACCAATAACCGTTGGGGTAGACGTGTTCTAGAGTAGAGACTACGAATCGGCAAACGTAACGTAGTACGTCCTGAGAGTCATTGGAGTGACGATATACGTAAGACGGCTGGCAATGGCTGGAAAAAAAAAGCCGAAAATCGGGCAGAGTTGTGTGCTTTAGGAGAGGCTATGTCCAGCAGTAAGTTAAAGACACCTAGATTGTAACTATCGGGGAACACCCATTTAGGCAGCAATCTCAAATGGCGCCTAAAGTGTGCAAATGAAACGCCGCAATCTTCGATCGGTGTGGGTCTATACGCTAGCAGGCGTGTTCGGAACTTTTGGGTCAGGTTTATTAGAATAGAATTCGGATCAATCTGCAATGATTTGAAGCCATTGTATAAAATTCTCATAATTTTTAGTTTTCAAAATTATCAATATCTGTAATTTCTTGATTAATAATATACTAAAAAAATACACAAGGGAAACCTAATCAATCAAGATACGGATGTTTGAATACACCTAGTTTGATGTTTAATGCAGGAAATAGTTTTGTAAATTACTGTTAAAATGATTTAATTTGATAATTATACTGCGTACAAAGTCGTTTGCACCATTAAAATTGTACTTGATGACATTGGATCGAATAGGTACATCATGATATTGATCGAATAATAGGAAAACTAGCAAAAGTGTACATATTTTGCAATCATACTAATATTATAAATGCGAAAGTGTGTGTGTCAACGCCGAAACTAATCAACCGATTTAGATGAAATTTGGTATGAAGTTAGCTTATACCCTAGATTAACACATAGGCTACTTTTTATCCCGAAAAACTACATCATCATTTCAACATTTTCATCATCATCATCACCATTTTTCATCACAATGCGGGTTAAACCGCGGGGCTCAGCTAGTAAGGAATAAACTTTTAGACAAATAATCATAAGCACTGTATGGTTTACTAAATAAGGATCCAAGGCCAAGGAGTGGTTGCCATGTTTCGGAGTAAAAAGTTAGTTCTATTTTAGTCGACTTAAATAAAGGAGGAAGGTTTTTAATTCGGCCCGTGTTTTATGAAATGACAATAGACCGTTATATTAATTTAATAGGCCTAGGTAGTAGTTTACTAGTTTAGATACGACATATTTTAATAACTTTGCACTAACAAAGCAGCCGCTGCTTGTGTGTAGGTATTTGACCAGATCACAGCAATTTTAATTTATCTCCAAAATTGTCAAAATAATGCTCAATATTCAAGCTTATTTGAGAAATATGCAGCATTCAGTGTTTTTTTTTTGATTATTTAAATCCGATCGGTAATTCATTTCCAGTGTGCGGATTTCTTGTTTAAAAACTCGTAGGTACCTTCGACTAAAATATAATGAATGGACGGGCCCTAACCATTGTAATTGCTCCGTAAAAACGAGTCAAAACTGTCGGACATATACTTCAACACCTAATTATAAAAATGTACAGTATAATTATTTGTCACAAAAAATAGATCCCGGTTTTATTTGTGTATTTACACTTCGGGAAAGCATATGAATGCATAATTTTGTCAGATGTTTCGTTATCACGTAACAATAGACACGTGTTGCACTTCCTACGGCTAGAGACCGACTGAAACGAAATGAGAGCCAGCGCTCATTTTGTTATCTTCAAAAATGCGCTTTTACTGGGCCTGTCCATTCATTATATTTTAGTCGAAGGTAGGTACTAGTAAATACTAGAACAAGTTTTTTTACACAAGACATCCGCAGGAAATGCTGATATCTCGAGTTCTGATATCATTGAAGATTGGTCGCCAAAGCTTGTTTACAACGGAAGAGATTTCTTTTTAATAAAATATAAATTTCACTTTTGAAAGCATAAATTGTTTGAATAAGTGCATAAGTTGTTAAATTGTTTGATAATGTGACGTCTATACAAAGCTACATGGAAAGGTGGTGCGAAGCCGAAACGAGGCGATTGTACTGATGAGTACAATGACTTCGTTTCAACTTCATCATAAACAATGTTTTTTACGACATAGGTGGCAAACAAGCAGACGCGCTGCTTGATGGTATGCAGTCCAACTAACGGATTCACTCTTGATTTGAAGACACCCCCGGATTGTGACTGTCGGGAAACATCCATTCAGGCAGCGCATTCCACAGACTACCAGTTCGCACAATAAAAGTGCAACGGGTTTTCGGAATATCAACCATATAGCGGTATCGATTTTTCGTACCCGCTTTGGCAATCTGATAGAAAAATGGGCAGGAGGGAATCAAATCATGCAGAACCGATGCACACTCTCCGAAATGTATCCGATAAAAAACCGATAGACTAGTAACTTTGCGCCGATGGTCAAGACTGAGAAGCTTAGTCTGAACTAGGGACTCCTTGCTGATGAGCCTCTTGGTACGTTTCTCAATAGACTCCAACGTCCCAATCTGCTACCTTATTATGGATGATTCGGATCGTGATCGCGATCGCGTGCCATCTCACTTACGCATGTGGTGCTAGTAAATAGATACGAACGGGATGGCATGCAATCTCGATCCCAATCAAAGAATCATAATAAGGCCCCTGGTACTTAGCTGATCCATCCCAAAGGTGAGAACAGTTTTCCGTGCACTACAGAGCCTATGCTTGGTACAGTGTTAGCAACTGTTCCGACGTGAAGTACCGTCGCACCTTCGATAGAATACCCAACTTTTTGGCGGCCAATTGAGCCTTATTTACAATATAGGACCATGGTAGAAGATAGAGCAACGCTCAAAAGCTCAAGCTGGTCAGTTACCGGAACGGACTCATGCATTAAGCTAAGTATGTTTATAGAATTTAGGTTTCCAAAATAAGTTGCTAGAAATCTATGGACAGGTAGAGTTTAAGTAAATACGAGTGCTACAGTTCAATCTAAAGGCCATCTTTTCCCACTTTTAGCAATTTTCACAAAATACAATTCAATGACCAGACATTTTTTCACAGTGACAAACGGATGAAAAGTATCAACGTTAAAAAGGTTATATCCTTATCAAATATTTGGTATACCATTTCGACATTTCGCTCGATAGACAAAAAAAAGTCACACCGATTTGCGTCTTTCTCCCTGATTTTTTTTACCATTTAGTTAATACCTAGTTACTAAATGATGTCTATGATATCTTAATATACAGATTTCACAGTTATGGTAAAAACCGCAAAGGGAAATTTTACATTACAGCTGTAGGTACTTTGTACCTACGCATTTCTGTGTGTAAGCGCCATGGTTTTGCTCTACTAAATGCGACTTTAATACAATATAATAAGCGTTATGGTCATCTGTAGTAACAAGCGTTGCTTAAAAGTAAGAAAAACTCGCCTTAAATAAATGTATAAAGAAGATAAGACGCGAACAGCCTCAAAATTTAATAGCTCGCGTAACGTTATTGAACTAATTGTAAAATGATAATAAAAAAACGCAATGTGTGCTTCCGAATAGCGGAAGAGAAAGTGAACTTTTTGTATCTGGATAAACCTACTCAAATGGAAAAAAAATCAGCAAGTACATACCAGCAGTGTGATGTAATTACGCGTGCGCTGTTCATAAAGGTACAGTGCGCCACGCTTGTGATAAAGTACAAAAATAAATTGTTAACATTTTTCTTCTTCAAAAATATTAAAACGCGCGAATGAGATATATTCAAATATCCGGCAAAGTGCGAGTCAGGCTCGCGAACGGAGGGTTCCAAACCACCACAAAATACAAAAAGTAGTGCAAAAAACAACACACCCAGGCGGTCAACCATCCAAGTATTGACCGCGCCCTACATTGCTCAACTTGGTGGTGAACAGACATTTGTCACAGAGTCGCACTTAGCGATTATTTATTATTTGTTATTATACTATAGTAAGAGTGTGTACTTACTATAATCATGTTAAGTTTGACGCTTGTAAGTAAAACCGTTTTTACATTAGAGCAAATACTAAAATACGTTAAAATACATTTGTTGTATGGGAACCCCCATTTAGTTTTAACTTTTTAGGGTTCTGAACCCAAAAGGTAAAAACGGGACCCTATTACTGAGCCTATATACGCTGTCTGTCTGTCCGTCCGTCTTTCCTACCTTTCTTTCGAACCGTTACTACGGTTATCTATTGATAGCCATTTGAAATTTTCACAGAATGTGTAATGATACGGCGGATTAATAAATAAATGAAAATATAAAGTCAAAAAGTAAAAACTAAACGGCCACCCATACAACAAACGCATATTTTACGTATTTTTGTATTTGCTCTAATGTAAAAATGGTAATACGTACGCGTTGACCGCCTGGGCGTGATTATAAAAAAAATGTATTTTGTGGTGGATCGGAACCCTCAGTTCGCGAGCCCGGCTCGTATTGGCCGGTTTACTTAGGTTCGTCTTTCAAATGCCTTTTAGCCGTAATACTATTAGCACTTACACTGAGCTAAAAGTAAAAGCATCGCCAAAATCGAATACGTGCATCAAAGAGCTATGTTCTACAAACCGGACGGTGCCAATCCACGCATGTCGTGTTAGTGACGTAATCATATCACTTACAAGTTTCCAAGTACGAAGAAAGCCAGCACAGAATACCTAGTAGATTGTAGGAGCTTAAGTCATAGATAAGGTGTCAGTTAGTATGCACCGTTCGCTCCAGATTAGCCAAGAGTTTTGTACTGTGTAGGTGGGGGCTAGTGCAGGCGGTGAATTGGGTTTACTCACACCGATCAGTAAGTCAGTGGTTAGTTTTTGTGCGCACGCGCTCGCAGCTTCCTATTGGAACGATACCGTAAGTAATTTACATGACAATTAATTTGTGTAAATGGGGATAGTTGCATGCTCGATTCTCATATAGTTGTGACACGCGTTGCGATTTTTTTGCTTTGCGAATATATGAAATGATGTTTTCAATTTGTTGAGTGAGATATTTTGCGTTCTTTTTTTTGTTACATCATTGTGTAGCAGTGTAGTAAAAAAGAATTATTGTTTTTTTTTTATAGGCAGGCAAGTGCTTTTTAATATTATTTATTTATGTTAATAATCGACCTATATATCTCATCTACCAATGTTATAAAAGTAAATTATTAAAAGTTTGTTTACAAGAGAGTGAAATTTTCAATTCGTATAAAGTTTGGCTAATGAAAGTAAAGAGAGAAAAGCAACTAACAAAAAAAAAAAAAAAACTCTAAGTAATATAAGGACTCAACGAATCTGATAAGTCCAAACTAACTTCCTTGGTCCAAACTTGTTCGGTTTTTAACTGCTGGCTTTTTAAAATAAAATCAAAGAAAAGAAAAAAATATTATTAGAACGCCTGTCAAGGAATTTTTGTAAGAAATGTGTTGTAGCCAGTTGCACCCATGTAAACGATACGTCAGTCATTCAAAATCAGTTAGCAACTGTGACGTGTGTTCGACGCGTTGATCTAAATAAAAATGTTCAATCAAGGTTCACTCATAATGCCTGGTAACAGATTTTCCTTCTCATTTCGGTTCTATTTACTTCTCTTTTCTGTGGGGAAAACTCAACAGCGGGCAATGGAGAGAGCTGTGTTCGGAGTTTCTTTGCGCGAAAAAATCCGGAACGAGGATATTTGCCGAATAACTACGGTCACCGACATGGCTCGATTATGTCGTCGATTATACATCGATTACGACATCTGTGAACCAAATTACGTTGTTTTTTTAAACAAACACACACATTCACGTGTACTTAGTATAAAACGCGACAGATCTAGAGCATATTGGTAACTAGTTCAACCCAAAAATTTGTTCGAAATCATCATTTTGTAACAATCAAATCAGTATATAAAGTCACAAGGAATTTCTTCATACAGGTCACATTTTTGTGTATGGTATATTGTACTCTCCTCTACGGATCTTTGGTTGACCACTCCGAATGGTCATTGAAAGATTTTTTATTTTCTCGCCTATTTCTTGTGACTAAATACGACTGTTTGACTATGGATCCATTCATATGTTTCAAGTTTAAAACGGTATAAACAACAAGCAAACAGTTTCTATTCTAATTAGCCATCTCTTACCTAACTAATTCCCAAATAGAAACAATCAAGTTGAATAAAATAATCTATAAATTTGGCGTGGTGCTGTTTGTAGATCCATAAAACGAATGACAAATGCCGAAGCCCCGGAAATCAGACACATTCTCCAAGTTCATTGACGGCTTCAAAAAACAACAACAATAGCTTCCAAAATAAGTCAACAATGTCCTGAAGTAAATTGACTATAGAGTTTTTTGTTTAATGATTTTAGTATCGAATTGTAATGAGTAACGATCAAAAGAGATACCACGGTGTCTGAAGACCTCATCTCTACAATCGATGTGTCACCATAACCTATGGTGCCGAGACATGGACGCTCACGGAGAAGACTGTACACAAGATAGCCGTAAATTTTTATTAAGTATTGTCAAACTAGTCATAGTTAAGCAGAGTAAGTCATGGTCAAGTTCAAGTCATGCCCTAGTAAAGTGGTGGAAACTTTACAAGGAGGCTTCTGTGGAGTTTTGAAAACATCACAAAAATTCCTGGTTCCCCACATTTTATCACTAATCCACCGTTATTACACATTAACACTCGAAGTAACACAAGTTTAGGAAAATAATACAATGAGACGACAAGTTTCGACATGACGCCAAACCCCTAGATCACTTTGTAGTTCGCGTGAAATAATTCGATTACAGTCCTTTTAGCCGTTGGCTTGAGCGTTGCGGAATCCTGTAAATAGATTATTGGTTTTTCTGTGTAAAATAAACTAGAGCGAACTAGAACGTCCTGAATTTATTACAGTTTTATCGCTATATCTCAAAAAGTTATAATCAGAAATGCTTGAAATAATTTTTAATGCAAGTTTTTATTATGCCCTATAACTATTAGACATAGAAACTTGTAACTTGCCATAGTTACAAGTTTCTATGTCTAATAGTTTAGAAATGCACCAACTTTATGCCACTTTGGCGGGCAGTATTTCACAAAATATACCTACACTTGATAAAAAAGTGATGTATCAAACCTTCATTTTAAAAGACCTATTCAACAATATCCCAAACACATCACTTAAAAGCTTTAATGGAGTGTTGTGCAAATGCGTAATTGTAATGCGTTAAGGGTAAGCAAACAGTCAATTCACTACTTCCATTAAGTACACCCATCCTTCAGCTCTAAATTCATCATTCATTTCACATTCATTTACTAGCGACCCGCCCGCCCGGCTTCGCACGGGTATAATTTACGTACGAAGCCGGGGCGGGTCGCTAGTTATATATATAAACCTTCCGTAAAAAAATATCTAACAGATGGTAAAAACCGCATCAAAATCCGTTGCGTGGTTTAGGAGGAGTTAGCGGCCGTACAGACAGACAGACGCGGAAAGCGACTTTAATTTATACTATGTAGAGAATAGATAGAGATGTAGAGAAGAGAAGATAGAGAAGAGATAGAGAAGAAGAGATAGAGATTCTTCGCTGTAGCGGGTAGACTTTATCTAGCAATCTAGCTCCCACCATATTTCCGGCTTGTATTCAACTACTTAGTAATTTTTAAACTTTCGCGATTTGAACACATGTTTTAAACGTTTATCGGGACTTATCAAACTACTTTACTCGTATTCCCAAATCTTTATGGTGGGTATTAGAGGCAAATATATTATAACCACATATTTCCAATCAATTGCAAAGTAAGTGTCGACAAAAAGCTTATCAGGTACGTCGGGCAAGTGCACGTGTACTTTAAAAGCCCTGTATTGAGCTATGTTTACTATTATGTGTGTAGTATGCTTTGACGGGGAACATCAAAAGGAGACGCAATTTCCTGTGCATTTTCCAATATCTGGAATGGATGTATCAAATCCAGGACTTTGTAAAGTATCCCTTAACACTATGGTATTACGAGTATTTTACAGAACATCGTGTTAGTAAACTAACCGGACTCGTGGAAGTTTTTAGTTTTGGCTTCAGGCATCTTGCGTGTGTTTAGCCAGGGTCAATTTAAGTTGGCGACCCGGAAATGTTCTAAAACTGGGACCAGAGCCACCGCAGGAAGGGCAATGGGCGTCCTATTAGTACACGGTAAGCGTGCTGCGATCTTTAAGCCGCCTGCCAAGCGTACGTGGGGATTATGGCAACGCCACTCTCTAAGAGGGAGGCATTTTTTTTGGCTCCAACGTGGAAAAAAACATGTCAGCTCGTTGGATTATTTTCCTAAACTTGTGTATTTTCAAGTATTAATGTGTACTCAATGGTGAATTATATTATTAATTAAGTGCTCGTAATCGTGCTCGAGTGTGGTCAAGTGATATAACGAGGTGAAACATGTCTTTTCGTGTTGTTTCCAAAACTCCATAGGAGCCTCTTGTAAAGTCTCCACCACTTTACAGGGGCATGAGTTTCACTTGACCGTGACTTACTTTGCTTGACTCTGACTATGACTTGTTTGACGCTATTAATACTATGTAAACTGTTTAATATTACGACTAAAGGACATTGAATCCACGGTCATGAAAATTGTAACAAAAAAAAAGAGGGAGGCATGAGTTTTGGCGCCAACGTGGAATAAACACGTCGGATCGTTGTATTATTTTCTTAAACTTGTGAATTTTCGAGCGTTTGTGTAACAATAGTGGGTTATTATTTATTAAGTGGTCGAGAACATGCTCGAATGTGGGAAAGTGATATAACGAAGTGAAACATGTTTATTCATGTTGTTTACAAAATTCCATAGAAGCTTTTTGTAAAGCCTCCACCACTTTACAGGAGCATGAGTTTGACTTGACCGTGACTTACTTTGCTTGACTCTGACTGTGACTATGACTTGTTTGACGTTATAAGACTATGTAAACATGTTTAATATTACGACTAAAGGACTCTGAAAGTATCCAAGGTCATGAAATAAATAAATAAAAAGAACAAAAAAAAGAGGGTGGTCTTTGTCCACAATGGCTGCTGATGTGATGTAAAGTTGTTTTTTTATCTTTGAACTAGGTACTAGAATTCGCGCATTCGACGCAGTTTTTTTAGGGTTTCGTACCCAAAGGGTAAAAACGGGATCCTATTACTAAGCCCACGATGTCTGTCTGTCTGTCCGTCTGTCCTACCTATTAACGGCTGTATCTTTCGAACCGTAATAAAATTTTGAAAGCCAGTTGAAACCTTCACAGAATATGTAATGTTACGGCGGATTAACTAAGAAATAATAAAAAAGTCAAAAATTAAAAGCTAAATGTCCCCACGGAATGTATTTTTTAACGTATTTTTGTAACAAAATTTTCAGTTATCATATTAAGTTAATCCTTATTGCACATAACTTAGTCATACTAACTTACTCATGTTTCGGCAACATTAGATAGTACTTTGCTGTAAGACACTGTACACAATTCTTGTACAGGAGACAGGGGTGGGATTAAACAGCTCATGAAATGTATGTAAGCAAGGGATGTCTGCCTCTCCAGTGGAAAGATACAAATACAACCTATAGCTATTTGTTGTATGCCTTGCCATTGTCAGAGAACTTTTCTGAGCTGAAATAAGCTGAGAACCAAAGGTACGCGTTGAGCCCTTTGAGCTCAATTTCATAACAAATATAAATATGAACTATTTATAAACTTTTGAAAGCTACTAGTGTTAAAATGACCCTGTACGCCATAGCGTAGAAACGTATGTATGCCAAGGACGTTGTATACCCTAAAGGTATAAAACGTCCTTGATGTATGCACATTTATACACTAGCATGAATGACAACGGAATTTAATATGCCAAATAACGCGCAAAAGCACCGCAATTCAAAGTTCGTAGGAATTTGTGACGTTCTATTTGCACAGACACGCTTTTGCGAAAACTGAAACCTTATTCACAGGTTGAATAAAAAATAGGTAGCTCGTATTGCGTTGTGAATTTTAAAATTGTATGAAAACTAGATCCTATTGGATTTTCCAGGAACCTTTTTATTTCAGTGCATATTCAAAGGTTGAAAAGCCTCGTTGATTTTTTTCTAGTAATCCTCCGGAAGAGGCAGATTGATTTCCACGTATAACTCGATAAAAACAACTTGCTGTGAAAATATCGCAACGTTTTAACGAAAATCCGATGTCAAGGTCTTTTTACATAGTAAAACTACTACGTAGTACTTACGCGTATTTTTATAAATGCTGAAGGAGCTCTTCTGCCCGTATTTGTTGGAAACTTTTATGATATGAAAATGTATTTACTCGTATTGCAGCAAACGTGGTATTGCAATCAGAAGTGTTTCACGTTTGTAATTAGGGAAATGTGCGAAATTATGGATATCAGTCTGTAATTGTTGCATTTTTAAGTCGAACCTTGCTTAAGTAGAAGTATGAATAAAGAGTGGTCCAGTCATTCAGCCATACTCCGGTTTCCCATATTTGGCAACAGATGGTATGCAAAACATTAATACCATGCAGACTCTCCCATGGCCTTGAAAACTTCTATTGGGATGTCATCAATTCCTACGGCCTTGTTGCATTTTAGATGTTTAACTGCAGCTTGTACTTCATCTCGCAAAATGTTCAGTTCGCACTCACTTAATTCATACAGAGTATACGTGAAGTTTGATGGGGTATTATTAGTAAAGAGTGATTTACAATAGTCCTTCCAAGCATCCACTATATATATCTTTTATTTCAGTAACCGTTGCACCTATGGAGTTTTCTATGGCCCATGTCTTTGGTTTCAACTGACGTGTCAAATACTGCACCTTCTCATGCAGATCTTTCGTTTGTAATTTATCAGAGTGTCGTTCGAGTTCCTCGCATACCTGCCCTAGGTATTCGATACGATCCTGCACTATTGCATTCTTGGAATTCAATTGTGTGATGTTCGCGCCAGTGGCTTTGTGTTTCCGTCGCTTTTCAATCATCACGGTTGTTCACTAAAGTTATATGGTTATTTACGGAATATTTAACATGGAACATGGGACATGGTGAAACATGGTCCGTGAACATGGTGCATGTAATTGCGCCGAAATATCGAGAGCTCATTCCACAACCTCACCACGGTAAATATCCCATAAATAATCATACCTTTATGTATTAGTAAGTACAGGTATAGGTGGAATCTTAAATAAGACTTTCGTGGTTGTTTAATCCATCAACATTAAAAGGTAAAAAAACAACCATCCGCATCCTTTAATCTGCCCTTGAACATGGTGCATGCAACTGCACCGGTATCAACTCAATAAGGAATCCACACAGATATAATCTGTGGGAATCCACGAGAAAGGCCACACGTTGGTGGGCGCTCGGATTCGCTAGATCTGTACACAGCTTTAAATAGTTTTATCTACATAATTTAAAAAGAATACAAAATGGAACTGAAAGCTTTCATCCACACACAAAGTGACAAAGAGTACAAGGGCTCTTTTCTCTTTTGTCTGGGGTAAGCCCACAGATTACCCACGGTTTACAGTATTTCATTTGCACAAAAGCAACATATTTGCACGTGCGAATTGATTTTAATCAAAAGTTCTAAAATGCTTGTAATGTTGTCATCATTTTGGCAACGTTTTTTGGGCAAAGTCAAACTTTCCGTGCTACTTGAAAAGTTGCCATCAAAGTTGTAAGGAATTTCATTGCTGGTGAGTTTTAGCCACCAGCTATTTTCTTTGAAAATCCATTATTACCGAGTTTTGTTTCAAAATTAGATCAGTTTAAAAAAAAATATTAGAATTTAGACAGACAGAGACGTGGCGCAGTTTTTTTTCTTCAATATTCCATAATAATAATAATATATCGTTATAATAAAGTATTCTTGGATATATCGTTTCCCATCAATTTATTTACGTAATATTTAAAATAAAACTTTAAAAATGAATTCTACATGTCACGAATCCTGAAATTCTATGTTTAACACCCCCGGACGTTCAAAAGTAAGCGAAAGTAGTGTTTGAAAATATATTGCCCTGGAAAGACGGTCCTGAATTTTAGTAACTGCTTTTAACAATTGTTACTTTAAATAAATTCTTAGTTTTATTTAAATTATTCTCATTGTTTGAGTAAAGCACTATAAAAGCCTTGGTCCGCAATGACTGCACTGCTGGCCACTATATGATGGCCTCGAGCTAAGCTTAGCTACGCTCTCGGCCTTCAAGTTTGGTCATCATTGCAGCCCTTGCTGCCTTGCCGTTTAGCATGTCCATCAAGGGCTGCAATGCTGACCGCGTTGTGATGGCCTGGACCTACACTACGCTGCGCTTTCAGACATCATCGCTGCCAGCAACGCAGTCATTACAGACTGCGGCAGTAATGTACTATTACAGTAGAGAATACGCGGTGAAATTTCAATGACAATGATGGCAATAAATCTCTAAAAAAAAAATATTAAATAAAATACAAATTAGATAATATCATGTTTAAGAAAGGTATGTAAGAAAATGAACTAAGAATTAAGCAACGACAAAATGTTCCTAGCTTCTCTAGTAAATATAATATAATCATTGGAATGGCTGTGATTGCTCTAAGTGCTCGTAAGAGCCCATTAAAACAAAATAGCAGTTGTTCTTACCGTGTATTTCTAGTTCCTTTAACGAAACATGCATTACTTAATTTAGACATGTTCCTAGTTTCTATAATGCTTGAGGAAAGTAATAACATAGTATAGAGATCGTTGTCATGAAAAGTAGTTATTATAGGAAACTAGCTGTTGACCAAGACTTCGTACACGTAGACTTATATAAAGTTTCTACCCCTTTGGAAATCCTTAATTCGGCCCTGTCGCAAAAAAAACCTTGGCGTACCTCTATTCCATTAAAAATCTATTTACCTGCCGAATTTGAGCTTCGTAGGTCAAGCAGTTCTAGATTAGTGATGATTCAGTCAATCAGTGTGAGTGGTGTTTCACGTATACCTACATGTATATTATAAACTAGTGACACGACCCGGCTTTGCACGGGTGTAAGCTTTATTATATATATAAACCTTCCATGAAAAATTATACAACTGATGGTCAAAACCGCATCAAAATCGGTTGCGTGGTTTAGGAGTTAGCGGACATACAGACTCGGAAAGCGAATTTATTTTATACTAGCGGTTCGCCCCAGCTTCGCACGGGTCTAGATTATAGCCTATGTCACCCGGGGATAGTGTAGCTTCCCAACAGTGAAAGAATTTTTCAAATCGGTTCAGTAGTTTTGGAGCCTATTCAATGCAAACAAATCTTTTCTCTTTATAATATTATTATAGTATAGACTAGAGATATAGATTAAAATTTAAATCTGCTACTCAGTGCATCCTTGCTTACCTATACAAGATAATTAAAATGTAATACTAAGTATGTATAAGTAATATTCTTTCTGAGGAAAAAAAATCATGTAAAAAAATTCAAAGTTTGAGAAAGTTTTGAAATCCCGAAGAAGAGCCAAGAAAGACATTATTTTACTTTTCACTGTGAAGTTAGCCAGCAACTTAAAAAAACAGAAGAAAGATATAAATAAGAATAATTTAAAGTATTATTAGTGTCAAGTAATAAAATATTTTCAAGATTCATCAAATATTGTATTTTTTGTCGTAACACGCATGATGAAAAGCGCATTAATTTTTGTCGATACACGCATGATGCTAGGCGCATTGGTTTTTGCCGTTACATACATGATGCTAGGCGCATTGGTATTTGTCTTTACACACATTATGCTAGGCGCATTGGTATTTGTCGTTACACGTATGATGCTAGGCGCATTGGTTTTTGTCGTTACACGCATGATGCTAGGCGCATTGGTTTTTGTCGTTACACACATGATGTTAGGGGCATTGGTTTTTCTTTCTGTAGTTTTGGACAATTTAAGAAATCAATGTTTTTGTTACAGAAAATGCGGATTCTGCTTATATTATGCGCCCTGGCCGGGGCCGTGCTGGCAGAAAATGAATGGCAACCCATCGTGCCAGAGGAGTCATTTTCTTACAGTTCCTATGCGTCCCCGGAACGATCACTTAGACCAAGGTAGGTTCTTTTTAGAGTTCCTTACCCAAAGGGTAAAAACTGGACCCTATTACTAAGCCTACGATATCTATCTGTCTGTCCGTATATCCGTATGTCTGTCCTACCTTTAAACGGCTGTATCTTTCGAACCACAAAAGACAGCCAGTTGTAATTTTCACAGAATATGTAACAGTACGAAGGGTTAACTAACAAATAAATAAAAAAAAAGACGAAAAGTACAAACGAAAGGGGGTCCCCATACAACAAACGTATTTTTGTATTAGCTCTAATGTGAAAACGGCAATACGTACAAGCGTCTTGTCATGATTTTAGTACACACTCTAAAGTATAACAAAAAATTATAAATGATGGCTAAGTGCGAGTCGGTGACCAGTTTCTGTTCATTACTGAACTGGTAATTTCGTTATTGAATTTTGTGGTGGTACGGAACCCTCAGTGCGCGAGCCCGACTCGCACTTGGCCAGTTTATTATTATTTTATTAATTCACTATCAGACTAGTAGTGCTCTGGGCGTAATTCAACATAGCTATCTAAATAAATCTAAAATGTATGATGTCTATTGTGTGAAAGTGATTTATTTATTTATCCTAACAGCCACTTGAAGATTGTAAACCGGCGGCCGGTGTCGCACTACGGCTCAAGCAACAAGCTCAGCGCTGCCTTGCCATCGCAAGGGCTCCAATCTGATGCCTGCAGCGTCTACAAGGTCTCCATGAACCAGGAGGTGTTCTATCAGTACTTGGAGTATGAGAAAGATATCCCGGATTTAAAAGAATTCACACTTTGCATGTGGACTAAATTCCATAACCATTCTGATGATCATCCTCTATTTTCTTATGCTGGTAAGTAGACCATGTTTTTGCACAGAAGTATCAGTGAGCATGATGTTTCTTTATTCAATTTTATTTGGCACTCGTAATCAGTATCAGCATCTATGCACCAAAAACTGGATCTACCCTAATTGTTTCCCGCCTCCACATCTCAAGCCACTGCCATTATAACATCGGATTATATTTCCTTTCGTTTTTGGCCGCTCACCCTATGTTGGAACTCAGTCCGTACAACGAAACGATATTCTTGTAGCTTCATCAGTCAAACAAACAGATAATATGCAAAATTCACATAAACCAACAAATTTTGTCCCAACCCAATGACGACAAAATTCTATATCAAACTAGGAAAACTAATACTATCACAATTTACATATGGGGAGTGTTCTGAAGAACTGTGTGATCTGATGCCGGCGTTACGGTTTTATCATCGTACTAGCCGCCACCGCCTACAAGTTCATACACACATAATACATCAGTGGAAATCGCACAGTGCGATTCACACGATCTTTCTTCCTCACATCTGCAAAATGTGGAATGAGCTACCTAACGCGGTGTTTACGAGAAGCTACAACTTGGGGTTCTTGAAAAGGCGAGTTAATAGAGTCCTTAAGGGTCGGCAACGTATTTGTAATGCCTCTGGTGTTACAAGTATCCATAGACGACGGTGACTGCTTACCATCAGGTGGCCCGTCTGCTTGTTTGCCACCTATGGCATAAAAAAGCTTAATCGTATTTACTGGTGCTAGTGTGAAGAGACAGTTTCTCCAAATTCACAGCAGTGTAACGAATTTGAATTTTCAATTACAAGATCTTGATCATTGTCTTTGAAGTAATATTAGCTACACAAAAGTAGGCCAAGGCTGGAGAAGATGCAAAGTGATGAACTAGTGAACTATATAGTTCGGGATCCAGAGGATTCACTATATAAAATGTATTGTTAATATTAGTGTCCCAATAAAATGATTGATTGATGAAGTAGGTATTAATAAGTTAAAAGAACAGTTACTTATCTTACACTAGCAACACATCCCGGCTTTGCACGGGTGTAAGTCTTATTTTTTTTCACCTTGGGTTACATTATTGGAGTTTTAGTAAGGATCCCTATTTATTTTTTTAAATATAAAGTAGTCTATGTAACCCGGGGATAGTGTAGCTTCCCAACAGTGAATGAATTTGTTTCAGTTGTTTTGGAGCCTATTCAATGCAAACAAACAAATAATTAAATCTTTCCACTTTATAATATTAGTATAGATAATATATTATGACGTCAGTCGAACCAATTTTGTTTCAGAAAACAAACTGTATGTCCGAAATAAATTTCATTCTAACGTTTGGGTGGTTAGCATATCAGCGTGTCTGTTTTTTTACAAGCTTTTTTTTATCTTGCCCTGTTAGTATGTATGTGTGGGACCAATCTTGCAGCTGAAATTTTGCATACACGTTTAGTTTGGATGACAATGCATGGTTACCTAAATGACGCCATTTAAAATCCAGTATGGCGTAATCCCAAAGATGGCGGCGAACCAGTTATTTTTTTATGCACCTCCATGATATGGGCATCAAATGAAAGGGATTGCTGAGAAAAATTAATTGACGTCACATTAAATTCAATATGGTGGGCACCCTACTATGGCGGACACAATTTTCTTATATGCCGTTATGATATGTGTTTTAAATTAAAGGGTGTGCTGAGAAAAATACGAAAAGCTTGTTTTTAAACCGTTTTTTTCTTAAATAAATATTTTTATTTGTCTTCTTTCTTCGTCAATACATGGCGATGATGAGAGCGGGCGAGGGCTACTTTTCTATTGATTTTTTACTAACGTTATTTTATAGGACTGAAAACCGTTAAAACGTTAGCTCTAAAAGTAAAGACGCGAGTAGCGTTTAGTGAAAGTGCAGTACAGTTTTCAACACCCTAAGGTAACCCGAGGCGCTAATATCCGGTAGCCTTCATGTTAGGTGGCATGACACCACCCACCGCAGGATATTGACTTGAAACATTGTTGGGCCACACAATAGACTACTCAACGCTATTAAGAACTCACGATAGAAAATAGATGTAAATTTTTTGTTTGTGGTTGGTAAACTAAGTAGGTATCAATACGAAGTTCTAAGGAAACTCATTTTGCCAGGATATTATTAGGAAAAAAGTATAACCCACAAAAATAAATCATTGCCCTTATCATTACGAACAACTTTTCCTGTGGGATCAAAGCTGAAATCGCGCAACAATCAGCTGTTCCATACAAAAAGTTCATTGACACTCAACGAAATGTATTGAACAGCAGGTTCTATTTGCGATTTCATGGTTGCATCGATGTAACCGCGATCCAACGCCGCGAGATGCCAGGGCTACGATGAGATAGCGGAGACCACTAACGTTGAACACTATGCAAGCGGCCTACCGTCTAAATTGGAGTAAATGTGGCATTGTGAATTATATAATTGATACAATGTATGTACAATGCTTGGATGTTTTTTGACTGTTTTCACTGAGAGATTGTGACTCTATAGGAATTGTATCACGATGTCCCAATGTCGAAGTTGTTCATGATGATGGGTACAATGATATCCCCGAGTATTTTTACACTGTCTAACCAGTCACTAAGGATAGATAACCCCGTTGGTCCAGTTGGTAGTGAACCTGCCTTTTGTGCTTGGGGGTGTGGGTTCGATTCTCACATAGGGCATACATTCATGTGATGAACATTTGTGTTTGTTCTATATCTGGGTGTTAGTATGTATTTAAAGTATACATACATGTATATATATTTTTTGGCAGCCATGTTACAAGCTTTGTTAAGTTTCGGGTCAGAAATGACTATGTGTTCAAAAATGTCCAGCATATTTATCCTTATTAATATTATAAAAGCGAAGGTAACTCTGTCTCTCTGGATGTTTGTTCGCTTTTTACGAATAGGCTAGGCCGATCTTAAATAAATTTGGCAGGATGTTAGTGTACATCATAAGGGTGGACATAGGATACTTTTCCTTCCATAAAATGCGGAAAAACTGGCAAAACCTAAAAAAATCGCGGGATTCAGCAAGTATACATACTAATAAACAACAAATAAGTACGTAAAAAGGTAAACGTAATTATTATTCTTCATTGTTGTCAAACAGCGACCGCGGTCTGAGCGCGGTTAAATTTTTTGTCAAAATGTCTCATTACAATTGAGTTATATTTTAGATCGAAACTGAATAAATACACAAATCTTTTCCGCGATGTTATTTTTAGCGCATTCGTGTGATATTACAACATTGTCCTTTCACTTTCGTGATTAGACTACAATCTAGTGTTATATTTAGTGATTTATTCGCAATAAAATTAAACTACATGTCATGTGACTTAGAATGTTGCAGTTTCGAAGTAAATCTGCAGTTAGGTAACGACCAGCTGCTTACTAGTCGAGAATCTAAGGGAGTTGACAGATGCAGTAATCTATACTAATATTATAAAGAGGAAAGATTTGATTGTTTGTTTGTTTGTTTGTTTGTTTGCATTGAATAGGCTCCGAAACTACTGAATCGAATTGAAAAATTCTTTCACTGTTGGGAAGCTACACTATCCCCGGTTAACATAGGCTGTATTATATTTTAAAAAAAAAATAGGGATCCTTACTAAAACTCCAATAATGTTACTCAAGGTGAAAAAAAATTAGATTTTTAATTTTGACTTTCCGTGTTTGACAGTTCTAAGACAGGACAACGTCTCTCAGGTCAGCTAGTTTATAAATAAAACAATTATTCAATTAGTACGGCTTGCGCCAATTAAACCAATGCGACAATGTTACACAATATTATGATACTTAAGCGAAATTAAAATTAGAGAAATACTCAATTAATAACTAATGTCATTTAATAGAAATAATAATAATATGTCAGTAACAAGTCCGTCAATATTAAACATAGATAATTAGAAATACTGAATACTTGGCAGGCAAGTTATGTGAGGCAGCACGTTGCCTCACATAACTTCAAACATTCAGATAAAATCTCCTTCCAAACGTCAGCTAATATGTCACACTCTTTTTTGCCATCAAGATGCTAGCAAGGGACCGCAGTATCGGGAACTTGGCGTGAGATACTGCCCTCCACAAGTTGAATCAAACAATCAATCAATTATTATCACTATCGTGTTCCCACTGCTGGGATATAGGCCTTCTCTCAGAGAGAGAGAGAGAGAGAGAGAGAGAGAATGGGCCCTAATCCATTCATAATGACCATTCTTGAACATACCAGTTTCTTACGATGTATTTCTCCACTGATTTTGAGCGATGGCTCCGAAAACTGCACGTAGGTAATTAATTTAAGCAATAAGTCATTGGTGCAGGGCAAAGATCTAACCGGGAAAAACCTGAATGACACATGCAAGTTTTTAACCCCCGACGCAAACAGAGGGCCTTCCCCATCGATCTCCAAAAGGGCCGGTGGAAGAACAAAGTTGGAAGGGCCGAACAAAGTCGCCTGGGTTTTGACCTTAAGACTGCAGGAGGTACCCGATGTACAAACTTCAGTGAAATATTAAAGTTATTTTTTTTATTCAGCTATTTGCAATGTTATTTCAGTTGTCAGAGTAAATACAGACTTGGACCGAGTGTAGTTATATTATGCATTTTCGTCACGTCGCTCCGCGGTTAAACCAGTTCACAGCGCTCTGAAGAGACTTAATTATTAACATAATTATGTGCAGCGGAATTATTACATAATTAAATTGACACTTGCTATCGCGAAACTGAATACGTCTTGAGACGTGTTTAGACTAGTGGAAGTGTTAGGTAAAGTGTAACTATAGGTACTATGCTTATAACTACTCAGAGAAGGTAAGTTTCCAAACAACGCCTTCTCAAAACGTAAGCTACAAATTCGCTTTGTAGCTTACGTTTCGATTGGTATTTTAAACGATTTAAGCAAGAAAATTAATGGATTACCTGTGGAATGTCACACCATAACTCTTATGCTGCTTTTCTGATTTGTTGTGGTACGATTTCACCGCGCAAATTGTCATAGTAAAATTTGTATATATTTTTTGGTGTCATATATGACACCATTTGAATGGCTTAAATTTTGCGAAGGTACTTGGTTTCTTTGTGTAGTTATTCTAAGGTACTATGGTTTTCTAAAATTTCATTGTATCTATTCCTTTCAATGTTTTTTTTTAATGTGACGCGAAAAGAGGGGTGTTATAAGTTTTACGTGTCTGAATATGTGTCTTTCTGTGGCATAGTAACTTCCGTACGGCTATACCGATTTTGATTTAGTTTTATAATCGGCTTCAAAAAAGGAGAGTGTTCTCAGTTCGGTTGTATTTTTTGTATAAACCGATTAGAAAAAAATTCATTGAATTTTGTTATTTGAAAGTAGGTACATAGTTATATACTTTTAGAATTTCTTAAAAATCGGTTCAGTAGTTTAGTTTTTAAATCAGAATAACTGGAAAATAAGCTTTATTAATTTATAAAAAAAACTTTTTAATCACAAGCTTTTTCGTATTCTTCTCAGCAAACCCTTTACATTTTGTCTGTTATCTTGCGGCGTCCGCCATATTGAATTTATCATCTGGGACCAAAGTGTTTGGGAAGACAAATCCAATGAACCCATACTTGACGGGGTTACGTCGTTTCATTTAGAAGTTCCTATGGTCACCTTCTGTCTCCATCATCAGACCAGCTCGAAGGTACCCTAACATTGCATTGTCACCGAACTAACATAAGTACGCCAAATTTCAGCTCAATCGGTTGAAGATATCTGCTTCAAAATTTAGTTGCAAGATTCCACCCGAACAAACATAGATAATACATACATTGAAAGTTGAATAAACGCTTGTAAAATTATGGCATCCAAGTAACCGAAATTGCGTATTTACTAATTTTGAAGTCAGTTTTTGTAATTGATAATTATTTGTTGTTTGATGTATACCTACTTGTCAGAGACTAGTCCGGAGTGAAACCCGATACTAAGCATACGTACGTAGGTGTACTAACGCCCCGGAGGTTTCTTTGTGGGTTTCGCAAACAATTTTTCTCGGCTTGTTTATAAATAAGCTTATTGAGTTACCTATCTCGACATTAATTATCTTCTAATATCCAATAACAAAACAAAGTACACGCTCATATCGAGAAAACATGGATTATAAATGAAAATATTAATTGTAGATAGGTATATATCTGGGGTGCCAGGGAAAGTCTGATCCGCCACTCCCGGCGACAGCGCAAGCCGAGGTTCGTACCTTCGAAGTGCACTAGAGCTAGACGCCCCAAAACTAAAACGAGTTAGGCCCAGCGCCCTCTATGTTCGCCAACCGCCCGGTCAAGCTGTCGAGGCCGTCTGAGGCGAACAGCGAAAGCCGTTCATAAAAAAATATATAAAAATATCACGTTTGCTTACACATTTCCTCAAGTATGAATATATATTTAAATATGGACTAGCAGATTGTGTGGTGTTTTTAGGGCTGGTCAAATTGTAAAAGTTGTTCATAATGATGAGTAGGTCTACCAAACATTTCTTGTTTCTACAGTTTTGGGCCAGTTTCAGAAAACATGTAATAAGTTGCAATTGGTTTTTCAGTTGGAGACCGACCCAAAGAGATATCAGCGTGGATCTCAAACACCGAGGAAGCTAGCTACTTCAGTATGGCAGTCCATGGGCAAACGTTCTTCAGGCTAAACTATCCTTTAAAATTAAACAGGTAAGTCGCAATTTCCAGATTTAATGACACAAAAAGACAAAGGGCAACAGAAATAATTAGAGTAAAAAAATAAAAAAAATGGAGTAGAATAAATAGAGTATTTAAGGGCAACGTATCTGTGATGCCCTGGTGTTACAGGTATCCATAGACGACGGTGATCGCTTACCATCAGGCAACCCGTTAGTTTGTTAGCCACCTCGTATATGGCATAAAAAAGACAAGTTTTATTCGATGCTTTATGTGAATTTACGATATTCTGCTTGTGGTCGTAATAGATATTTATGATACAAGTGCGGTAAGTTGGTTATTACAAACGAGTAGACGAATGTAAGCCCGAGACGAAGTCGAGGGCTTACCATAGTCACGAGTTTGTAATAACTAATCCGCACGTGTGCCATACAACGTTTTACAACACATTTGCGAGAAAAAAAGGCTACAAATGAAACAATTTTTATGGAAATGGAAATTAAAAAAATACCGTAAAGTACACGCACGGTGCTATACATCTGAGCGTGCGGTAAAATTCATTACCGCACGCTCCGTTGTATGATGCGAAATGTTTAACTTTCGAACAATGTATACAGGCTTCGTAAGTGCACTTTTTGAGCAAATGTGTTGTAAATTAAATTTTTCAACTTATAAAGCTCTTTCATGCCCTATCCATTACAACCCAGTTGCACTACAAATGTCGCAATCTCAAATGGACTTGCATTGATTTAATTGCATCCACTTTATTTGACATTTCACATTACGAGACTACTTTCTACTCTCAAGGCGATTGTGAGTAGAGTAATGGTCATTACAGCAAGCTATAGTGATGTCATGAATTTCTTTCACGACTGTCTTGTACTTAGAGAAGAGATAACCTATCGAAAAGATGGGTGTGCGTTTATGTGAATTAAACACACTGTAATATATTTTTTTATGATGAGATGGGGGGTCGATCGCTGATGGTAAGGGCCACAGTTGCCTGAAATAGTTCAATGCACGAAGAATTATAGCTCAAAACCTTGCGCTCTTCGCTAGTCCCCTGAGATTTTAATTGTTCATTAATCATCGTCATCAGCCTGTCATGATCTCACTGCTGAGACACAGGCCTTGTCTCAGAGAGATAGGATGGGCCCTATTCCATCATGCTGGCCCAGAGCATGTTGGTGAATGTCATATGTTTTTGAACTTTTAAGGTTCTTGGACATATGCGATGGCATCGAAGCACATAATTTATTTAGCTAAATAAGTCATTTGTGCAGGGTCAACGATTGAACCGGATGTCGTCAGATTGTAAAGCGCACACGCTTCCACCCGGCCATAACATCGCTCTATTATATTAGTTTTTAGGGTTCCGTACCCAAAGGGTAAAAACGGGACCCTATTACTAAGCCTACGATGTCTGTCTGTCTTACCTATTAACGGCTGTATCTTTCGAACCGTAATAGATAGCCAATTGAACTTTTCACAAAATATGTAATGTTACGGCGGATTGACTAACAAATAATAAGAAAGTCAAAAAGTTTAAACATAAGTGAGGTCCCCATACAACAAACGTATTTTTTTTCTAATTTTTTATTAGCTCTAATGTAAAAACAGTGATACGTACAAGCGACAAATTTGGCACTGTTATATTACACACTCTAAAATATAACAAATAATAAAAAATGCCCAAGTGCGAGTCAGTAACAAGTTTCTGTTCATTACCAAGTAAGGGTTGAGTCTGTATTATTAAGTTTATTATGATTTAATATGTATATTTTTCTTGTCAGCCAACTAAATAAAGTTACCAAGCTATAACTGGTAATTTTGTTATTGAATTTTGTGGTGGTACGGAACCCTCACTGCGCGAGCCCGACTCGCACTTGGCCGGTTTATTAAATCTCATACAGTTTCACTTGAAGCAATGCCATTTAATTCGGAACACAGTAATGTTTACACACTACTGCTTGGTGGTTGAATAACCGACAAACGCATTTCTAATGGCATAATAAGTTGTACGGCAAATCTCACGCCCTGATTAGTAGATACGCACATGCACAGATACTGATCTGGGGCGTATGTCGCCTCCGGCGTCGCCGGTAAATACAGACGACAGATGAATGCACCACCGACAGCGACAGGGCGCCAGCGCGGCGCTGTCTCTCGGAATTAATTGGCTTTTGTTTACGCGAATATTTGACTTGAAATTAGAGAACACAGATTTTTAGGTTCCTCACCTAAAGGGAAAAAACGGGAACCTATTACTAAGCCTACATTGTCTGTCCGTCTGTCTATCGCTGTCTGTCTGTCTGTTTGTCTGTCTGTCCGTCTGTCCGGCCATCCGTCGTTCCGTCCGTGCGTCCCACCTTAAAACGGCTGTATCTTTCGAACCGTAATAGATAGCCAGCTGAAAATTTCACACAATATGTAATATTTTGGCGGATTAACTACTAAACTAAAACTAAAAACTACTACTAGATTAACTAAAAAAGTCAACAAAATATAAAATAAAGCGTGGTCCCCATACTACAAACGTTTTTTTTACGTATTTTTGTATTAGCTAAAAAGGTTTTTAATGTTAATATTTTTTTCTTCTTAGTGACGAGAGTACTTCTCTTGCCGGATGATAATCACAACCCAGAATTTTTAACTTCAAAAGTTCAAAACCTTACGTGAATAAGCATTGCGCTTGTCACCAGAGATTCTCTGATGATTCCCTGCAATTAACTGGAAACAGTTTAGTATTTCATAGCCTGTTAAATCGGAACTCAATATAATTGTGGCACACTGATCAATTGAATTAATTAAAGTTGAAACATAATATATTTAAACTTTCATTAAATATATATTTGCGACCTTTCCACTATTAAAGGAGTTATTATAACACCGGCTTGCACTCACGATAATGTTTCTATCGGAAACATGGAATCAGATCAGATCATTATTGTTTCGATAATGTTTACATGATCGTGAGTACAAGCCGGTGTTATAATAATTTATAATGAATCCTCACGCGAGTTTTGATGAAGTATTAAAGGAGTAACAGAAAGGTGAAGTTTGCTAAATTCAAGATTAAAATTTTGTGTGCTGCAAACTGGATGACGTCTAACGTGAGGTAATTTTAACCGACTTCAGGAGGAGGTCATCAATTCGACTGTATGTTTTTTTATAACATCTCACTTTTTTACGGTTTACTCCCCATATATACCTACATTCTTATAGCACTAAGATATTCCTTTATAAATTATCAATCAAGAAAAGGCATATATGTACCTATTAGTTTAAATCAATTACCAAGACGTGTTCATTTTACGTTTTAATTGTCAGTAAAAAGTAACAAAAATGTCACAGTTATATTATTATTCACGAGACATTTACCGGCATAAGGTTGTGGAAGGAGCTCCCGATAATTAGCCGCAGTTACATGCACCATGTTCACGGGAAGACTCACCTTACCACGGTATATCCCGTCCATAATCATATAACTGTGGTGAACAACTGTGATAATTTAAAAACAGTGTTTAACTGAAATGTTGTTCGAGCATTATAGACAAAAAAAACTCGCCGACTTCTCTGATAAATAGAATCGTATTCACACGACAATGAGTCATGTAATCTTTTGTTCTTAAATATGCGTGGAAACACTTTCGAATTCACTTTAATACAGATAGAGATCTGAGTCGAGCGAGCTCCCGTTTGCAAAAAAACAACAAAATAGAAACGGAAGAGCCGTTGAAATTTTTATCAAACACACAGCAAACCTTTTGTACAACTTTGGTATAGCAAACATCGCAGTTAGTAATTAAAACTCGTAACGAATATTTGAATTCCAGGAACGAGCCCCAACATTCATAGGAGTATTAATTTGTTAAAATGCAACTTTTTTCGTTTTCGTATTGTTCCATACATTGCTGGGCCGAAAGGAATTCGATTTTTTTTTTGTATTAGAGTGAAGAAATCTACACCGCCGATTACTACCGATTTTCGTTCCTCCGCGTTTCCGCTGGAGGCGCTTTACTACAATGTATGGAACAATACGTAAACGAAAAAAGTTTTCGAATACTATCAATTCTTGTACTAAGGGTACTGGTGTACAGTACCAGTACCAGTGCAAACAATTAATTTCGCATGAATTTGCAACTTTCAGTTAATTTATTTTCAGTAATTTTAACACACGATAAAATTTATTCAATAAAAATTACAAGTAAAATAAAAACTATATTAAATTTATAACTAAAACTAAAATTAATCTAAAACTAATCGAACAAGCCGCTTAAATTTTACACGTATGCCGGCCATTTTTCAAGCATACATGCATGCCGCATGCCAGATAAGCTCGCATGTATAAGGAATGTGCCAATGGGCTTGTAATATAATTCCATGATACTCGTACTATTTGTAGATCAATAATAATTGACATTGGCGTCTATTCTGTCATACCACTCACTAAACTAAATCAATCTGACAAGACTAAAATTATCTGCCTCTCTTTTAATTTTAATATGTGAGAAGCATGGCAACAATTTTAGAGCTGTCAAATTTAGTTAAGTTTAGAGTGCATCAGAATCGATGCCATTTTCGTTTTTATTTTACAAATTCCTGACGAATCAAAAATATTTGGAACCCAAATATTTTTATTTCAACTGATGTCGTTTTGCTTGAAAGGCATTCTGCACAGTCGTTTTTGTAAATATGCCACTCATCGACTTGAGTTATGCGCTTTAAGCAGTTAAAAGTTATGTAATTCGTCGTATGTCAAAGACGCGCCACATCTATCTCGCTGGCAATTTACCTAAATTTTTAGAGATATTAATCGACTGAGTTTAATTTTATAATAAGTGCTTACTTATCATTACTTACGATTATTATTTTTCTACTTTTGTATTAGGTAGTAAAGGAGTTCTGATAAACGTTTTTAGAAAACAACTGAAAAAGTAGTTGTTTATGATGAATAAAACAATATTAAATAAATGGTTAGAATATATGTAACTATCTGTGCCCAGTGGTCTCACCCGCGTGCAAGTTCTCTCGGAAACTGTAAATTTTTCCAATAAAAAAATTATTAAGTACATAGGTTGATCCGAAAATTGTTAGCCACGTAATAAATACAATCTTTTTTCTTTGAAACTATTTTGAGTTGACAGCAAATTTCAATACAAATATCTTTGGTGAAAATTATTGGCCATAATATTTTTAAAGAATATCTTTCGCTCTCCTTTTTTGTGCAACAATTGACGTCTCGTGGGAAGCATTTCGTGCTCAGGTGATCTTTGATCACGGAATACTCTATGGTTATGTATTTTACTCTATGAATATGTATTTTATAGATCTAGAATATCCAAATGAATCCTAGGTCTGTGAGATACACAATATAAGATCATTGCATTGGTATATACATAATCTTTTACATTTGCCACAGACAAATGTTCCGTACAGTCAACATTTAGCGCCATGCGTTTTTTTTCCACGGTAAAAGAAATGCTTCGTGGCATTGATGTAAGTTTAAAACAGTCATTGCTTCGTGGGCGAACATTTTACAGTGCAGAAGAGGCCGTCAAAGAATTTCGGCAGATATTTTTCGACCTCCCGCAAGGGGTAGCACTAAACGTAATTGAGAGAAACGTTGTGACGCACGTATTGCGAAAACTTTTTTAATGGCGCGATACATTTTTTAATTGATTCGAAATCTGGTTTACCTGATTTCATAAATGCATTGGGGTTAGGGGGGAATATTTTGAAAAGCTATAAATAAACTTGACTGTACATAAACTGCATGCATACAACGTGTTGAAAAGGTGCAATATCAATAAAGTTTGACTACAAGGAAATACCATTCCTCATCGTCAAACCAGTTGGACTAAAGAGTTTGACTACGAGGAAGCACCGCTATTTTGATATTTCAACTATAATAGATAGGTCTAGGTCGGATTTTTATACCACTGGCTTTTCGGTGAAGGAAAACATCGTGAGGAAACCCAGCATACGTACGGAGAAGGAATTCATGACGTAATCGCATCATTATCCCACCAATCCGCACTGGGCCAGCGTGGTGGATATGGCTCAATCACCCTTCACCCTTTTTTGTAATGGTGTCGAATAAAATTTATTTTCTTTCTTTCTTTCTTTCTTTCGAAAATAAAGAAAGGGTATTTAATTATAAATAGGTAATAATAAAAATTCATAAATAAAAAGATGGACTCATTAGTATTTAAGTTTAATTTAAGTCTCTAAGTGTTTTTTTTTATTACTATACTATTCGCTGGGGACGGCGATATTACTGATAACAATGCATGCGTTTTCGTCACTCTACAGAAACACCGACAAGTTGTTGAGCAACTCAGCCACGCCTTTAATGATTTTTTTACATTGCGTTGTTACATAGTGAGAATTTGCAAGCGGTGTTGGTAGGAGTGCCGTCAGCATAAGTACATGTTGATAATGTAATTTGACGACCCCAGTATTACACAGACCATTACGCAGAATGTCTTGTTAGTAACTTGATGCCATAGTAATCACTGCGGTCACTAATCTTGCGGTCTACCACGCCATTCTGTGGAAGTAGTCTAAGTGATTTCTAATCTAGGTAATCATAATGATGTATAAAGATATCATTTCCCCTATAAATACCTTTTAAATAAATAATATGCTTGGGTTTTGACCACCATCTCGCTTGATGTTAAGCAAGGATGCGGTCTACGTTGGAGAACGTATCAATTTATCATTCATACAAATACAAACCACTTACGCTCAGCCTTACTTTCATTCATCAACACACACACACACACACACACAAACCATACACTACACACATACACAAACACTCAAACTGGATGCATATAATACTAAATGTAAATAATAGTTTTGTGTATATCAGACACTATAATGTGCTATTATGTCTTCTGTGAGAATAACTTGGAAGGAACTGACTCCTATAATACAGATAATCTACCTAGCATAGGAGTCAGAGATTCACCTTAGAAGATAAATAAATATTTTGTATTTTTTCGTTAAAACTGTAATAAATTCAAAACGTTCACTTCGGATTGGTGCCACAATTCCGTGTAGCACTACAGGTGAGTTGACGGTCAAACGCAAGCCTATTATTAAAAATATTAAACGGCCAGTTAAACGACAACCGGAATCCGAACTGAGTTCGAACCGGGTGCCGTCAGATTGTAAAGTGCTCACTGCTCATGCTACCACCCGGCCACCATCGCTCATATACCTTAGATAAACATACACCTAAAAGCATTACCCTTCTTCTAGGGCAGTTGGTAAAAAGAAACTCAAACCAACGCATCATGCGCGCACGGCAAGCATTAACTGGCATTTGTTGTACTGGCAGTTCGCTTCCGATGCAAGAACTGCGTTCACTTTCAAATTGAGAAAGTGATTTCTATAGGGAACTGATCAAGTATTTTATGGCTAGATAAATACCAGAAACTCCGGGTCGCGTCATGTATATTTATAAAGCATTTTCGTTTTTGTCCATTGTGAATGATAAGATTGAGAAAAGTAAAATAGTAACACTCAATACTCATACATAATGATACGCTTTAGGGCCTTACGGCCTTCGACTAAAATAAAATTAATGACCCACGGGCCCAGAAGGAGCGCATTTTGAAGATTACAAAATGAGCGCCGGCGCTCACTTCGTTTCAGTCAATCTCTAGCCGTAGGAAATGCGACCGACACAAGACTATTGTTACGTGATAACGAAACATCTGATAAAATTATGCCTTCGTGTTTCCCGAAGTGTAATAACACAACAAGAACCCTACCAATTTATTGTAACAAATGTACATGGTTATAATTATAATTATAGGTGTTGAAGTATATGTCCGAAGGTTTTGACTCGTTTTTACTGAGCAAGTTCAATGGTTATGGACCATCCATACTGACATACCAGACCAAATACATACAGACATTTGCAATCTGATCTTTGGTGTTTCTTTTCATCCCTTTTGGTGGTCCCTTCATGAACCTTGCTGGGTCTACACCACAGAAGAGAATTTTTTTTCGAGAGATATGACATTGTGAGTCTTAGGTCGTTAGTTATAATGACGTACAGTTTAATCATGCAAGCAAGGTATATGAGCGTAGTAGTTTTGTAGTCTTTGCAGGATCGCGTTGAGATTTTCTTATGTATTGGTAAAATAATCCATTTCCATTATCCATAATATATCCGATTTCATAATAGTTCGTAGAACGTCTTTACCAGTTTCCCATACGAGCTTCACGTCTTTAGAAAAAAAATATTTACCGACCAATTTAATAGATTTTAGCTTCTCAATTTCCGACTTCAGGATGTCTGTCTCTATAGAAAATTTATATCATGAAGTGAGTAGATTTTGCGGCTAGGCCTGCGTATAACTTCTAACGATACTTTATTTGAGCAGCACCGGTCGAGTTTTTCGACAGCAATACCCGTGAGTGCTAGCCGTCTATTAGTTTAAATATTTAAGCAGACATAATAAATTATAAACTTTATGCAGTATTAAATAATATTACGTAGATAATATGAACTTTGTCTCACAGTTTGTTCGCAACGCACTACGTTATACAGATAGACAGACAACTTATTAGGCTTACGTAATAAATTAACAGACATAAGTAGACTATGCAAAACTGGATCACGAGCGGAATTTCAAAGCGGATTTTTTGCATTCTCGATTACGCAAGAGTCAATGTACGAATTGGGAACGTTCGGCTCTAGAGCGTGAAATGTAGGTCCATCAAGATGGACTATGTGAGTTTTTGGGTGTTTTTTTTTTTTGGTACCTGTGAATGAGAGGGACAATTTAATAGTTTTATTTTTACGCGGGGTCATACGAACAGATTTTTAACGAGGGTGGCATTACCCGCAAGGGCGTCGCGAGGGCCATAATCCACAATATAAAATATGTAGTTTCCAAGTGATTTATAGTTATTATTACCATACCTACGAGAAATTGCAGATTTTTTTACGAATCCTCAGACAAATTATTTTTTTTTATTTTTTTTTTTCTTGTGAGGATATTGGCGTCGCACACTGCATTTGCCAGTGTCAAGTATTAGATTATTATCGTGTCTGATGAAATGTAGTCAAACAAGTCAGTCATAGTCAGTCAAGCGAAGTAGGTCACGGTCAAGTCAAAGTCATGACCAAGTAATGGAGACTTTACAAGAGGCTTCTATCGAGCTTTGGAAACACAAAAATACGAGTTTCACGTGTGTGTTCGTTTGTTTGTGTTACATAAGTTCTCCACACTAGAGCACGTCCACGAACACTTATTAATAATAATCCACCATTATTCCGTATTCACACTCGAAAATACACAAGTTTAGGACAATAAAACAATGAAGCGACATGATTTTTACGTTGGCGCCAAAGCTCAAAAATTTGTTTTAAGCTGACATTTTTCTTCCCGTTTTATCAGAGGTTGGATAGTGTATAGATTTGATCTCACTTTTAATGAACCTATTTCCGACCGGGTACAGTAAAAAGTGTTTTTGGCGAGAGTATTTTTTTTGTCGGCGAATCCAACTCGGCTGGGCAGCGTTCGGTAAACTTCGCAACGTCTTCTCGTCCAAAATACCTCAGTGCCATACGGCACTGACACGTGGTCTCTCACTATGGGCCTCATAAGCAAGCTCAAAGTCGCACAACGAGCTATGGAGAGGGCTATGATCAGGGTTTCTCTACGAGATCGAATCAGAAATGAGGAGATCTGTAGACGAACGAAAGTCACCGACATAGCCCACCTGATTAGCAATTTGAAGTGGCAGTGGGCAGGGCACATATCACGCAAACAGATGGCCGATGGGGCTGAAAAGTTCTGGAATGGAGACCACGGACCGGTAAGCGTAGCTTAGGACGCCCACCCACAAGATGGACAGACGACCTAATAAAGACCGCAGGGAAACGCTAGATGCAGGCCGCTTCTAACCGGCCCTTTTGGAGATCGATGGGGGAGGCCTATGTCCAGCAGTGGACGTCCTACGGCTGAAATGATCATGATGATGTTTATTGTAATGAAGTGATATAGCGCGCAAAAAGTGCGCCTAATAAATATCATGTCGCTCAAATTATTGTTGTATCACCGAAGAGTTTGATTGAGCAAGTCGTATGACTTGCTCAATCAAACGTCATAGCTATGTTTTCGCTTTCTACTGTTTGTTTACCTTCGTCGATTTCGTACTAATATAATGAATAACACAGCAATAAAACGCGTTACAACATCACATTACTAGGGTATGAAAAAAATTGTTTGCAATGATGGAGTTTGAGTTTTAGCGCCAATGTTAAAAATGAGAAAGTGATGTAACGCGGTGATACATGTATTTTCGTGTTGTTCGCCTTTGTTCCATGGAACTTTTTCCATGGAAGCTTCTTATGAAGTCTCCACCACTTTACTAGGGCTTAACTTTGACTTAAGTTGGTGGCCAAACGTAGATCTATTCTATATAAAATTATATAAAAAGTTCTTTACTCGACTATGATTGTGACTGACTTGTTTGACTGCATTTCATCATCATGCATCAAATATGATACAATTTGAATGAATAAAAAAATTTGGTTTCACGCAAAAAGTAAATAAATTGGTGTTGGCGCTTATAAAATATATACATGTAAAATTATAAATAGTTATATTTATAGTAATATATAAGTATGTTCCACGCTCATACTTAAATACAATTGTGTATGGGCGTCAAGTTTCTACGCATGGCCATTCGCGCAGAATGCTTTGAGCCATATCGGGCTCCGGTTAATATATTCAGTAGAAAGATAAAGCCCACACGATATTCACTGACCTTGATCGGCCGGACTTCATGATCGAACGGCCTTGATCGAACCTTCATAAAATGACCTTGACATACAGAGGGACGGACACGGCGAAATTATTTTGCTATAGAACCCGAAACTGTAGAGCCACTATCAGTGTACAGCCAAGAGGGTTCCGGCAGGATATTATGTTTAAATATAAATAACATGTATTTCGGATGAAATGCGAGTTTCGAACTTGTTTCAAAGATAAAAAAGAAATCTAGAATAATGACGATACATTATTTTAATGACTTGTTCTTTAGGTCATCAGAATTGATTTTTTTCACACCCTGATCATTGCGTTGTTTGCACTGTTTGGCGATTTACTTAGAATGGTGGATTGCTGTAGTTTATTTTATCAATATAAATATTAACGTGGCTGTAAAAGAAATCAGTTTCTTTTTCTAACTTATTTCATTATTTAAAATCAGAATTTCATCGTTATTTTTATCGTCATCGCGCTAATTCTGTGTAGAATAAGAAAGCGATGCTATTTTGCTTGAAGTTTATTCCCGTCAGACCATCCAAGCCAACTTCAAATCACGGCTTTTGGGATTGATGGCACAGCTGTTTTTCTGCTATTGTGCTACAAGTTGCATTAATATTCAACACTAGTTGTGTTTATCTAATAGCCATTTGTTTTATTATTCATATTAAGCTTTCGCGTAACCACCAACTCGCCTAAAGTCAAACGATGATGCGGCCTACAATGGAGCACGTTTGCCTTGAAGAAATCGATTCACTTGCGATTTCAAGACACGCAGTTTGTATCTATCGGGGAACACCTATTTAGACAGATCATTTTACAGCCTAGCGGTTCGCAGAATAAAAGTGCAAGTTTGGTTATAGATTCTTTTTTTTTTTGCAGCTGGTATCACTCGTGCTCGTCATGGAATGGAAAGACTGGAGAGTGGCAGATTTGGGTGAACGCAGAAAGAGTCGGAAGAGGTTTCCACAACAGGGTATGATATTTTATAGTTTTCATATAATTTTACGGAAGTAAAGTAAAAATTAGTTCAAAAAACAAATAATACAAGTGGAGTTTGAAGAAATGTAAGCTGCTAAAACTGACAAAAGCCAGAGGCTCGAACGAAAATAAGATTTTAAAAATCAACCTAAAATGTAATTTGAAAAAAAAACAATTCTAAATTGGCGGAGTAATCGCGTAACAAACATACAAAAAAAAAAAAAAAAACATACAGTCGAATTGATAACCTCCTCTTGAAGTCGGTTAAAAAGATATAATACAAGGCCAGTTTAGATAGAAATGTGAGCTGCTAAAACTGACAAAAGCACTTGAAAGAGAAAACATTTAAAAACTTTTGACCTAAAATTTTAAATTATTATACGAAAAAACGTGTTCCGAATTAAGAATGAACTTTTCTAAATGTAACAGCAATAAATTAAGGTCGTTGAGTGCTATTGGAATCCTTCTAATTCAATACTGATAGTTTAATTTGTATTTTAATATCTGTGTCAGGATGTCAATTTATTTGGATAAGAGTAGCTAATGCCGCCATGCTGGATAAGCTGCTAGTGGGCTTGAGCATTTGACTTATTTCTTGACCTTCAACGGCTTGTATATATTAAGCTACGCAGCTTAGGTGTTTAGCAATATTATTTAGCTTGTTTTTAGGATTCCGTACCTACCCAAAGGGCAAAAACGGGACCCTATTACTAAGCCTACGATGCCTGTCCGTCTGTCTGTCCTACCTATTAACGGCTGTATCTTTCAAACCGTAATAGCCAGCCAGTTGAAATTTTAAGAGAATATGTAATGTTACAGCAAATTAACTAACAAATAATAAAAAAGTCTAAAAGTAAAAACGAAAAGGGGTCCTCCATACAACAAACGTATTTTTGTATTAGCTCTAATGTAAAAACGATAATACGTACAAGCGTCAAAATTGGCATGATTATAGTACACACTCTAAAGTATAACAACGAATAATAATAATAGTAATAAGTTAAAGTTTTTTTATAATATTTTGTTTTTGTATAGATATTGTAAAAAAACTTTAATTTAAGAAGATAAATAAATGTGTGAATAGTAATAATAAATAATGGCCAAGTGCTAGTCGGTGACAAATTTCTATTACTTAAAAGTAATACCGAGCGTCACTTGTAAAATATTAACGAGCCCGACTCGCACTTGGCCGGTTTATTTAAGGTAATAAAGGCACTAGCCCCTTAAAATGTATAATGTAAGATGAATGTTCATATTAACGGTAAGATTGAACATGGTGCATGTAACTGCGCCGAAATATTAAGTGTTCCATTAACAACCTTATCACGGTATATATCCCGTTAATAAACATATAACTGTAGCGATCAACCGTGATACTTTAAAACAGTGTTTGGTTCATATTCACTTTATATCCGAGTCTTTGCAATGTATTTTCGACATTGTGATAAACAATATATTTTTTACAGCTGGTTGGCCACACTATCACTGATATTTTTATTTACTTTTTACAGTTGGTTGGCCACATTATCAATGATATTTTTATTTATTATTTATAGCTGGTTGGCCACATTATTAATGATACTTTTATTTATTTTTTACAGTTGGTTGGCCACGTAATCAAGGGAGGTGGAGTAGCCGTCACTGGACAAGAACAGTCTCTCTTGTTCAACAAGGACAACATCGAGCCAATGAAGAGTAAGTCACCGTTGCACACAGAAAAGTTTTTTTTTTTTTAAATTGTACCGCTGTTACGGCTTTTTTGTAAGAAATTTGTTGTAGCCAGTTGTATCGATATAAACGAAACGTCACTCATTCGAAATCAGTTAGCAACTGTGATGCTGACAAAGAATTTTGAGACCTAACCCAAAAAGGTAAGGTCCAAGTTCTTTGGATGCGGAGTTAGGCGGATCGCGGTTACCTTGTATCTAACCAAAAAGTATGCGCAATTCGTAGCGTGCGCCGAGTTTTCTTTCGGTTTTTTTTCAGCACGATTGTGACTATTACACTCAGTTGCAGAAACGTTCTTTAAATTTTAAAGTCAAAATTAAGGCGAGGTTTTCCCACTTCTAAGCAACGCTTATTACTACAGATGACCGTAATCCTTGGTTTATTGTATTAAAGTCGTATTTAGCGGAGCAATACCATGGTGCTTACACACAGACGTGCGTTTCACTACTTCTATTTTAGGGGTTTTTCTCATATTTTTCGAAAAGTATAGCTATATTGTAAAATGTACTTCACCGGTTTCCTTCATAATTATGAAATCTATATATAAAGATATCGCAGACATAATTTAATAAATAGGTAATTGAATGAATCCAAAAAAACAGGGATAATAGCTCAAATCAGTGCTACTTTGAAATATTTTTTCTATCGAGCGAAATGTGCTTAATCGTGTTTCGGTCTCATGGGGTTCCTAGATAAAACATTCAATTTTGTTCACACCATTTTTATAATTTTAAGCCAATCATGGAGGTATGCACACTCAAACTAGAATGACCATAATTGCGAAAAGTCGGAATAGAGCGTCTTAAACACAATTTTTTTATTATACTATTGTACTAAACACTCTGTCTTATCTATACTATCTATACTATTACTATATTTTAATATTATTTATAATAATATTTAATAATAATATAATATTATAAAGAAGAAAGATTTGTATGTAAGTATGTTTGTAACGAATTAGCTCAAAAAGTACTGGTCCGATTTTAAAAATTCTTTCACCATTTGAATGCTACATTATCACTGATTAATATAGGCTATATATCTATACCCGTGCAAAGCCGGGGCGGGCCGCTAGTTTAAAATAAAATAATGGCATCCTTTAAATTAAACTAACGAAGTGTCAAACGATCCATTAAACCAACCTCTAGCGCATTTTCCGTTGCACAAAACGTCATTAGGTTTTAATGGGCCAGTGTTTTGACAGTTCACACATTTACCTAATGTTAATTGGTCAAGAAGGATCCATTAAGCCCCGTGGTAGCGGTTAAAAAAGTATGAAAGTAGGTTGTTGTTGTGTTTCCGATAAGTAATTATGTATTTATTAAGTCTTTCTTCGTTGTCGGATATCGGATATCGGATATCAAAGAAATTTCGTTGCCGAAGGTACTGCCCATGTAACATAACATGCCCAAAATAGAAATGATCAAATAGAGAAGGAACCTCCTTTTTGAAGATTAGGAAAACCACGAGTATCACTGCTAAATATCAAAATTTAAAAAATCAAACTTAATAGCCCATACCTCAAGCGCATGTTACTAAAGGTGCGTTCGGATGGGCTATGATGGCATTTTTTGCATTGTCAAAATTGGCGTTATGTAAAGCGTTCGATTTGAGAATTATGCAATTTTTGCCACTTTTGATCCCTACCCTAAACGAACGCTACGGTCGTAAAACGAGAAACTGAATAACTATTACAGTCGCGCACAAACAAAACACCAAAACACCGCGAATAACAAATGTCAAAACCTTAATGTCAATAAACGATCACAACGATCCCATGTCGCGAGGTGGGTCAAAAGTGGCAGATTACGATGGCATTTTTAGCTGTTTTCGACCTATCCGAACGGTGAGCGAAAACAGTTAATAATGCCACTTTTGCACACACATTCCCAAAACGAACGCTACATGTGATCATTATTCGCGTTTGTAACAGTTATTTTTGCCACCAAGGTGTTATCCGAACGCACCGCTAGTAGGTATCATGGTCAAGCGTGTTTATGTAGTGACAGAAGATGACATGTCAGAAATATCAAATTTGAAGTCTAATCTTATCAATGATTCATTCATTTCATTCAGTATTGTCAGTATTGTCAGTATTGTCTTTGTTTTGGCAACATTATTTAACGTCGCCTTTAGTTAATGTTTCAAGATATAAGTTTAAAGTTGTTTGGTGCAACACCAATTCATTAGCGTTAATTAATGCTCCAATAATTATTGAAGTTTTAATGATCAGCTTTGTGTAACCGAGTGTTAATATATTGTATCTCGATGACCTTAATATACGTATAGACGTATCTAACAAATTAGGTCACGACCCTTACGCTCACCAGCTTCACCCACTAGTACCGCATGGGTAATTTGCATTTACACCTGAACCCACTGCATTAGCATTCAATATGTTGCACTAATTAGCTTCCTAAACGTAAAACCTACAGTAAATAACAATTTGTGCATTTAGATGATTAATACTTTAAGTACAATCATAGGGTTTAATTTTACTTTTCATTCTCTCAAGTTTTCACAGCCAATTGTTTCGGCTGTGCATCATTATTGAGCTCTAAGTACGTAAAACACGAACTGTAAATAATTTTAAAGTTGTAAACGAATTAAAGCCAAACATGGAAACGTTTGCTGGGCGCAATATTCTGACAATAGTATCTTTGCCACAGTAAAAAAAAATGTATTTTTGTCTGGTATTGACATTCAGATGTGTAAGTGTAATCAAAAGATCATCATACATTCAACATGCCTTTAATTCATATAACCATTGCAGGGCCACCCGGTCTCATGGGAGAAGTCACGATGTTACAGCTGTACCACGTGGCCCTCACGGCTGGAAAAGCTCACAAAGACCACAAGCACCACCACGTGCACCACTTCAAGCACGACGGCACTCCTCTGGAGTCAGCCACGGAACCCGCAACTGAACCTCCACCGCCAATGGCAACGCCTCTCGGAAATGGAAACTTCCTCATCGGAGGCCAACTCCAAAGACCGGCTAATCTAAACGTAGTTCCTCAGCAGCAGCAAATGATACCTATTCAACTATCCAACGGACTCCATCTTCAACAACCGTTTGTGAATGGTCAACTGGGAAACAGGATTGTATCAGAACAGCTCCTAAACAGCGTCCAACCAGACCAGAATGGAGGATCTATATCATATCCTCAGTTCACTGTGCTGCCTGCTTCTGGACAGCAGTCGTACTCTTCGAGTTCGTTACGGCCTTTGAAGGGAACCACAGTAGTGCTTTCAGGGTCATTACTAAATCCAGCCAATGTGCAATATATTGATGACACCCATAGCGTGTTTAAAAGAAACTCTAAGCGGGATAAAAGAGATAATCCTGAAAAAGAATTGGCTGAAGAAGAAAGAACAGGTAATTACAGATAATCTTTGCCTTCAGTGTTTCGTGTGTGTGTGTAGAAATATTACCTATAAATTGTCAAATTTATATTCAGGGCAATTTTTGTATGTATTAACAAATTAAGTGTCAAGAGATTCGTGTAGGTTGGTAGGTGGGCATGACGTCATAAAATTTCAAGATGGCGACATGTAAAATAAGGATGCAAAAATGGATTTAGACCTGCCCCACCAAATGCGAAACATGGAATGGGTATTTTATAATGAAAGAGGTTTATTACATAAATTTTTGTCCAGGTGTACCATTTTGCGGAAGTATCGTTATCGAGTTTTTAACTTTTTTAGAGACTGAAATTTTGTTTTAGTCAAAACCCTTAGTTGTGGTAGACTAACACACATTGCTATGGTTAAAGTTGTTAAATTTACAGGAAGAAAAGAAAAGCGCGGACTAGTGGCTTTGTCTGATGGGTCAATCGTGGATGAAGCTCTGTTGAGCCCCGATCTGAATGCAGACAAGGATGACGAAGCTATTTTCCAGGAATCACTATTGAATGGCCTCGCCGGAGTTGTTGGAAACGTCCCCGTGCAAAATGTACAAAAAGAAACGGTGAGTGCCACAGCTTTTTGTGCTGATTTCAAAATGCAGATGGGACAGAACTGTCCTGTTTTTTTTTATAACCTCGTAAAAAGTGTTATCATAAATAAAACCGATCAAAGAAAAAAAATAACAAGTTATACGTTTTTACTTTCATGCGGACTATACCACGATATGACGTTAAACCCGTGCGCGTGCTATACAAATGCTTTACTATACTACGCTTTGCGAGAGGACATGCATCCACTCTCTATCCTCACCAAAAACTATAAGCGCTTATAGTCCAGAAAGTTATCAGCCAATTTCAATTGTTGTTTTAAGTATGTGTGCATACTGAAGAGTATAATAATTATATATGCATTGCATCGATCCCATTGATGGTTCATTGTATAGATTGAACCGGGTGTCGTCAGATTGTAAAGCGCGGATGCTACGACTCGACCACCATCGCTCTGTATCTAAAAGTATTGCTATTCACGTCTATTAGACTGCAATGAAAAAGAGCATATCGTTTTACATTTGAAAAACTAATTTTAATTTCAGGCTGATGAAAGAGAACCAGCAGAAGCCGAAGTAAAGGCAGTAATGCAAGTGTGCAGTGGATGTGCTGCAGAGCCTTTCAAACGGGCTTTGGTACTGTCTTGGAGGAACACCCCGAAGAAATTATATAGCGGTGCACACTACTACAAAGGCCTACCAATTTGTCGAGCTTTTTAGAATAAGACTAACTTATTCAAAAACTATGAAGCTACGCAAATCCCTGGCTCGCGGGCTTCGCGGCGCAAACCGGTGGCCGCGTTGATCTAAAATTTACATTCCTTTGATCCCCAAGAAGTTGACATGGCACAAAATAGCATGCTTATTGAATTTTTAATACTTAAAACGTCAATAAAATTATAAGTTATTATGCGAGTATATGTAAAAATTTACATATACCTACCTAAAAATGTGTAGAGAAACTGCGCGTTATCATAGCGTCTAATAGGTACTCCGTACAGGGTTATTTTTAATGTAGCAAATACTTTTTGCAAGTTGCTTCCCTTATACTTAACAACCTTTGTCCCATTATTTTTACTAAACTTTATACATTGACCAAAAGAAATGTTTTAGCTTGTATGTTTTTTTGTTATATTTGTATTTTGTAGAAGCGAAACATACGGCTATTACACGCCCGCGGTTATTTGAGACGTAAAATCATTGCCATTTATTTGGCGTCATATATTTATTTTATTTTTCATAAATTAGATCTACTTTTGGCCACAAACTCGCCATAAATTATGTGAAATATTTAAATTTTTTCATGGAAAAAGGCGAAAAATTAAAAGCCACATAATAAAAGTTGTTGAGCATGATGTAGGGATGCTGATTACGAGAAGTTTTTGGTACATTAAAAATAACCCTGTTTATACATTTAGAGAAGAAGCGGCGCAGTTTTAATTAGGGAGGTCACTACAAGAAATACATGTTTAATTTAAGAAATTTTATCGGATGTTTTAACTTTTATATAAAGGGTGTAAACGGATTCACGGAAAGTAGATAGTTTGTAAAGCGTCAACTACTGAATCAATTATTGCTATTTTTAATACCAATTCAATTTTACATTAAAGAACTAATTAAAAATTGAGGTTGTGTTCAATCGTCAGAATAAAACCGTGTGCCATTTTGTTTGTTAAATTCACGTATGCAAATATAGGTTTTTACTGGCAGATGAACCAAAATTGGATAATGCAATTACCTTTACCAACTAGTCATCTATGTTCATTGGAAAGTATGCATAATTTAAGGTAAAACCCGAGTTCAATAAAAAAATCGGAGTATACATAGACATACAAACTGTGCATATGAAACAAAAATACTCTATAAACTCATGACCAAGTATATTATTAAAACACAAACAAAAACTCCGAATGCAAAATGTGTTTAGCCTATGGCTATGCTCGACTTAAATACAAATATTATGACGCCTCGCACTTAAAAGTTTTTACTTTACTTTATGAGGCAGGGCAGAAAAAAATGCGTGACTTTGCGGTGCGGTGCTATATTTTTGTTACACCCTATATATGAGGTTAGTGTGTCCATACAACAGCCTAAATGTATTATTGTGTTGAACTATGTGTAATCCTAAATATCAAAGAAAAAACAAAAAAAAAAGAAGTGTTACGGGCCCAATTTTTTTCTAAACATTGATGTGTCCTTGATCATTATGTCGCATTGATGTAAGTAAATAGAGGGAAGATACGGGACGAACTTCTTGACGTGGACCGCACAATATAGGCTCCGGGGCACAATCCACTTCAGTCACAATCGTACTGGCGTTTTGATAGCACGTGAATTACTTGTCAAAATTGTGTGAAATAAAGCAGCAAAAATTACTTCCTGCGTTTTCACAGGGTGCACCAACAGTTCGAAGACAAAAAAACAAGTTTCACGGCATTACTTTTCACTCGTAAATACTTAAAAACAATTAACTTAATTTTCTTTAAATGTCACTTCTATGGTCTAGTGTAGTGTCTAATGGAGCGGTGAAGTTGACGTTTACAGTGTAGACGTCAACGTCGCCGCTGACTCGAGCCGAAACAGAGCTATATTTATTGGGTATAATGTTTGGACGTCACGCGTCTTCCCCCTTTTTAAACAGTCATGGTTATGTCGTTTTATTCTTTGATATTTACGGTATCTGTGTTAATTCTAAGCCTAGCCTTAATTTCTTTAAAATTGTTATCTACTTTAAAATTTATGATTTAAATTTTTATATTGTAATAATTATCATTTTATTAGTCAATTGGTCATCATTGCAATCCATTGGTAGATAATATTTATTCTAGTATTAAGTACCTTGTACCTAAAGCGGTTGTATATCTTATTTTACAATAGTTTTAAGCTCATCTTACCATTAAATTTGTTACCATTTTAAATAAAAATAAAAATAAATCTTTAAAAACATTTTCTGCTTATTTATTTGACAATCAAAATTTCATTATACGCATATTAAGTTACATGGGACGGTAGGTTTGCGTTTGACCGCCAACTCGCCTGATTTTAAGCGATTATTCGGTCTACGATGGAGCATGCTTGCCTAGAAGAAACCGATTCAATCGTGATTGAAGACACCCAGATTGTAACTATCGGGGAACGTATTCAGGCAGCGCATTCCAAAGACTAGCAGTTCGCACAATAGAAGTGGCATCAAAGCGTTCGTAAGGGTTTTCAGAATATCAATCATGTAGCGGTGTTGATTTGTCATGCCCGCTCTGGCAGTCTGATAGAAAATTGGGCAGGAGGGAATTAGATCATGCAGATCCAATTCACTCTCCGAAATGCATCTGATAAAAAAACCGATAGACTAGTAACTTTGCGCCGATGCTCAAGACTAAGAAGCCTAGTCTGAACTAGGGACTCATTGCTGATTAGCCAATTGGCACGTTTCTCAATAGCTACTGCCCTAAGCTGTATGGAATGCGATTGTTCAGTTGCCAGGGTAAAAGTTGTTCATGTTTCGTAAGTAAGTAATGCTGGTACTAAGTACGTAAGTAAGTAGGCACCACATGGCAAGTTTTTGATGTGAAACTTCTATTGGCGCGCCTTGGCAGTAAACCGACTCGTATGCCGTGATGGACGTGACGTCATATTTATACTCTCTTATGCCGAATCTTTCACATCTGAATCTATATCGTCATTTTTTGTACCAGACCCAACATAATTTGTATATAATGCCTGAAAGTTATTAAATAATAATAAATATTCGGGACATTTTTGCACACACGGTCATCTGACCCGAAACTAAGCTGCTATGTTATAACGGCTGCCAGAGACAATTTTTTTTTTTTTACATTTAATAATACTTAAATAGATATTAACACCCAAATATAGAACAATCACAAATGTTCATCACATCATCATCATTCACAGCCATCATTTTTTTTTTCATTGTTCATTAGGGTTTCTCATAACCTAAGAAACGTATATTTAAGGAACTCACCTTGGACTTGTGGACGTGATGACTGTGGTGGTAATCTGAATCAATTTCTGGCTCTGAAAAGTACGTGTCCTGAAACAATAAAAAAACACTATAATATATCTATCTACTATCTTCAGCTTTTTTATAAATTTATATTTGTTTAAATATTGCACCCTTAACACCCTTTTGAAGTTCGTTGTAATATTCATAATCACCAATAGCCAAAAGACGCTCACTGCTGAACATAAGCCTCCGCTTTTAACCCCCTCACTGAACGACAGCCTGCCATCTGCATCCACTGGATGCCAGCGACGCTCACAATGTCGTCGATCGATCTAGTGGGAGTCCTACCTACGCTGCGTCTTCCGGTTCGTGGTCTCCACTCAAGAACCTTTCTTCCCTATCGGTTATCGGTTCCCATTGCCACTTTAACTTGGAAATTTTAACAGCTATGTCGGTGACTCTAGTTCTTTGGCGAATATCCACGTTCCGGATTCTATCGCGCAAAGAAACTCTATAGCTCTCTCCATTTCCCGCTGTGTGACTCTGAGTTTATCCACAAGGCCAACAGTTAAGGACCACGTCTCAGTGATGACATAGGTATGGTTGTAATATTGTGCTCCGTTAAATAGTATGATTTTTTCATAACCAGCCCTGGATTTTAGCAAGTTAAGATTGTTAGCCGTTCTAAGTTTCATTTTTTGTGTCGAGTTCACCCTGTTTTATAAAAGTTCATTGTGTTCAGTATGTATTTGTTGTTTTAATACAATAGTTAATATTATTTTAACAAATAAAACATTATTCCGGGAACTAGTTAATTAAATTCCACGAGCTGAAGTTTGAAAATGTTACATCAAATTTTACCGGAATTTATTGGGGAGTAACGAAATGGAACGAATGATAAGCAATTATAACGAATCCAGGGGAAGCCAAACAATACACTTTCCAATCAAAACATCGACACAACAGGCCGGGTTGAGTCACCCGACCGTATTGGTGAAATACAAAATGAAGAGTTAAAATAAATAATGTTGATACTTGATTAACTCGAAATTTGGAATGGAAAACATAAATGATACTGATTCGAGAATTATTTAGCATTAGCTCAGCATTGTGTGACAAAATGAAAAAAAAAACACATAAAGATAGAGACATAGATAGAGAGAGAGAGTAAGATAGTAGTGCCTATCTAGCAGATTGACCAGAGGAAAAGACAGGTTCGTTGCCTGAGGCATTTTTTTGGTGAATTTTTAAGTTTAATAATAAGGCATGAATTAAAACTTCGCCTAGTGTAGGGTCTAGGGCACACCAAGTAGTTTTTATAATCTAGACTAAGTTTAAAATATTATTTAAGTAAACATTCGTGTAACATTCTTGTCTTACTGAATAAACTTATGACATTTTCAATTTGTTTATATCACGGAAAAGAAAAATTATTTTTTATTAAATTAGAACGGCTGTTAAGGCATTTTTGTAAGAAATTTGTTGTACCCAAGGACTTTGTATCAAGGAATTTATATGTTACGTTGTATATAAATTCCTTGCTTTGTATTGTAAAGTCCGTGACTGTCAGTTATTTTTTTATTCCGTGCATTTAACTGGGCTTCAAATTGTTCGCAAATGCCATTTTCAAACCATAATAATCGACAAAAAATTATTTATTATTATTTTTATAATTAATTAATTTTTGTTTTAGCTTAAATTAGCATTATTGGCTAATTTCTATAGAATAAAACATGAATAATTGATCCCTTATTAATTATTGTGCTTAATACGACTTTAAAGTAAATACACTAGCGATTTGTCGAAGATAGTAGTTTTTAGTGTTCCGTACCTCAAAAGGAAAAAACGGAACCCTTATAGGATCACTTTGTTGTCCGTCTGTCAGTTTGTCCGTCTGTCAATACCCTTTTTTTCAAGAACGCGTAACGATATAAATTTGAAATTTATACCAAATACTCAAGTCTTCCGTACCTCAAAAGGAAAAAAACGGAACCCTTATAGGATCACTTCGTTGTCCGTCTGTCTGTCCGTGTGTCAAGACCTTTTTCTCAAGAACGCGTAAAGGTATCAAGTTGAAATTTATATTAAATACCTGAATGTACGGTTTCTTTCGGCAGTGAAAAAATAAAACTTGTAAGTCAACGCGATCAAAAGATATGACCGTTTATGTCTCATATTTTGCGATTTCACAAGGGAATCAAAACCTATAGGGCACTTCCCGTTGACCTAGAATCATGAAATTTGGCAAGAGGCAAGGTTTTATATGTAATGTATAAAATCTAAAAGCCATAAAGAAGCTATAATGATCATAATTTTTTTTTTTTTGCTATTACTAACTTACATTTTGTTGTTGGAATGTATGGAAGAACCTTATTGTCCTCTACAAAGTTAAGTTTGTCTTTAAATTATTCAATTATATTTTTTAATTCTTTGTTCAGACTCGTGCACTGTAGGTTCCGTCCATCGGAACCCTCGGAGCACGAGCCCAACTTGTACTTGTCCTTTTTTTTTGTAATCATTGTACTTACTTGTTCCCAACTAGAGGGTCCGGAGCAAGGGGCGGCATTGGCTTGTTTGCTGACGGGTACGGCCACTCCTCGCACTTGTGTGGGGAAAGCCGTGCCTTCGGGGGACTCGAATAGACGCAAGATCGAGCGGTCACTAATCTCACGTAACAGCTCCCTAAACAAATATAAATTGAAATAAAAAAAAGGTAAAATTGCTGATTATCGTCATACGTGCAAGCGTGTTCCATCGTTGACCGCATCATCGTTTAACATCAGCCGAGTTTAACGGTTTAACGGTTTTTAACGGTGGTCAAACGTGGATTATCAGCGTTAAAAAAATAAAAAAAGTTTATTCCACAACGATCCGTAGTATACTAGAATACAATTCTGTCATTTGGTCTCATTTTTATGACATACTCATAATACGTATAGAACGTGTACAAAGTGCTTAAGCATTTTATGTTATAGGCAGGGAATGTAACGATAACTTATATCATATTATATAAACATATTATTGTATAACAGGTCGAGAATTCTCGTGCGTCGAGAAATAAAAAAAGTCGAGAAACCAGAAACCAATTTTTACCAACTAAGCAAAGCTTATGATATGGCTGCCAGAGACTGATATACATACATAGATATTTTTAAATACATACTTATATAGATATTAACAACCAGATATAGAACAACACAAATGTTCATCACACAAATGTTTGTCCTAGGTGGGAATCGAACCCACGCCCCCAAGCTCAGAAAGCAGGTTCACTACCAACTGGACCAACGGGCTATCTCCCAACTGACCTGTCATCTTCAAGTTCATAGAACATATCCTTGGATGAATCGTGGATGTAAATTTTGACCATTTGACTATCCATGTACTGCATCGTGAGCTGCTTGGAGAAACTTCTCACGAACAGGGCCTTTACGGTGTCTATGGAGGTGATTTCATTAGGCAGGAGAGCGCGCTTCGTCTCGTTTCTATATTGTAAGAAAACGAGGCCTGCGAACAATGAAGCTAAAATGTAATCTGAAGTGACTGTATACTATACAGGGTTATTATTAATTATTTACATCCATCATATTTACCATACCACTTACACTTAACAAGTTTTGTTTCATGACTTTTTACAAAACAGTATTTAAAAATAATAATAATATGGTTACGTTTGATCGCCATCTCGACTGATGTTAGCGATGATGCGGCCTACTAAGTAGCATGCTTGCCTAGAAGGAACCGATTCGCATAACCCATTTTTAGGGTTTCGTAATACAACAAGAAACCCTTAAAGTTCGTTCTGTCGGGCTGTCCTAACCCTTTAGAGCCTTCTAACTTCCATAGTTATTATGGTACATGAAACTATGCACAATTAGAATTTTGGATTTAAATTTTGAAAGTGTATAAAAAATGCAAGTTGTGTGGCTCTGGTTATGTAATGTGATAGTGTTGAAATATAAATTTTCGCCGCACCGTTTGGTTTATCGTTAAATGAGTACTTTAAAATGAAAATTAGATTTGATGTCATCATCATCATCATCAGCCGCAAGACGTCCACTGCTGAACATAGGCCTCCCCCTTTAACCTCCACACTGAACGACAGCCTGCCTTTTGCATCCACTGGATGCCCGCGACTCTCACAATGTCGTCGGTCCATCTAGTGAGAGGCCTCCCTACGCTGCGTCTTCCGGTTCGTGGTCTCCACCCCAGAACTTTTCTTCCCCATCGGTTATCGGTTCTTCGAGCGATGTGGCCTGCCCATTGCCACTTCAACTTGCAAATTTTAACAGCTATGTCGGTGACTCTGGTCTTTGGCGAATATCCAGGATAGATTATAGATTTGATGTACTTTTTATCAAGTGTTAATGACGATAACCTTATCTCTGAGTGTATCCTTTGCGAATTAAAGTCCGTCAAAATAGTATGAAGCTGGTGTCCCCCTTTGTATTTATAAAATACTAGCTGTTGCCCGCAACTTTGTACGCGTAGCCTTTCATATAAACTTTCAACCCCCCATTTACTTTATTTCATTCAACCCTTTCGCAAAATTATCTTTAATACTTAGCGGATCTCTACACCCCATAAGGAATCTACCTACCGAATTTCAGCTTCGTAGGTCAAGTAGTGAGTAAGTGAGTACGTGTTTTTCGCTTTTATATATAGTAGATAGTAGATTAGACACTTGAACTTATAACTGCCATGCTTAAAAGGTCATTTTAAACTTTTATTCAAAATTACATATGCATATAAACATTTTGTGATAAAAAAATTTGGATTACATTGATACAACCGTAATTAAATTCAAGATATTCTAAAGAAATTAGACTAAAGAAACTTCTACATGGAAAGGCATAATATTACTATTTAGATTTTTTTTTAAAGATAAGGCCATTAAAATTATAATGTAATTCCACAGATATACACAACCAGATCGGCAATATATTTTAGTGAAAGAGACAACTTGATATGGCTCAGCACAAGTACGAAAAGGACATAAATAGAATTTGTTGTCCTTATCGGCGTGACCTGTTTTTGGTACCTCAAGTGTCAAAATCTGTAATAATCAGTGACAAACAAAACGGGTCTGAATTATATTTATTGCCTTTTTTTGGTGATTTAATGTGATAAATGCGTGTTTCCTCTGAGAAATAATTGTAAAAGATATTTTACAATGGTTGGTTGTAGCATTTTGGGCTGCAAGAAGCGCAGTGAGCGAAAATACGATGATGAGCGAGAGGCACTGAGCTAGCCACGCTCATTGAAAATCTATAGGTAGTAGATCTGTGTGTAATTCGGTATAATTTGACATACCTCAATTTAATTTGATTCATAATTTAGAAAAATTTACTTTGAGTTGACATTGCATTAGTTTTTTAATATTTTATATGTAAAATTTAAAAATCCTTGACTTTGATATTATGCACTGATTTATTGTATTTCATAATTAATTATTTAAAAGAATTTTTAGATTTTGCATGGTATCCGTATGAAACATGGCGAATATAATTTTTTTGTTAATCATGTCATTGTCTTTTTTTTCAGGGGCAAGTTTCTTTATTAACTAGACAGAATACAAGCACAACAAATACAATTAGACTCATCATCATCATAATCAGGCTTTTAACAGTCCACTGCTGGACTTTTAGCCTACCCTCGAAAGGGTGATTTACGATTTCAAAAGACTGACTTCGATAAATTTTCGTAATATATAGTAACAGTTTTAATTGTAATTGTATGTTTTTTGAAATGAATAATTTGAATTTGAACTATATCGTGGACGATATGTTTAGAACAACTTACCAAGCGGTCGCTCCAAGGTTTTGCTTGGGGTGCGGACTACTGGCAGTGAAGAGCGCTGCTTGCCGCCGCGTCTAAAGCCAGTAGAAGCGGTTTCCACCTCTGACATGATGCCGGGGTCATCGTCGAACAGAAGAGCGTTGGAATGTGGAGGGTACCGAGGAAGGGGCGGCTGAAACAATGCCATGAGCTTAAATACATTAATTGAGATACATTTGAGCTATTTCATCTATTCTCTATCAGGCTTTTTCACAGAGGATAAAGTGTGGAAAAATCCTGATATCCTTATCTGGAGGAATAGGAGGATATTTTTCCACCAGTGTTAAAATGTAGAGTTGGAGTGAAAATCCTTTTGCGACCTCCTCAGACCAAAGAAAACCAGGCCTTTATAACTAGCCTATCTATACTATAATAATCTATACTAATATTATAAAGAGGAAAGATTTGTTTGTTTGTTTGTTTGTTTGTTTGCATTGAATAGGCTCCGAAACTACTGAACCGATTTGAAAAATTCTTTCACTGTTGGGAAGCTACCCTATCCCCGGGTGACATAGGCTATAATCTATACCCGTGTGAAGCTGGGGCGGACCGCTAGTTATACAATATTAAGAGCTAAGTACCTAAGTTCCAGGGTGGAAGTGTTAAAAAGCATAACGCCGCGAGTAGAGTTTGGTGAAAGTGCAACTCACCTTTCGAAACCCTAAACCACCCACGCCAATATTGCCCCTCCGGCGCCAATATACGACAGCGTTTATGGGGTGCCATTTAGTGGGTGGCAAGTCATCACTTGCTTAAATGTATTTTGAGACGAGAGATAAGACAGGTGCCGTTTTTCATCCTACAGATCTGTTATTCCATCCAAAGTTGTTCACATCAATAGCCCAGTATATTTGTAAAAAAAACACAATATCACAAAAAGGAATCTCAGTGTTGGTGTTGCCCCATTGATGCCGTTTAAAGGTCCGGGCTAGACCCGTACGTAAAAATAAATACAGAAAATAATAATATAACAAGCAGTGGTGATGGAAAATAACTGATAATGATGATAGCTCGTTAGTACGATTCTGATGAACGTATGTTGAAGGTAGTAGCGTCAACGTTTGCGGTTAATTTTGTTAGTGGAAGCAGATCAGATTTGTCGTTGTACCTTCCTCATTCGTGGATCTAAGATCCTGTGGGGTCTCATTTCTCTTGGTTTTGATACTGTTGCGTATTCAGGGAGATTCTCATTCGTGGCCGGTTTTACTGCTGCGCACTGCTAAATAAAAATGTAAGCGGTACACAAAAGAAAAACATATTAAATATTACAAAAATAAAAAACATTAATCAAAACCAACATGAAAAAGTAAATAAATATTCGGTAAAATTTTGCACACAGTCATCTGACCCCAAACTTAGCAAAGCCTGCCAGAGACTGATATACACACATTAAAAAAAAAATGCATACGTAAATATATATTAACACCCAGATATACAACAAACACAAATGTTCATCACATGAATGTTATGCTAAGTGGGATTCGAACCCACGCCCCTAAGCCCAAAAAGCAGGTTCACTACCAACTAAGCCACCGGGACAGTGAGTTGAAGCAAAACACTAGACGTGCCGTATCTTATAATGTGAGTCCTCAACAGCTCAAGATTCGTACAGTATTTTTTCCAAACATTGACTGGCTATTTACCTAAATATATATTTTTTTCCTTTTCATTTCATTATAAAATAGAAATTGATTGAATATCAACCAAATTTCAGAACAACAGACATCTGGAAATGTATTTTTTCTGTATTTCTAACTTAGCCTCTGAATAGCCAATTTTTATCATTAATAAAACACGCGGATTAATTAATTCTTGACTTATTTAAGATATTTAATTGAGATAGTTTTTTTTGATATTTTTGTTTTTATTTACAGTGCTCGTTAAATACATGCCTACTTTATTAAACTAATATATTATTAAGTAATGTGTGCCGAAGTTCGGTAACTTTTTTATGAAATTGCAAAATTACATTAATAAACATGGTAATTTTATAATTAACAAGTAGAAAAATGTTAGGTATTGTTATCGTTTTTTTTTTAAATAAAGTTCATTAAGTAGCTAAGAAAGTTTAGAAATACCAAAATCAGAGTTATCAGATTTTGGTGACAAAAATTTTCGGAGATAACGAGATGTTTTTTTTTTACAATGTTTGTAATAAAAAAAGTTGACGTGACAGTTTTTTTAAATGTATCACCAATCTTTATGAAATGAAATTTTTTGCGAAAGTTTATTTATATAAATTATAAAACATTTTATTTGTAATAATGCGTTTAAAAAATATTTTTTTATTTGTTTAATATGTTTTACATGACGACTTATAAAATAACTTATAAAACAGAAAATTTACGAAAACTTAAATTAATAACTAATTAATTTTGTATGTACGAGTAAGTTAACTTATTTCAAAAAAATATACCCACTTTTTAAAGTTTTAGAAAATGTTTCTTGCTATAAATAGGGCCATAAAATGTAGCTTTAAATACTATGATGTAAACACTGACATTATCTAGATGTAACCCAAATTTCAAGTCGACATTTTTATTTATCAGCTTACTATGAGAGCACATGAGAGTTCCTTTACCTATCTTTGTATGCAATCATAAATAAATACATGTTATTATTACACAAAATACGGATTCTCTCAAATACAAAATACTCGTACACCTAATCAAAAATATAATTATATTTCTGGAACTTAAAAGATATATAATCAAGACAGTTGGTAATATAAAAAAATAACGTTAACTGGTCGGATTTGCTTACCTCCAAGTCGTGAGCATTATGCAGCGCGTGATGAGGGTGCACGTACAAATGGTTAGCGCCAGCGAGCGTGTGGCGACGAGGGTCATCTCTCCTCGAAGAGCGGTTCCGAGACAGACCTCGACTTGCTTCACCATCAGACTGCCCGCCTGGCAACAAATGTCAACGATTTCATTAGAAGAGTACCTATTATTTTAAGGTTATGTGCTTGTACAGAAAAAGTAGACACCTATATATATTAAGTGGGTACAGGTATGTATATTAAGTAGGGTCACGTGCGACTTATCCAGGAATTGGACAACCACTACCCGGACAAACAGCACATACAAAATTTTGGTAGGTACTCTAGAGTACGCTAAAAACTAGAAGTGGACTTGAGCATTTAGATTATCTTTAGATCTTCAACAGACTATGGGCAATCCACCTGTTTTGTATTACATATAGAATATTTTGTATTGTTTTTTAAAGTCGTCAAAATATAATGGACCCATTTCGAGAGCGTTTTATCTATCTTCTATCTATCTATATATATATAAAAGCGAATTGAATTTCGCTGTGCAGATGAATCTACACATTCACTCATTCACTCATTCACTCATCACGAAATCTCAAAAACTACTTGACCTACAAAGCTGAAATTTATCAAGTAGATTTATTTTGGGGTGTAGAGGTTCGCTCAGAAAGGATATTGCGAAAAGTCTGAATTAAGGGGGGCCAAAGGGGGTCGAAATAATATATGAAAGTCTACGCGTACGAAGTCGCAGGCAACAGCTAGTTTATTGATAAATAGGCTTGCACTAAACTATCATCTCGCAGTCTGCGATGGAGCTCGCTTGCCTAGAAGCAACCGATTCACTAGTGACTTAAATAAACTTATATTTTAACGATTGGAGAACATCCATTCAGACAGCGTATTTCACAGCCTAGCAGTTCGCACAGTAAAAGTGGAATCAAAGTGCTATGTTCGGGTTTTCGGAATAGAATAGATGTGTCCGTTCGATAGAAAAATGGGCAGAAAGGAATGAGGTCGTGCAGATCCGATGCACACTCCACAAGTGTATTCGATATAAAAACATAGACTAGTAACTTTACGTTGATGTTCAAGGCATTGTAACTTAGTCTGTACAAGATATCCGTTGCTAATGAGTTTTTTGCACGTTATAAAAGAATCCTATCACCCTAAGCTATAGTATTTGGCCGATTTATCCCAAAGATGCGAGCAATACTCCATGAATGTCCGAACTTGTGCTTGAGACAATCTTAGCAACTGTTCTGACGTTGCACTTTCGAGAGGTTCAACTCAGCTATTTGACAAGGCTCAATTGGCTCGATAATTTAGCTTAATAAAGAAGCCGAAGTTGAAATTTGAAGATAGGGCAACGCCCAGAAGCTGAAGACGTTCAGTTATCAGAATGGATTCATCCTGGAAAATAGGAGCCAGATGGAATGGCGTTCTTTTATCGGAGAACAGACACCCTTGGGTTTTATCTGTATAGAACTTGACCAGGTTGTCATCGCCCCAATTCTTATTCAATCAGAGAATGCTTTAAGGTGCAAGTTAAGGGAAGCGTACTATTAAATTCATAACAATTTTCGTCCCGTCCGGTTGACCAACCAGTCCATAAATAAGTAAGCAACTCTGTCAATAATATACACAATTTTTAGACATTTTATTTATTTATGTGAACATCTTTTTGCTAATGGAGATGAGAACAATATTACGCGAAATAATTACCTTTTCATTTTTATTTATGTGCGTGATAATCAACGACATAGATATTCTAGTTTTGGTTCTTTGCGGAAATAATACAAAAAAACTGGTTGGAGAATTAATATAAAACATTGATTTAAAAATAAACTTGATGAAACTACTAACATTCTTACAAAAATTTAAGGCAGTTTATTTTGCCAGCTATAAAAATAATGTTAGTTCTTTGAATAAAGTTTTTTAAATACTTCCGTCTTTCATGTGATCCGACCTAGGTCACGCTGATCTCGGTTTGTCTAAATTAGTCACTGACGAATAGTATCCTAAGTCACTTTGGCGTCTACGTGCCGGTTGTATAAATATGCTAAAAATAAGTTATTGTTAACACGCCACAAAGTAAATTCGCCACAGACAAAAAAAACTCGTCACATTTCTATTGTTATGAAGTTAATTCGCCAGGCACTACCCCGTCTCCTTACTTTCTTTAATTTTCTTTCTCTTAAACATTTCCTTTGTTTGATTGAAGCTGGACAGCGTTGTCTTTCACGTGCCAGTGAAACCCAAAAATGCAGTCTGATATAAACATAGGCAGGGGAAATTAGATCATGCATGACCTAATTTCCCCTGCATCATCATGAAAGGTATCCGATTAAAACCGATAGACTAGCCTAAACTAACGATACTATAGCCTAAACGTGTATTTAGAAGACAAATCTATTACGGAATCAATCGATCAGCTCCGCGCTTTGTTGTCATACACAATCAGGGTCATTATTTGATACCTACCTTAAACATGCTACCTAAGAAATGTATGTCATAGTTGATTGAATCAGGCGTCACTTTGCGGAAGTCCATGTTTTATTTGTAGGTATATGACGAATCCCTAGTGTAATTCCGCTTTTACGTCGCATCGAGTACAATAAGGATTTTAGGATACATAATCTTTCTCTATAGATATTTGTGATGCTAATATTAACCTAACTTGAAATAAAATATTAATTACATAAAATAAATTAATTAACACAACTGAAACAAAAAATTATTATATAAATTATTTTATAGTCATTGCATAATAATTGCAGAAAGTTTCAAATATTTCATTTAAAATTAATATTACTAGAACGAATTTTTGATACAGATTTCATTCATTTTTGTTTCAGGTTAGGTTTATTTTCTTTTTTGTAATTAATATTTTATTTTAGGTTAGGTTAAAATTAGCATCACAAATATCTACAGAGAAACAATATCTATCCTAAAATCTTTATCGTACTCGCAACTACGTAGAAGCGGAATTACACTAGAGATTCGACATATTATACAAATAAAACTGTATGATATTTTCATATATATGCTTTTTTTTTTTTTTTTATTATAGGTTCACAGAACTGGAAATACACATATAGAACTTAATAAAACAATACACAATATGAGCGTTAGTGTATGTCCTGCTTGGAGTGAGCACGGCATACATAAAAAAAATAATTGAGTGAATATTTATTGAATATTGAGTACTTTGTCGACAGGTTTGATTTATGGGTCTCATGAAATTTTATTTTACTTGCATATCACGGCGCTTTTCCAATATATTTCAGTAAGTAATTTATTCTGCAACCTTTGTATAATGCAGTACATTAATTTGAGCGTTACATACCTAATTTATCATAATCAGCCTATTTTAGTCCACTGCTTAGTCTACTCCTTACGGCTTACTCTTAACGCGGGCTTGAATTGGCGCTGGAACAGCGCAGTTCGGAAAATCACGCACGTGAACCTTAACGCGCCTAGATACGGTTTGCGGTCACGCAGCTTTTCTAATCACCTAAACAGAAGAGATCTTTTAGCATCCATAGCTTTTAGCACTGCCAGCTGCCACGTACATTATAGTTATCTATTTGCAAATAACAAACTTATAGACACGTTACAGAATGTTGTGGAATTAGTTATCTGTATTATGTACATATGTAGATAACTAAACTAATGTGGTTATACGTTGTTTTAGTAATATCTAGCTATAAAGCGCACCTCACATTCAATTCTATGCTGTCTCCATATTGACTTCATTATAGCGGACAAAGTAAAGTATTTTGGAGGTTGGAGCGGTACGCAGTAGGCGAGCAAAAATTATTTGGACATCACTGACCAGCAGTATAAGGTGCCTTTTTTTTTTTTTTTTTTTTTTAATCCAAATTACAACTATTTTACTTCGATAAATAGAATTCATAGGTATAGTCGCTCCATAGTCTTCCTACCTTTCCTGACCTAAAAATGCGAGCAAACCTACAATGATATTATAAATTTTATTAACCAAAATTTTCAGCCTAAATAATCCTATAGATTGATTCGTATTTATGGTTACGTAGCGTAACTTTTGCAGTTTTTGTCTGTCTGACTAACCGGCAATTTACTCCTTACCATGCGTTCGAGTCGCAGGTATAACCTAGTTGGAAATAAAATCAAGCTGATTGCCCGGGAATTGCTTTATCATGCACCACTTGCAGGGTCACGCTTGGAAGTCACAGTTGTTCAACGCTTTTATTTTCTACTCTATGTTAGCGTTTTTTTTTCATAAAGTTTCTTAGCCTATATAAATAAGGGTTTCCTTACAGTTTGAACATTTGTAATCCATTTCACACGTCATGTTGGGCAAGGAATTCCAAGCTAATAGTGCGTTGGAGTGATGAGCCAGGTAGTCGACGGAAGCTGTCATCGTCGGTCTTTGGAGTCGTTGGTCACACTCCTCACACCACCCCATAGGCCTGGGCGGTGGTGTAGGACATTGTGAAAGTTCGGGTTGGCATCTAACAGAGGTCCAAATGCGGCAAACAGAACGCTTTATAACGTAATACAATCCGGCCAGCAATTCCATCGGCCTAGGTGGTGGATTCGGGAAATACACATGCCGGCATTTAGCAGGGATCCGAATATTGCAAACAATAAACTTTATAGCGTTATACAATCCAGTAATCAAGACCATCAGCCACGTTCCCTGAAATGCAATTGACAGCTTAAAATAAGTAAGTTAGTTTATTAGTTTATTGTTTAGTTTTTTATTTCGTTTAAACACTGGTGTTGGTAACATTAGTAGCATACAAATATTTGCTTAGGTGTATAGTGGTGTACTTTTAGGATCACTATACCCTGCACTAGGTCTCGTTAGAGCCTGAATCGCAGTGTACATAGCGGTCACAAAAAAAACTTCTTACTTAAAAGTCACTTAATTTACAGCTACGATTGTTTACACGGTGAAAAGTGTTTCGGCTAAGTTAACTTTTGCTAATTTAGCAATAATTGGGATGAAACGAAACAAATGGTATCATGAAATATTTGATACTGAAATATTAAAACTTTAAAGTTTTCCCGGTATTTTCAATCGATCAACAAAAATGTAATTGTGGGATTCACAGAATCGATAACGACGGGATTGCTTAGGTATGTGCGTGGGTGGCGAGCGCCGCGAGGCGTCGTATCTTATGTGGCATAATGGCGTCGATTCTGTCATACCTCTCACTAAACTAAACAAATCTGACAGGACTAAAATTTTCTGCCTCTCTTTTAGTTTTAATATGTGAGAGAAGGATGGCAACAGTTTTAGAGCTGTCTAGTTTAGTTTAGAGTACATCAGGATCGATGGCAATATGTCCCTGCTGCTCTGTGACTTGTTGCTTAGCGGTGGACGGGTCTGCGTCGCTCGTCGCCTGCCTCTACTTGTTTGTTTACTAGTTTTTAGTTAGTTTACTGTAAATTTAGTTTAAGGCATAAAGGGACTGACACGCCATTATTGGCAAAAGTCGCCAAAAAAATAACTATTAATAATACCATGGATATTGAGTCAGCGCTTAAAAATGTCCGAACCAAGACCAGACTAAAACCATACGTGGTTTTTCCTTACTGTTAGATCAATCGAACTAGTAATCTAACAAACTAACAATGTTGGGACATTTGCTTATGCGTGGACATAAACGTCAGACATAAGGCTTTGTTTCAGAATGTCCGGTTAATGTTTCGGTTAAGCTATAAGAACTTATATATTAAATAAACACTGTGCTTGCGTTTCACAATCATTAAAAATGACTAACCTTCTAGGTTCTATTAGTTGACATGTCAGATCAAGTTGCAAATAAAAATGTATTAGTTGACTAGCTGTACTAGCTTAGTTGATTAGTTGACCCCCAACTTCATTTTCGTGGACATTAAAATGGTCCCTGCAGACGGAATCACCGGAAATTGCAGAATATTGTTCACAGAGATTTTATTCGTTTCCTATCATAACATAAATCATCACATAAAGCAAAAATCAGACAAATTTGCAATTAACAATGGAAAAACAAAAAAATTACAATGATTAATTAACAAAAGTCAACAAATCACTAAACTTAACGAAATTTTTCGAACTAAACATATCATGAATATAACTAACAATGAGCATTTGGATTGTCTTTAGACCTTCAACGGTCTATGGGCAGTCTAACTGTATTTTTAGTATTAGTATTAGCTTGCATTTTGCTTAGTTAATAAAAAAAAGTGATTGAAAAAAACATAACAATAACACTATACACCAAACCCAGTTTGACGCTTGTAGGTATTACCGTCTTTACATTAGAGCTAATACAAAAACACATTGAAAAATACGTTCGTTGTATGGGTCTCCTTTCGTGTTTACTTTTTTACTATTTCTAAGTTAATCCGCCGTTACATTACATATTCTGTGAAAATTTCAACTGGTTATCAATTACGCTTCGAAAGATACAGCCGTTCAACCCTAGAAAGATAACCTACGTCGAATTGACGTAATCGATTTTGTAAAATCGATATAACTCATTTTTATTTCACGGCTCTGACCATTCCTGACAACTCAATTGGCCCACGAAGCTTGCTGGGGTCACCCACGTCGCTCAGGTAAGTGCGACACTTTCGTCAATACAATATGCCTACCGTACGTCGAAGTGACGTATGGTTATCTTTAGTGTGAGTTTATTTAACTTTTGTGATAATTAATTTAGCTGTTTTTTTTTTCGATATGAAATGCATATTTTTTCATGGGCATAGCAAACCAACATTGGCTTTATATGTAAAAAGTTTATATTTTAAATCATACATTGTATAAGTAAAGCGTTAAAAATGTATATGTTAAATTATAAGACTGATGAAGAGACTCTATCATGTTTAAGTTTTTTAGGGTCAGAAGAGCCATGTTTAGTTAATTCTAGATTTTGGTAATAAAAGTGTAAATAAACACTTATGTTTTTTTATTTATCATTAAGTTAATTGCATACTCTAAAGCTATTAATCACACTCATAAATATATGATACACAAATTCCAGCATATATGCCCACTCAAACATTTACATCGAAACGACGTATGGTTTTCTAGTTGACGTATCTTTAGTGTATAGCAAAATATGGTTATCTTTCTAAGGTTAAAGGTAAGCAGGTAGAAGTTTTTACACTTGGGTACGGAACCCTAAAGCAAAACATGCAAATTGGTGCGGCGTATTACGTATATAAATAAAAAATAATAAAACAACAAAAAAATACGGGCCGAACCTTCATTGAGAACCTTTCTTTTTCGAAGTCGTTTAATAAAATGAGATATCTCTCATTAAACATGTAGTTTGAGCGTCGTTAGTGCCCTGTTTCTAAGGTTTACTTATAGCTATAATAATATAAATATTAATGAATATTAAAATAATTGGGATTATAAAAAAACAAAACCAAGTATAAATAAAATATATTAACCACACCTATCAATGAAGTGAATTGATAATTGCATAGGAATCTTACTGTAATAATCTACTAATTTATCCATAAGCTATATAATATATATGCTACATATTATATGCTAATATAATATATAACTCGAAAACATTGATTTAGTATAAACTATCAATAATTAATAATAATAATAACCGTCCCGCATGACGAGAACCTCGTGAAGGCCGAGAAGGACAAACTCAGCAAGTACCTTGACTTGGCTCACGAGGTTACCGACATGTGGGATGTTGACTCGAAGATCATTGTCCCGATAGTCGTATCGGTGAACGGCCTTATAGCGAAGAGCCTCGACCAACACCTTAAGAGGCTCTCGCTAGATGGTTGGGTCAAGGGTCAGATGCAGAAGGCGGTAATCCTGGACACGGCACGTATTGTCAGGAGGTTCCTCACTCTGCAGCCCTAACCACCGGTAGCTTGGGCCCTGCCCCGCTGCCGGCGGCACTCTAGGTTTAGGTTGTTTTTATAATATTTTGTTTTTATATATTTATTGTAAAAAAAACTTAAATCTAAGAAAGAAAATAAATACATAAAAAATTATAATAAAATATTTATTGACCAAAAGTTTTTAAAATTAGACAGTAACAATAATATTGTACAGCTATAATATATAATATTGTAATATTGTAAAGGTATAAATAATATTATAAACTATCATTAATTAAATTAAATATAATATGCTTAACATCTAAATTTAATTAAACTAAACCTCAACGTTTGCATTTGCAGAGCGAAAGTTGAGGCAAATGGACACCACGGTTTTAGCTGCATGCGGTGTGCAGGCCGTAGACCTCGACATCATGCCATCAACGACATCCTGAAGTGTGCTCTTGTGTCTGCAGAGGTGCCGAGCGTTTTGGAGCCCCCGGGGTTGTCTCGGACAGACGGCAAGCGCCCCGACGGACTTACATTGGTCTCATGGCAGAGAGGTCGCTGCCTCGTGTGGGATGCTACATACGTGAGCACTTTTGCATCCTGCCACCTCCCCGCTACCCAGCAGTTTGCTGGCGCGGGAGCGGAGGCAGCCGCAAGAGGCAAATGCCTCAAATACGCCTGCTTGGGGTCAGCATACGATTTTGTCCCGTTTGCCGTCGAGACGGCTGGGCCTTGGTGTGCTGAAGCACGGAAGTTTGTGCTGGACCTGGGGCGCCGCATGAGGGAGAAGGGTCTCGATCCACGATTTTGGTTGGTTCCTGGCACAGCGGATTTTTCTCGCAATTCAGCGGGGAAACGCAGCCAGCGTATTGGGGACTTTCGGTCAGGGCTCGGTCCGCGGAGGACTTTTCGAGTAGGTAATTAGTATTAATTGACTATTTATTGTATATTATTTCTGTAAGTAATATAATGTAAGTTAATGATATTTATGTTAATATTGTAATGAACATGTATATTGTGGGTTTTATTAAACTAATATAATATATTATGTTTAATTATCACCATTGAAGAGCACTAGTTATCGCGACACAGAGAATCCTATAGCGACTGTAATTAGTTATAGTAGCATGTTAATTTTGATTAGATTCCATAATTTTTTTGTTAATAAAATTTTAATTATTGTTAAAACTAAATAATGTACTAAATATAACTAGTGGCAAAAAATTATAATATTGTTATTAAATTATTATTATCTAACGTCAAATACTTAGCGAATAGATAATAGTATTGGACGGGGCAGATAGGATGCGCTTCACGATGTCTCGCCATCTCTCTTTCTCTGCTGGAGGTCATCCTGCCGCACTCCGACAACGTAAACAGGCAGTATTGGCCAGATAAGTTATTTGAATTATAGCGTGTTCGGAAACGCAAATATAAATATAAAGTTATGGAATAAATAATATACATTTGTGTTTGTTCTATATCTGGTTGTTAATATCTATTTAAGATACATATATTTATTTCGTACAACAATATCAAAAATATATACAACTTATCAATAAAACTATTACTGCTAAAATATATATACAGAGAAAATAATATTAATATAATATTAATATTCATAATTAATATTATAATATTAATATATATAATATAATAATTATTAATATATTAATAATATCAATATATTTAATATTAATTATTATTATTTAATTATTTTATTAATTATAATATTATATTAATATTTATATTATTAATAATTATTATTAATATTATAATATTAATTAATATTAATAATATTAATATATAATATAATTATTATTAATATATTAATAATATCAATATATATAATATTAATTATTATTATTTATTATTAATATTATTTATTATTATTAATATTAATTTTATTTAATTATTAATAATATTAATAAATAATATTAATTATAATATTAATAATAATAAATAATATTAATAATAACAAATAATAACTAATAATTAATAATTATTATTATTAATTAATTAATTAATATTGGAATAAATTGCTCTATTGAATAGATAAACCTCAACAAAAGACTTTAGAAACAGGGCGCTAGAAAATCTTGAGGGTTTTAGAAAAGCAGCACATTCCATTATCTCGATCTAGATCAATATTCGGTAAATGAAAGAAGAGTTGTGCTGCCATTATTTATTTAGATGGCTTCTTATTGATACAAGAAGTAACTATTCCGCGAACTATAAAGCTCTGGTATATATAAATATACAGTGACTTCGCAAGCAAGGCCAAGCTTGCTTCCAAGAAACTTGGTGTGTTCAACATGGCGAAGCGGTACTTCACGTCAAATCAAAGGCTTTTGCTTTACAAAGCGCAAGTCCGACTTCACGTACTGCTCGTCCTATCTTTGGAACGGAGCACCCAACTATCAACTTGAGCCTCTTGATGCATTACAGCGTAGAGCTGTAAAGATTGTCGACGATCCCAAACTCACCGACACCTAGAATCGCTCAACATGCGCAGAGACGTTGGGTCTATCTGTATCTTTTATCGCATTCACAACGGGGAGTTTTCTGAAGAACTGTTTAATCTGATGTCGGCGTCACGATTTTACCATCGCACTAGCTGCCACCGCCTGAAAGCTTATTCACACATCATAGATCAGTGGAAATCGCACACTGTGCGATTCACGCGATCTTTCTTACCTCACACTTGCAAATTGTGGAATGAGCTACTTTCCGCGGTGTTTCCAAGAAGCTTCAACATTGAGTTCTTCAAAAGGCAAGTTAATAGATTCTTAAAGTTGTGATGCCTTTGGGGTTACAAGTATCCATAGGGGATGGTAACTGCTTACTATCAGGCAGTCCGTCTGCTTGTTTGCCATAAATAAAAGGCATAAATAAAAGTGAACCTGCCTTCTGGGCTCGGGGCGTGGGTTCTATTCCCACCTAGGACAAACCTTCATGTGATGAACAGTTGTTTGTTCTATATCTGGGTATTAATATCTATATCTTTTTAAGTGTGAATTTAAAAATATATTAGCACAAGCTTTGCCCAGTTTGGGTTCAGATAACCGTGTGTGCAAAAATGTTCCGAATATGTGTTTATTTATTTTACATACTGTAAACCCATGGATTAGTATAGGGTAATTTTTACTATTCACTGTTTATATGCTAGGTTAAAACTACACAATAGTAAAAAAAACAAACGACGCCACTTGAATGTATAAAATTACCAATTTCTGATTTCTGAACTCATGATAATTATTTCGTAATTTTTGACTAGACCCAATATCCATGTATTTGTAAATCGATGGAATTTAGAAACTAAACCGAATTAATAACTACGAAACACTTTTGCCGTCCCTAAATATTTTTGAAGACTACTTATTTTATTCTACTCAATGTTAAGCATTTTTTTTAAATATATGTAGTAGTTACACATTTAAAAAGTTGTTTAATCTAATGAAATGAATTAGTTTTCAATGATTTGGGGCTCGGTGGCAACGTCCGGCAAATCGCGGTAAAATATCCCAAGAGTACGAATTTAATATAAAAAAGTAAGATCAATCTTTGAAAAGTTTAATCCTAAAATACTTAGATACTTATTCACTGTTTTCATATTCATTAAAATATTTTACTTATATCATTTAACAAAAATGTGAAAAATACTTACAAGGTACCTTAGGAACGTAGTTATCAGCAGAATTATAATCATTTTAAGTTATTTTTTTGTAACTTGTCTTAACAGAAAATATTTCACTTTCTATGTCGTTAAAAGACTTGACATGAAACGTCTTTACAATGTTAAACAATATTTTTGAGCCACAGTCAAGTCCCACTTGTTGCACGTGCGAAACCAGTAGCTATATGACTGTAAACATGGTCAACTCACAGAGTTTGTCATCAGGACGCGGCTCCACATTCATCGAAAAAGGTCTTATAAATCATCAATAAATGCATTTGCGAAAATGCACTCTATGTCGAATAGTTTGAGACTAGACCTGCATGCGTGAAGCAGGGGTTTTACCGGAACTACAACGCATGCGTAGAGTACCTGGATCTCCTGGATTCAGCACAAGCACGAAATACATGGTAGAAATCGACTTACCTGATTCTCGTCAAGCAACCTTCGAGATATCTCGATTCCTATTCTAGAGTTCGTGATGAAACGAGTGGTCAGTCTCGACACGTTTTGATAATTTATGTAACCGGAAATAAGTTAAAATGTTGCCATTATCACCTGGCCTGGCGCACTCCACACTTTAGGTGTAGGCGACATGTCGGACTTGCCGCGCCCGCAGCCGCGCGATAAATAGAAATAACGCGACAAGATTTACGCGATAGACAGAGAGGCAACTTCTAAGTTAACATAGGTAGGCTGTATGTAGCTAGCACTTGCACGTCCGGAATTACACTTTATTGTGTAGTAGAAAGAGTCGCTACTTATTTAAATGATTTTGTGGAGCGAATTTTTTTTACTTGTACTTATATGTATTCTGTGCCATTATATACAATGCCTAGGTATTGCATGAAATTGCAGGCTGATTTAAGCAACGACTAAAATATTGGTCGACCTTTAAACGTGCATTAGGGATTTTAAACTTATTTAAAATAACCTTTAGTAATTATGTACTATATTACAACAATTTGACTAGAGTTACTCAACTAACTGTATTAGAACTAAATTAAACTGTCTACCCAACCTATAAATAAATAAAATCGGACAAGTACGAGTAGGACTCCTGCTCTGAGGGTTTCGTTGGAAGAAACCCTCAGAGCGCGAGTCCAAAAAAAACTAACTGAAGTTGAAATATTGACATGACAATATAAGACAAACTTAACTTTGTAGTTGACTATAAGGTTCTTCCATACATTCCAACTACAAAATGAAAGTTTTTAATAGCAAAATAATTATTTTTAAATGATATAACTTCAAATTTATGACTTTCGGATTTATTCCTATATATGTGCTATGGGAACTTGCCTTTTGCCAAATTTCGTGATTCTAGGTCAACGGGAAGTACCCTATAGGTTTTGATTCCCCTGTGAAATCGCAAAATATGCGACATAAACGTTCATATCTTTAAATTGCGTTGACTTACAACTTTTATTTTTTTACAGCCGAAAGAAACCGTAGACCCAAGTATGTAGTATACATTTCAACTTGATACCTTTACGCGTTCTTAAGAAAAAGGGTCTTGACAGGCTGACAGACAGACGGACAGACGAACAACGAAGTGATCCTATAAGGGTTCCGTTTTTTTTCCTTTTGAGGTACGGAACCCTAAAAACTGCATTAAGGTCACTGTCTACGGGTAAGGTGCCCAAAAAGCTGGCGACATTACCACGTTGAATGGCCAAACTTATTCTTTGGCCATGGTAAGCGCCAGCTGTTTGGTCACCCGTCACATCTACCAGGCGATCTACTATCTAGGCGTCTGGACAACTCTTTAACCAACCCCCGAGCGGCCGGAGTTTAAATATTATAGTTATTTTAAATTTAGTTTTTTCGTCCATAGTTATTGTAACAATAGTTATAGTGATTTTAGTTTTTGTGATACTTAACCAAAATATTATTTACATTTCGTGTAATAATTATCTCTTGTGAAATGACTACAACGTCTTAGTATTGTCACAGAATACATATTAGTACATTTATAAGAATTAAAATACATATATAGAAATAAATTCTTAACGCAGCCCTAGCACGAGCGGTAGAACATTTTACCACGTGGAGATGATAAAAATATTTTCCGTTATAATTTTTGAATTCTCTACGAGCATGGCTATTATGCTTTCATTTCATTGCTGCCCGGTGAATACTTTGTCCACGGTAGATAGACGGCGACCCATCAACACTTTTAAAGGACTTTGGGGGTTAGACAAGACCCATTTTATGTTAATAGCTTGTTAGTGTCCATGTCATTTTCATACAATTTCATCTTTCCGCAGGCGTTAACGCTAACAGAAAGTGGGTCTTGTCTAACCTCCCCTTATTCTGACGCAGCCGAGATTATCTTGATTATCTGTACGTGATCTATACCTATTTGTTTGACAGACATAATTTCGATCGCGCCAGAATAGAGGCCATTTTACAGTGCAAGCTATAGGCATAGCATTTTTTTACAAAACTGACAGCCATCCGTACAAAGTTTTTAGTTAGGTACTTAATTTCCACGGATCATGTCCTAAGGTATCCTGAGTACCCATTAAAAAAGCGAAATTCGCACCATGGGAATCTGGGGTACCCAAGCAATAATCGCGACGCACTGTCAAACTATACCTTATTCTCTTTTTCTCGTGATTATCTCGGGTAAGGTATGAGTATGTCCCACTCTGGGTTGTCACACACAAAGGAGCCACATTTTGAGACGCGCATCACACAGTAACTACATTTTGAGAGGCGGCAACACCGCCCGGCGCCGATGCGCGCAAAAAATGCCGCGGAGGGGCGAGACACTTTACGGTATTTCGCGAAATTGGCGGGGGCTTTGAAGAGGTAATGGGTAAGTTGGTCGTCAATTATTTCTGAGTTGAGTTGCATTAGGGCCATAATCGTGTTTTATAAACCGCTCGTAGAATGTTTAGTTCTGCCATTAGCCCAATTTAAAATTATCAAAAATATGGCATTCTTTATAAAATATATTATTTTCATATCTCGTAAACGATAATTATGCAGCTCAAATAGCACAGTAACAAAACAATTTTTAACATCATCATCATCAATTAAGCCATAGAACGTCAACAGATGGACATAGGTCTCCCCATCCATCTCCAAAAGGGCCGGTTGGAAGCTGCCCGCATTCGGTGTTTCCCTGCGGTCTCTTTTAGGTCGTCTGTCCATCTTGGGTGTGGACGTCCTACGCTGCGCTTAACGGTCCGTGGTTTCCATTCGAGAACCTTTCGACCCCATCGGTCATCTGTTCTGCTTGCTATGCGCCCTGCCCACTTCCACTTCAATTTGCTAATCCAGTGGGCTATGTCGGTAACTTTCGTTCGTCTACGGATCTCATTTCAGATTCGATCTCGTAGAGAAACTCCGAGCATAGCCGTCTCCATAGCTTGTTGTGCGACTTTGAGCTTGCTTATAAGGCCCATAGTGAGAGACAACGTTTCGATGCCGTATGTCATCATTATGACTAGGTATGACATCATGTCATCATGACTATTATCGCTTAATTATTGAAAACCTCTACTCGAATTTCCTACTCTACTCGTCTGCAAATAGGCAAGCATATTGAGATCTGACAGGGTGTTGCCGTTGTTTGTTGCAATCTTAAATTAAAAAATCACTCGCGACATAATAATTACAACGGTCGCAGAAACTCAATAATATGATTCTTGATTCATCAAAAGTATTTTTTTAACTATACTATTATTAAGATTATTTATTTAAACATTTTGTGCAGACAACTACAAACTCCTTCGTATGAGGATATCATATTATATACTCCCCTTCTATTACAGTTCCAAAGATACAGCCGTTTAAAGGTAGGACAGACAGACGCGTCTGTCGACGGTACGGACGGTATGACCTAAGTATTAAAAAAAGTATCATCAAAATTAATTTATAAGGGGCGGAGTAATCGCGTAACAAAAACAAAAACAAAAAAAAAGAAACTGTCGAATTAATGGGTACATCCCATTTAGTAAACCACTTGAGAAACCTACTAAAAAGTCTTACCTAGTAAAACTAAACTTTTGCGATTTTAACACATGTTTTAAATGTTTATCGGGACTAACTTCTTACTTACGTTTGAAACTCACTGTCGCAGGCCGCTTGCGGCCTAGCAAACCACGCGATTTTGACGGTTTTTTTGAAACTTTATACTTCACGTTCGCCTAAAACTCACTCTGACGGGCCGCTTGCGGCCCAGTGGACCACAGCGACCGCGACCGCGTCGTAATTTGAGCGTGCTATATAGTCCAGTCATTATGTCGGAAATAATGGTTAGAAATGCAAAAAACCGAGATAGCCAAATGTTGGATATGTCGTGGGGAGGGCCTAGAAAAGCATAACTTCAAATTGTCGACCAAAATTACCTTGTGCGATTTCCGCCATCTTGAAAAAAGGGTTAAATTCAGTTTTTTCATTATAACTCGGTTCTCCGTTGAGATACGAATTTTTTTATGCGATACTTTTTTGTTGCTTTTTTTTGCGATCTACAATTAAGGTCCTATACATTTTATAAAAAAAACGACAAAGTAATCCGTACTTATAAGTACGTTACTTATTCTGTAGTATATTTAGTATCAGCATTGCACCCGTGCGAAGCCGGGCGGGTCGCTAGTAAAATATAAACAAACAATTTTAGAAATCAGTGGTGTATAACGGTGAAGCCTAATTTCCTCAAAAATCAAAACTGTATAAGATTTTATAATATTGGCATATTTTTGTGGATTAAACTATATTTCCCGGAGTAAGGCTCATGTGATGATGACCTGAAAAAACATTCGCATTTGCAAACATTTGAATTCGCAATGGACAAATAGGCATCTAAAAAGTTTTGGAAAAAAATCGCACGCGTATTGAAGTTACAGCTAAGTTCGCTAGCAGTTCCAAGGTACCTCTTTACATATTGCGTTTAACATATTGCGATCGGTTTTATAACGAATTTTGATAATTTGATTTGGTTTGACACGATTGGCTTTTAAAAACCGATCTAATGCAATTTGTAAAAAAAAAAACAGTTTTCAGGGGTTTCCAAAAGTAAGCAGAGCAATAAAAATTCATACTTACAATAAAATTACCAATAAGCTTAGGCTATTTACTAACGACACTCACCATCTATTCTAGATCCATCTCCGTGCCAGTCTTCTTCTGGAACAAATGAAAAATGTATCAAATATAAATATTCGGGACAAATAATAAATAAATAAATATTCGGGACATTTTTTGCACACACGGTCATCTGACCCCAAACTAAGCAAAGCTTGTGATATGGCTGCCAGAGACTGATATACATACATATATAGTTTTAAATACATACTTAAATAAATATTAACAACCAGATATAGAACAAACACAAATGTTCATCACACAAATGTTTGCAAATGTATACAACATAGTCATACCTATTATTCACTTTAATTGATTCAAGGGGGCATTTGAGAGGTATTGGTGCGGCTGAAGACACCCGGTTGCAGAAATGATCTTTAAATACACGAATTTTTCATTATACTATTGCACAAATCATCATCTGGCTTATTTAAAACTAGCGGTCCGCCCCAGCTTCGCACGGGTACAGATTATAGCCTGTCACCCGGGGATAGTGTAGCTTCCCAACAGTGAAAGAATTTTTCAAATCGATTCAGTAGTTTCGGAGCCTATTCAATGTAAACAAACAAACAAACAATCAAATCTTTCCTCTTTATAATATTAACTAGCAACGCACCCCGGCTTCGCATGGGTGAAAATCTTTTTTTTTTACACCTTGGGCTACATTATTGGAGTTTTAGTAAGGACCCCATTTTTTTTTGAAAATATAATCTAGCCTATGTCACCCGGGGATAGTGTAGCTTCTCAACAGTGGAAGAATTTTCAAATCGGTTCAGAAGTTTCGGAGCCTATTCAATGCAAACAAACAAACAAATAAACAATCAAACCTTTCCTCTTTATAATATTAGTATAGAATAATAATATATATCGAATAGATAAACGAATAGCATCCTTTAAATTAAACTAATGAAGTGTCAAACGATCCATTAAACCACAGAAATTAAAATTTTCTCTTCTGTGCATTAAACCAACTTCTAGCGCATTTTTCGCAATTTCTTTCTCAAAAGAAAGGAATTGATTTTCCGTTGCACAAAACGTCTTTAGTTTTTAATGGACCAGTATTCATTTCATTCCGTATTGCAGTTGTTTTACTATTTGTTTTGGCAACATTAACGACGTAACTGATTCAAGATTGCTCCATTACTTATTGAAGTTTTAACGATGAGCTTTGTGCAACCGAGTTTAAGAGGCCCTGTTGAGTAAAAAAATCAATTAAGAAATAAGAATGAATGGGAATTATGAAAATATTATACAAAATTATCCTGCAAAATGTGGAATGAGCTACCTTCCACGGTGTTTCCGAGAAGCTACAACATGGGATTCTTTAAAAGGCGAGTTAATCAAGTCCTAATGGGTCGGCAACGTATATGTAACGCCTGTGGTGTTACAAGTATCCATGGACGACGGTGACTGCTAACCATCAGGCAGCCCGTCTGTTTTTTTGCCACCTATGGTATAAAAAAAATTAAATATAAAACATATCTGGGTAAATGCATTTATTAACTAAACAAAATACAAGCTATACTAACACTACAAATACACTTAGACTGCCCATAGACCGTTGAAGGTCTAAAGACAATCCAAATGCTCAAGCCCACTACCTGTTGGCAGCGTACCCAACATGATGGCGGCTGTAAAAATATCTTAATATAGGATTACAAAAATTTGGACTGTATTAGTTTTTGATGGTGTTGACCTGGTCGCCAATTATATCAAAATATTTTACCGGGTGATGAAAAATAATTCATAATTCCCACTCACACAAATCCCATAATTGTATTGTATACTCACAAGGGCATCTTCATGTTGGCCGGACCATATTTCACGAACGGTACATCTGAACAAAAACTATTTACCAAACCTCATTTTCATTTTAATAGACACTATGATTCGTCACATGTGGGGATGCAAAAATTTATTTTTTTCCGTAGAGGGAGTATACTGAATCTATGATTTTTTCATACCCACTTTAGATGTTGCCATCTTGCATTTATAGTAAATTCATCTACCCAATGAACATCCTTTAATCTACACCAAAACGAACATACAAAAAAACGGCTCTCAGTTCCCGGTAGGCTCGCTATTTCTGGCCAAGGTGGCAGCCATGGTAATGGCAAGGAGTGCTTAGAACCCCTGGGTTAGTACAGCCAGCCCGAAATCAAAACCACTGACCCTGGCTTCGAGAAGACTGATGATAGGATGCCGCACCGCAGCACTCGAGGTCAAATTGCCAAAGATTTATGAGACATTCTAAGCTTATGTGAAGTCCGAAGGCAGGGTAGGACACCATAACTCTGGATTCTGAGCATTGTATTCTATGACCGAGAGGTCGACTGGCTGTCTCCAGTGGATTGGGTTTCTCATCAACAAGTCCCTGGTTTATCACTTTGTGGAAATATATAGAGAGAGTTGGCAAGTGAAAAGTCATAGAAATTTCATCAAAATCGTTTCATTAAAAAAGTTTGGCATTACAATAAAACAACTGGAACATTCTGTTACTAGGATGACATTTTATGGTCATCCAAGTAACCGAAATTGTGTATGTTACTAATTTTGTGAACTCGGTGTTATTTCAATTCAATAATAGGCTTGCGTTTGTCCGTCATCTCACCTGATGTTAAGCGATGATGCGGTCTACGATGGAGCATGTTTGCCTAGAGGAAAACGATTCGTGATATGAAGACATCCTGTTGTAGCTATCGATGAACACCCATTCGGGCAGCGCATTCCACAGACTAACAGTTTATACAATAAAAGTGGAAACAAAGCGCTTCACAACCATAAAGTGCTGGCGATTTTTCTTGCCCACTCTGGCAATCCGATATAAAAATTGAAAGGGGCCTTACGGCCAACTGCTTAAGTGGTATCAAACTAACGGTAAATCCGCTTAGTTGGAAAATCACGCGACCGCAAACCGTATCTGAGCGCGTTAAGGTTCACGTTCACGTGATTTTACAACTGATCGGATTTAACGTTAGTTTGATACCGCGTTAGCAGTTGGCCGTCAGGCGCTAGGACGGAATTAGATCTTGCAGATTGACTTTGCGTCATAGGGTAAAAATAACTTATATTAAAACAGCACGAACTTACCATTATCTCGACCTTTCCGCTTCTTCTTGCCCCCTGAACTAGACTTTAATGTTTTCTCTGATTTGTCTTTGCTCTTCCAACGGCTTAGCATTTTAACTCCACTCACAGAACGTTAATCATCGAAGGACCATTTTGGCCTTGCACTCTTCACTGAATGTTGCCACTGATTATACACGAGTAAACGTATTTAGGATTATAGAAATACATCACTTTTGGCACTTTGGTACATGGTATATCGCTAACAACTATCAATTCCGGGAGGAACTTGGCACATATATCACATATACTGAAAATTAATTTAATTATTTACCTATACCCTTACTAATACGCGTGGAAGTACTCTTGGAATAGATACTCCGTATTTTGTCTTTTACGATCGAGTTTAAAATTTGAAAAAGAGAAAAGTACAAAACACGGTGTAACTATTCTAATCCTACTCCACGTTTATTAGTAAGGGCAAGAAAGATATATGGATCCTTGGTAAGGGGTAACCCCTTAAGTCTTTCTTTAGTGGTTTTTTTGTCTATGTAAAGCAGGGTCTCCAGATATGCCCAAAATCTAATAAAACAAATTAACAAAACATATATTTATAATAATAAAAAAATGGGTCATTTTTGCACACACGGTCATCTGACCCCAAACTAAGCAAAGCTTGTGATATGGCTGCCAGAGACTGATATACACATATAAATAGATATTAACATCCAGATATAGAACAAACACAAATGTTCATCACATAAATGTTTGTCCTAGGTGGGAATGACATCCACACCTCCAAGCGCATGAGGCAGGTTCGCTACCAACTTTACCAACGGGCTATCTAAAACATATTTAGCTAACATTGGGCTTATTACAGATTTCGGATTCTAATCGCAATCGCGTGCTATATCGCTCACGGGCGTGGTGCGAGTAAGTAAATGAAACGGGATGGGACGATTCCATAGAAATAATAATAAATAAATGATTTGATTCCATGGGTCTAAAACCCCAGAGACCCCGACCCCTGGCTTGCCTTAACCGGCCGTCTGGGGATGGAAACCGCAAGAGCTAAGAACCTTAGCTCCAGGGTCCAGCCTGGGTGTTAAAGGGCATAACGACGCGAGTAGCCTTAGTGAAAGTGCCGCACACCTCTCGACACCCTAAGCAACCCACGCCAATGTTGCTCCTCCGGTGCCAAGATGCGGCAGCCATTATGGGGGGCCCATTTAGTGGGTGGCAAGTCATCACCTGCCTAAAAATATTTTGAGATGAGACAGGATAAGGCAGGTGCCATTTCTCATCCTATAGATCAGTTATCCCATCCACAAAATGTTCACTTCAATAGCCCAGGTTTTTTTAAATCCTATACTGTACAAGAGTTTTACAATCCATTTTATACACATCTAACTGTATTTTTATGTTCAACGAGGCTTTTTGGTGTTAGCTTCAGCCCCACCAATGCCTACCAAATTTTCGGGATAGACCCGTGTTTATATTGAAATCTATACTAATATTATAAAGAGGACAGATTTTATTGTTTGTTTGTTTGCATTGAATAGGCTCCGAAACTAATGAACATATTTGAAAAATTCTTTAACTGTTGGGAAGCTACACTATCCCCGGGTAACATAGGCTATAATATATTTAAAAAAAAATAGGGATCCTTACTAAAACTCGAATAATGTAACCCAAGGTTAATTTTGACCTTGCGTCCTTGCGACTTTGCGTGTTAGACAGTTCTAAGACAGGACGTCTGTCAGGTCAGCTAGTAAATAATAATAATAAATTTTATTTGAAAAAAGTACATGATTGTTAATTTAGTAAATACGGGTACTTATTTCTAGTGTTAGGAGGTACTAGAGCATAACTTCGGATAGTGAACCCTGATTCTCACACTAGGGGAGTCATGTGCTGTGAGATTCAGTGATTTCCATCTTACATTAGTAAAAGAGTTGTTTATAATCATCATCATCAGCCGGAAGACGTCCACTGCTGAGCATGGGCCTCCCCCTTTAACCTCCACACTGAACGACAGCCCGCCTTCTGCATCCACTGGATACCCTCGACTCTCACTTGACTCGACTTGTTTATAATGAGTGAGTCCAATGACTTCCTTCGGCGTAGTACAGGGTAAATGCGTAACCCTGTATATCTACTATATCCATCACACAAGGAAAAATCTATTGGACGCACATCGCCTCACTATTACTCGATTTTAGCCCTTGTTATTGTGTTGTTATTCACTGGTTGGTTGGAGGCCTATGACGATCGAAAGAGGTCTAATCAGGCGGAATCGCTAACTAACTAAATCAATATGCATAATTTTAGTGAAGTAAGTAACAGGTCGGCGCATTTTATGCTTCGTAGTGAGTTACTGTTGTTATATCCGATCCGTCAGTAGAGCGTAGAGCACCGACGTTGCCGGAAAGGCGCGCTCCACCGAATGTTATCAAAGAAACTAAATAACTAAGCAAAAAACAATTATATAACTACGTATGTGTGAATATAATATCTAAATGCTAAAATATGGAAGTACAAAATACAATGGCCGTAGATACGGTACTAATTAAAAATCCTTCAAAAATAAGGCCTATACATAATGTTTTGTTACAGTGCTCGTTCACCTTGTTTACTTTGATTATTGGATATTTTTCAATTTTAAAGCGGGAGGTGAGTTTTATTTTGTTTATCTTCTTGCTGATGGTGAAAACCGCATCAAAATCTGTTGCGTGGTTTAGGAAGAGTTAGCGGTTATACAGACAGACAAACAGACGCGGAAAGTGACTTTAATTTATACTATGTAGAGAACCAGTTGTCTGGATAAATCTAAGATAGATTTTAAGACAACTTACTAACTTGAAATGTAACGTACTATGTGGTTTAAATAAATTTAAAAAAAAAAAAAAAAAAAACGAGGTATATAGATATTTTATTGTAACTATGCTCACTATACTTTTCTTTAGATCTTCAATGGTCTATGGGCAGTCTAACTGTATTATTGCTTGTATTTTGTTTTGTTATTAAAGGCACTCACTAACGCCACATTGTCATGCATCAGTTGCACAGTGAACTATTTCATAATGGAACTAGCTTAGACCCTACAACATTGTGCATGCCTGATGCAACTACAAGAAACCCTACGAGATGGCGCTAATAATTCAATACATGACTTTCTTTTTTCAACTTGAAGCTTAGAGGTTTGTCACGGGCCTTACGGACAACTGCTATTACAGGCAACTAATCTGCTCAGTTGGAAAATCACGCCACCGCAAACCGTATCTGGGCGCGTTAAGGTTCACGTTCGCGTGATTTTCCAACTGAGCGGATCTAACGTTAGTTTGGTGCTGCAATACCTGTTGTCCGTAAGGCCCCTGGGTCAAATAAAGACTTTCGAAATATTACACTTTCTTTCTTATTAGAACAACAATACATTTTAAACTTTTATAATTTTTCATTCCGTACATACTAAAACCCGGCCATTTTGGAGATCGATGGGGGAGGTCTATGTTCAGTGTCCAGCAGTGGACGACGGACGTCTTATGGCTGAAATGATGATGTATTTAAGCATCCGTCACCCCAACGCTCTCTGGTCGATTAGGTGAAACTATTGCACGAGCCGAACCTTCAAACCTTATCACATATTTATGCCCCTGCAACTGCTTGCATTAAAAAGGCATAGATGGCGTTAAATTAAAGTGTGAGTTTGATATTTATATTAAACTAGTGGACCCGACAGACGTCGTCCTACTAGGCTATATTACTGCACCACATTAAATATGATATTTTAAAAAACAATTCTATTGTATTCAATTTTGTTTTCAAACCATCTAGGAACCCGTTAAAAAAAATCAAAAAAAAATCATCCAAATCGGTCCAGACGCTTAGGAGTTAGGTGACAAACATATTTACAGAAAAATTATATGTATTAAGATAGTCGTGCAGAATTTTGGGGAACCAACTTTCCATAGAATTATATTTTGTTTTTTTATAAAATAATAGGCGACTGGTATAGTTTATCAAAACTCCGGTCGAATTAGATGTGAAGATGAACACTAATACATTTTTATTTGGTTTCAGCGCCATCTATGCAGTTATCTTGCAAGCACGCGGGCCAGCAAGGTGTGGAATATCCATCACCATCTCATCCCACCGAGCTTCAACATGAAGAGTTTCAAAAAGGGTGTCTACAACTACATCTCTGGGTTGGCAAAGCACCGTCAACACCGCTAGTGCTGCAGTGTCCAAAGGTGGTCCATAGGTGGTAGTAAATCAAAGTCATGTCTTTCTTCTAGGCAAGCGTGTTCCACCGTAGACCACATCATCGCTTAATATCAGGCGAGTTGGCGGTCAAACGCAAGCTATTATTTATATACTTTTTTTAAAGTTTGCTTTGTACAACATTCACGAAAAAAAATTTTTAATTACCGATTTTACCTACCTACATGAATTTTGATACATTTTATAAATCCTTTATTATAATTTATAAGAACTAATTTCATTCATAAAATATTATGTCGTTTATGCAAGGTCAAATTGAACATGCAGCTCTAATGAAAATGTAATAATTATGAGCGTAAACATGAATTTCATACAAAAAATTGATTAACATAATCTTTAGGTGTGAATAATGTGGATTTCGTACCTATAATAACCAATTGATTGATTGTCTATTTGTATCATTTTATGATTTTGATATATAAAAAAAAAACTTTAAATTAACTTTTTTTACTTTTATTAATTGATTTTAATTTTATGCTAACCTCGGCAGTGGTTACATATTTGAGGCGTTTGGGGTCGAGACATTGGGCCCTTGGGGACCGGGAGCTCACCTCATTTTCAAAAATCTTTCAGAGCACCTGGTTAATGCGACGCGTGACCAAAATGCTGGCGTGTTTCTGGCTCAACGCATTAGCATTGCCATTCAACGTGGTAATGCCGCCAGCATGTTGGGTACGCTGCCAACTGGTAGTGGGCTTGAGCATTTGGATTGTCTTTAGACCTTCAACGGTCTATGGGCAGTCTAACTGTATTTGTAGTGTTAGTTTTAGCTTGTATTTTGTTTAGTTATTAAAGGCACTTGCCCGAAAAAAAAATTAAGTTAACAAATGAGATATAAAAAGCGTTAGGAAATTGAATTCAAACTATAGATTTAAAAAAAAAAAAATGCTCACTAGCGCCACTTGACATGCATCAGTTGCACAGTGAACTATTTCAATAAGGAGCTAGCTAGATGCAACGGTGTCCAGTGCATGTCTCATGCAACTACAAAAAACGCTACAAGATGGCGCTTTCAAAATTTCAAACGACTTTTTTCAATAGTGAACAGAATAAGCTCCTTCCAAAAGGCTATAACACAACCTTTTTACCTTTTAGAATAATAATATTTTTTAAATAATAGTTACATCCACAAGAGTAATAATTACTACAAATTCACTTACCCTACACCACAAGCAATATCTTACGTCGCGTATACAGGGCCTTGCGGCCAACTGCAAACGCGGCTTTATCTTTCGAGCCGTTATAGATAGCCAGTTGAAATTACCGTAGGTAATGTTACGATGGACTAAGAAATAATAAGAAAGTCAAAACAATACAAAACAAACAATATAATTTCAGGAATGTAAATGTAATCAAAAAAATAAATGAATAAGAAAAACACAAATGAATGTCGCGAAAATTAATGGAAGTTTTAAAAAAACAGACAAAGGTTGAGGAAACAATTAAACGCTAAGAACAAGTTAGGAAATGGTGAAAACGACTCGTCTAAAGATTTGATAAATAAAGTGTCTAGAGCGTGTCGAAACAAGCACTCGTAATAATACTAAGGTTCCGTACATCTTTAATCTATTCTAATATTATAAAGAGGAAAGATTTGATTGTTTGTTTGTTTGTTTGCATTGAATAGGCTCCGAAACTACTGAACCGATTTGAAAAATTGTTTCATTTTTGGGAATCTAGACTATCCCCGGGTGACAGAGGCTATAATCTATACCCGTGCGAAGCTGGGGCAGACCGCCAGTCTTAGATAAAATGGCTCTTTACTAATTAGCCAATTTAAGTGGATTGTCATCACAACATGATATATTTTTAAGAAGTAATTTAAGTAATTAGCAGTTTTCTTTCAATAACTTAAAAGGTTTCACTGTTATATCACTGTTATAAAGTCATTCGTTTTTTATGTTACATTAGACGTAGAAAAAATATAATTATTGACCATCTGTCAATTTATTTTTTCGGACCCTAGTATCCGTGAATCTGTATTACAAGCAATATAAAAGCCACTGTGTTCAAACTTAATTAAGAAAAGAGTTTTTAATATATAACAACGTAAAAATATACCAATATCTAATTATTACTTTAAAAAATACACTCTTTGAAAGCCACTTTAACGGTACATATGCCTCACATACAATACATTTTGACAATAAAGTTTTGAATGAAACCTTACTTTCATTAGCTAACAAACTTTATCGCTGAAAATAGCTTTTTTGTTAGTTTCATTATCAACATTTTTAAAATCCATTTGTCTTCTCTACTCTCATCTGTTTTTTTTTTCCGTTTTCTTCTCAGTTTGTTATTTTTTAATGTTTTTTTGTTTTACTACTTCCATTTTATTTCCTTGTAATTCATTCGTTTTTGTTATTTCTTTTTTCTTTTGGTATTTGTTTATTTTGACGGACTTTTGTTTTTTTACGGGTGGCTGTTTTTATTTTGGCATACATTTGATTTACGGCTTTTGACTGTCTCTTTAACACCTTAAGTTATATGCTGATATTTATTTTTGATAGGTATATATTTGTTATTCCCATAACCCAGTTACATACTAATACGGCATATTTTTTATTTATTTAGTTATAATAAGTAACATAAAAGCGAAAAAAATATTCATTTATATAATACTCAAAATATATTATAAAATACTAGCGACACGCCCCGGCTTCGCACGGGTATTTAACGGGTATTTATTTAGTTTTTTTTTTTTACACCTTGGGTTTTATATTTTGGATTTTTAATAAGGATTCCCTATAAAAAAAAAAAATTGAATATAGCCTATGTCACCCGGGGATAGTGTAGCTTCCCAGCAGTGGAAGGATTTTTCAAATCGATTTAGTTGTTTCGGAGCCTATTCAATGCAAACAAACAAACAAACAATCAAATCTTTCCTCTTTATAATATTAGTATAGACTAGCGGTCCGCCTCAGCTTAGCACGGGTATATATTATAGCCTATGTCACCCGGGGATAATGTAGCTTCCCAACAGTGTAAGAATTTTTCAAATATGTTCAGTAGTTTCGGAGCCTATTCAATGCAAACAAACAAACAATCAAATCTTTCCTCTTTATAATATTAGTATAGATTAAGTATAGATTACTATAGATGATACTTGTAGGCGACAAGGCGACATACCAACCCGAAACAATCACAACAACAAATAAATAGAAAACTGAAAAAAAAATATTATAAAAATAAACCGGCCAAGTGCGAGTCGGGCTCGTGCACTGAGGGTTCCGTACAACCACAAAATTCAATAACGAAATATCCAGTTATAACTTGGTAATGAACATAAACTTGTCACCGACTGGCACTTGGTAATTTTTTATTATTTGTTGTTATACTTTAGAGTGTTTACTATAATCATGTTAAGTTTGACGCTTGTAAGTATTATCGTTTTTACATTAGAGCTAATACAAAAATACGTAAAGAAAATACGTTTGTTGTTTCGTTTTTACTTTTTGACTTTTTTATTATTCAAATTTCAACTGGCTATCTATTACGGTTCGATAGATACAGCCGTTAATAGGTAAAACAGACAGACGGACAGACAGACCGACAGACATCGTAGACTTAGTAATAGGGTCCCGTTTTTACCCTTTGGGTACCTTAAAAAACAAGACATATTTTCCAAGAAATACGTAGACAAATAACTATTCTGTGACACTGTATCGTGCAAGCTTTACTACAGACACTACAGTGTAGAATAAGCTACGAACAGGAACGACTCGTAGCCAGCGTAGCACTAGGTAGCTATAGGGTTGTCTACGAGTCTACGTGCTCGTAGCGACGTTCCACTAGAATAGTGCTACGTAGCACCTTCGTTAATCAGGGTGTAGCGTAGCCCTGCAATTAGAGAGACAGTTGAGGCACTACGAAAGCGCAGACCCAATTTTGAATATACATTCACTTTTCGGAAATCGGACAGAGCATCTATCAGAGTACAAACATTTTAATTGCTTATATCTCAGAACATTTAGAGCAGATTTACATAATTTTTTCCGTGTAAAATTTTACTATGTTTTTCGCCTGTTATCTGTTTATCTTTAAAGCCATAATCATATGGTTCATTGCTTCGACTAAAATATAATTAATGGACGGGCCCCTAACCATTGAAGTTGTTGAGTAAAAACGAGTCAAAACCGTCGGACTATACTGTAAATTTTTATAATTAGGTGTTGAAGTATATAGTATATTTGTTACAAAAAATAGATCCCAGTTTTATTTGTGTATTTACACTACGGGAAAGCATATGAATGCATAGTTTTGTCAGATGTTTCGTTATCACGTAACTATAGACACGTGTTGCACTTCCTACGGCTAGAGACCAAAGAGTACTTTTTAATATAGCTAGAGACCGACTGAAACGAAATGAGAGCCGGCGCTCATTTTATTATCTTCAAAAATGCGCTTCTACTGGGCCTGTCCATTCATTTTATTTTGGTCGAAGGTTCATTGTCGTTTTTTTTGCATTCTAGTTGAGTACGCAAATGCCACATCCAGTTATATCTTTCTTCCTAGCTAGACGGAATACCTACGTAAAAACGTTGCTATAACATAGTACCAACGTAGACTTAACTGACTGAAGTGCACTATAGATGAGAACACTGTTTCTACGTACCTACGGACTACGGAGCCGTATTACAGAATGCAATCGTTCAATTTCGCTTCGGCCACTTTTGTAACCGAGTTCAAGATTATCGGGTATAAAACGAACAAATAAAACCGTAATTGTCAAGACGTACATAAAACAAGTAAATTATATTTTTTTTAATATTTTTTTATATCAGTAATACAGCGAAACTATATCGCCGAGAATTTAATGAAAAACTACTTTTGTAAATTAGAGATAATAAGTTGATATAATATGTTAAGTTTTTAAATATTTTTTTCTAATGAAAATACATATCTATTTATTACATAAATTGAATTTGCTATAAATTTGTTTAATAGAATTTGAAAAACTTAAAAAAAGTTTTTTGTATGTACGCAATGTTTGTGTTGTTTTTATTTTTTGACTTTACTATTATTTCTTAGTTAATCTGCCATAACATTACATATTCAAAGAAAATTCCAACTGGCTATATAATACGGTTCGAAAGATACAGCCAATAAAGGGTAGGACAGACGGACGGACAGGCGACAGACAGACAGACAGCGTAGGCTTAGTAATAGGGTCCCGTTTTCACCCTTTCCCAAACCTTAGGTACATTATTTTTACAAAACCTATCCAATGATACGTCACATGCGGGGATGCAGTAATACTTTTGTCATCCCCATTTTACAGGTGACGTGACGGTGACGTCATCATAAACACAAGATGGCGATCTTGTGTTTATGATGTCGTCACCGCAAGGTTTTAGAATGCATCATCGCTTAACATTCGGCGAGTTGGCAGCCAAACGCAAGTCTATTATATAAAAAAGTGTGTGCTTAAGACCGCAGTAGGTACAGCAGTGAAAAATTCATCAAAGTTGACTACATCTCTCGCTCCCTTAGTCGACTCGAACCGAACGAGTATCAGAGTCTTTCCCCATCCAAAAAATTGCCCAATAGAAGTTTTCACTTCAAAAAACTACTTAGTGGTCATCTTTAACCTAATCTAAATCCACACGAAACGATCACCACCTCATTTATCAAAATTGGTTGAGCCGTTTAGGCTTTATAGGCTATAGGTAGCTTATTAGCATACATGCAGTCTGGCCTCAGAAAAAATAATGGAAGTGTTTGCCTACAGTTTTCCCTTTATCACCTACACCCCCTTGGTCACCTGTTTGATTATCTCGTTTGTAGTTGTGTGTCACTCATTATTGAAGTGTGCGTTTGTAGAACTAGTAAGAATATAATCGTGTGCAATATGTTGTGTTTACCTAGCTCCATTCAGTTTTTGGTAGACTTTTTTTGGTACTAGCTCAAGTTTAAACCAAATCCAAGCTACACTCTGACTCCCTCACATTGGTTGCGCGTCGTCGGGTGAATAAGTAGCAGTCATATTTATAAAACGACTTACATTGTTCGATTGTTTCATTAAGCCACAACGAGACATTTACGAATGTCTGTTCCAGAAATGTAGACTGACCTTGTTGAGGAAAGTTTGCTAAAAGTTTTGTTAATTATGAGTTGTGACGACCAAATTAAAATTGAGCTTATTTCGAGTTACAAACTTCTGTAGTTACGTGACAGAATAATAGAACAAGGTTATGTTGTCAAAAATTCTAAAGTTACGTATAGGAAAATACTACTAGGTGCTTCGGCCAAAATAAAATGAATGGACGGGCCCAGAAGAAGCGCATTTTTGTAGACTACAAAATGAGCGCCGGTGCTCACCTCGTTTCAGTCGGTCTCTAGCCGTAGGAAGTGCGACACAAGACTATTGTTACATGATAACGAAACATCTGACAAAATTATGCCTTCGTGTGCTTTCCCGAAATGTAATAACACAACAAAAAACCGCTATAAATTTTTTGTAACAACTGTACATGGTTATATTTCGGTATGCTAAAAAAAATTAACCTATGCCAATTCCAAAACCATTTCGAGATTTTATCTTACCAACCCTTATTTTTCTACTCTGACCTTTTAAAACGATAAGATGCCATTTATTTTAACATAAAACTAAGAAATCATTCGACTTTCATTGTCCTCTAAATGACGTCACATTGTAGCATTTTATTTTCTGTGCCTTTAAGAATAAAAATATTATACATTTGACACACTGTTCGTCACACAGAATAGAATATTTTTTCATTTCTGTGGTTTGACTGTCTGGTTTTTTTCAGGGCTGCCAATATGGGGTGCTTTTATAGGCTTCTCAACGCAACGAAATTTTGTGCTATATGGTGACGTCACATAACTTCAATTTTCAAAAAAATATTGTAAAATACCAACTCAATAGAAAACAAAAATATTGAAATTAGTTTCTTAAAATAGTAAAATAAAACCTTATCTACGAAATAAAAATATAAAAAAAAAAAAACAAAAAAAACTTTACATAGGTACCGAATTAGGTGTTGAAGTAATATGTACGACGGTTTTGCCTCGTTTTTACTGAGTAAGTTCAATGGTTATGGCCCATCTATACATTTTATATTGGACGAAGACTAGGTGTATATAAAGTGTAGATTTTGCGCTTTCTGGCCAAATTGAGGAATATTCGGGATGCTGATGAAAATAATACAATGAGGCGACTAGGATAATTCCCTAAGCAATCCTAGGTAGCGATAAGATAGCTAACACACATCTATATAGCAAAAAGTAAGACTGGATTATAGATGACAACGTTCTGGACGGAGTAACGTCCTCGTAGAACATATACACAGATGTTGCAAAAAACAACGAGGGAGCATGCTGTGGGTACTACTCGCCTGAGCTTGGAATCAAGAAGTTCATGGCCCAAAACAAAACAATGACGGACTGCAGGCGGAGGCCATGGGCCTACTACTGGCAGCAAGAGCAGTCTGGCCTTTTAATGAGTTTCTCACGGCCCCCGAAGTTTGGGACGGTAAAGGAATCCTCATGCGGCTACCATATACGCATTCAGAAGAGCACCCGTAACAAGAGTTACTTGAGAACTTTGAATTTCAAAGCTTCGAAACGAGAAATGCATTTAGAATTATGGGGCTATTGACACTGACCTAAATGTATGTCAATAATTAACCCAGCTAGAGGCCAATTATCTATTACCTTAGTTATTACAAACTAGCTGCGCCCCGCGGTTTCACCCGCGTAGTGATGAAAACTGGTGATGGTGACGAAGATGATGAAAGTCACTCTCTGGCTCTTGAACTATACCCATGCAAAAAATCAGGTCGATCCCTTGTTCCGTTGCAGCGTGAAAGAGGAACAAACAAACCAACAAACCAACAAACAAACACACTTTCGCATTTATAATATATATATATATATATATTGACTATTTATTGTATATTATTTTTAATACATATTTTACATGTCTATTATGTTATTTGTTATTATATTTTAATAAAAAAATTAAGGGGCGGAAAATATTGTTCTACTAAAATCTTAATTAACTAGAAATATATATATATAATATATATGTATATGATTCTACTTATAGGAAGCTTAATCGAATATCATAGTTACGAATGTTTAATTACACCCATTTTGATGGCTTTGACAAAATATATAATGTACCTGATTTAAGTTTGATGGTTAGTGCCGCAACTGTCTTTGATAATAGTTTTTAGAAATAAATTATACATTGATTTTAAACGACTGGAGTTACACGACAAAGATTGAGTAATAGTTGCTGCGAGTGAAGTTTTCACGTGCGCTCTACGTTGATTCATGCCACTGGCATTGAGCGTGACCGACATACGCAACAGAAGAGTTCCACAAATATACTCGAATTTAGAACCCGACTTCGCTCCTACAAGCTTCCCAGCGTAAAGAAACGTCAAACTGCCATGCGTACTTTTGTCTCTTTCACCCCAACCACGGACGGTATTTAACCGAGAAGGACGAAAACTAACCACGCTAATAAGGATTATTTTACTCCGTAGAGGGAATAGAAGAAGCGCCATCGATTTAGTTTCTGTTGATGTTGAAGGCGTCACTATCGGCTTTTTTTCTATTGAAAGGTCTAGGAACTCTAGAAATGACATAATTGCTAGGGATGCACGCTATGGAGGAAAATAATTTAAAATCTTACTTTTCCCAACAAAAATACTATAAGTAATTTAGTTGTATATGACTTACCCAATTAATTACCTACTACGTGACTATCACAAAATTCACCATACAAACCCTAATAAAAAGGGTTGATGAGTTAAAAGTTTTTAGAACCTTAAATGAACCTAGGTGCTTAACGCGATGGTTGGTTTTAGCACGAAAACAGATAAGCTGTACTGCAAAAACATGCTCTTTCGAAGGCCAACACCCTGTAAGTTTTCCGCAGTGGTCATAATGCAGTATCTATTATGAACTACTATTGTAAAAAAACAATTCTAATCGTTTTTAACACTCGTTTCAAATTTACGTACGCTAAGAGAAATGTTATAATGTTAAAAATAAAACCTAAGGAAACAAAATAAAACAATTGAAAAATACAGCAAAAATTATTAATTAAGCATATTAATAAAAAAAAATATCCCACACAATTATTTTGTGAAAAATTATGTATTTATACTCACTGTCAACTATTAAATGGTCTCAAAGGCATAAGAATAAAGTAATGGTACTTCTTTGAGAAAAAAAATTATAAAAAAAAATTTATATTAGAAGAAATCCAAAATCAAACCACTATGATAGAGATGCCGCATCATTTTCTGCGCGTAAAAAACTAACAAACACGTATTATCGGATGGATACCATCGGTACAAGAAGTCGATTTTCGTAAGAAAGGCGTCCTTTTTTTGAAACCGGAACTTAGAGCGATGTTAACACCACTAAACACAACACAATTCTGGTGGGTGTGGTTGAAATACAAGTTTCAGTAATTTAGAAGTGACGGTGTACACGTGCGATCACCGCGACTGTCTCCGGGGTACTAAAGTTCAGTCTTCAATATATGCATGTCTTTATGCCGGGAAATTTCCCAAATTTACGTTTTTCCCTCTCTTTCTATTGTGTAGCTGTCTTTCGTCTAACCCCGTGGCCTTGCGGCGGCCCTGTAGGTAAATAAATTTTGAGTTAGACACGCTTCAAGTACATGTCTATACTTTTACATGCAAATTACCTTTGCGTGGTGGCACGGCTTGCATATCGCAGGGTTAAGGTGAAATGGGTGGGGGTAATAATTTTTGATCGATTTGGTTAGGAAAAGTTGAAGAAATTACGAGCAATTTGAAAATGGGTAAGAAACGTCTATATACATTTGAAAATGATGATGATGGTAATTCAAATTTATGACCGAACATTTATAGAAAACTTGCTGCGGTCCGCGGTTTCAACTTCGCGGATTACTCCTTATAATATCGCGTCTTAGCGACAACAACGTGTTATCTAAAAAAAATGTGTTTTTATCGAACAATGTAGAGAAATTCGCCATAGTTCAATCTATTTGCTGCAAAAACGCTATATCTCTACGAAGTGAATGTACAGTTGTGCGGCAGATAGAAACAATAATGTTACGTTATAGCGCTGTCACAATTATCTCACCTGTTTATTTCAAAAGTGCGGCATCTCAGTTGTTATCTAGCGGCTGAAAGGAACAGTTCGTCAAAAATGTGTTAACACGATTATAATACGGTTTTGTTGAAAGGTAAGTTATATTATTAGCAAACGTATTTAAATTCTATAACGTTGTATTCTAAGTAAACGTACTTTTTTTGCTGAAAATTATAAGAACTGCTGTGATGGGTTAGTCTTAAACCTCACCAATCACCATGTATCACAAAGGGGGAGGTGGGTTAAAAAATACTAAAAAAAACATCACGTGATTAATGGACGGCCCCTTATTATTGCGTAGCTCTTGTAAGGTAGAGTGTGTAATTTGTGGTATTTCATATTAAATCGTTGTAGATGTAGTACAAAAGTAATTATGATTATTTATATGACGTCTCATTTAAAGTTGTAACGTTATTTCGGAATACTATTTGAATTTATAATAAATAGCTCATACTGTCACGTTATTAATGATAAATGAAATTAAAATGAAACTGTGAAACCAAACTTAAATAGCTATACTACGTCCTAGTTATTTAATTTTTCTTGTAACCACGGATCAGAAGCGGTTGACATGTATTTTTTTTGTAGGGCACGGATCTCGGTATTTGGAGACAATTCTCCGGGGTCCGTGGCTAATTCAGTCTGATATCGGGGTCCGTGAATACAAACCCCTAGTAAAGACGACTCTACGGTACTTCCTATCCTAAGAGAACTTGCACAGATAACACATTATTCATACTTACACCTTTATTCCACTAGAGTCCGCAATTGAGGATGCATGGAAACTTGATAGTACGAAGTTTTCTATTTTGTATTCCTATTTTTATTTAGAGGACAAACATAAAAATAGGAAAGATACGTCGATTACTCAGAAGGGATGCAGCGGTAGGCAGCAGCGGCCTCCAGAAGCAAGCATGCAGTCTAGCGAGGACGAGAGCAGGGGGAGGCAGGGGGGAGGGTAGTTACTTTGCAATATTTGCAATGTTATTCTCTTGATAATGCCCAACCGTTTTGAAATTCTCAATCAGTAATTTTTTTCTTTGATCTTCAAAAATTATAAAAACGTGTAAACGAGATAACTTTCGACTTAACCAGTGCAGTAATGTATGTTTCGTGCGCGGAACTCCGGTGTTGGTGGTGTCAAGTAAAGCAAGTTGCTCATGCTTGTAGAACGCACAAAACGATGATATCTTGACAAGATAAGTAGTCCTTCTTTGTGCATGTGCCTTTTATGCTGAGACAGATCCATAAGAGACTGATTTTGTGCTTTGGTACTGGTATTTATTTGTAGAAGTGAATCATTATGAACAACTTTTACTATGGGACGTCATTTAATTTTTCGAATTCTTCTTAACCCTTTCATTTTATACCCATGTCATGATGGTAGATAAGAAAATTTTGTCCGCCATCTTGGGGCGTCCGCCATATTGAATTTACTGTGACGTCATTTTATTTTTCATATTTTTTTTAGCAAATACTTTCATTTGATACCCATATGATGGGGTTGCATAAAAAAATTGGTCCGCCATCTTTGAGAGTTTACTATATTAGATTTAGAATGACGTCAATTAGCTTAGCTAATCATGCATAGTCATCCAAACTAAACGTGTATGCAAAATTTTAGCTCAATCGGTTGGAGATTAGTTCTAAAACAGTTTTAAAAAACAGTTCATCATCATTTCAGTCGTAGGACGTCCACTGCTGGACATAGGCCTCCTCCTTGTCCTCTAAAAGGGCCGGAAAAAAAAGAAAAGAAAAGAAAAGTTTCAATAATTGGATTTAAAGACCCATACTAACAAGGAAATAGTTATAAAATCTTGTGAAAAGATACTCGTGTCGATTTGTTTCTCTTTTTCTAGACAAATTCAAGTGATAGATAACGTTTATCCCATTCTGTCCGACTAGTAGTTCGATGATCGAACTATTCGGACAAATATATTCCAATTTGTTAGACTGCCTAATCGAACAATTTGGACACGCATGTTAGCTCTTCTAGCTGACCCGACAGACGCTGTCCTGTCTTAGAACTGTCAAACGCGCGAAGTGAAAATCGTCGTTAAGTTTACTGAAATTTTCCAATTTTCTGCGCAATTTTCATAATTTTTCTTTCCGTAAGAACCTTCTACAAAGCATTAGAAAGCTTTAAACAAAAATATGAATGTAATCGGTAAAGTCTTTCTGAAGTTATGGCGTGACCAAGGTAAATAGGGATTCATTTTTATATATATACTAGCGGTCCGCCCCAGCTTCGCACGGGTATAGATTATAGCCTATGTCACCCGGGGATAATGTAGCTTCCCAACAGTGAAAGAATTTTTCAAATCGGTTCACTAGTTTCGGAGCCTATTCAATGCAAACAAACAAACATCCAGTCAAATTTTTCCTCTTTAAAATATTAATATAGGTATAGAATACCGCATCAAACAGGAATATTGGGATATCTACTAAATTGATGTATTGAATCGCAGAAGAACCTAAAAACTCACAAGAACAGTCAGGATGTATTAACGTTGTCTTGACACTGGCAATGCACAAGACGTGCGATGCCAAAGTCCTTTCATGGGAAAAGAAGAAAAAGAAACTACACCGTAAACACCGAAGTCTATTTATAGAAATCTAGGTAATACCAGGCATGGCGCACTCCGGACATTAGGTATGTTCAGCCGGTGTCCCTTCCCAAGAGGGTCACAGCAGGGCAATCAGTGGCCGCTCGGCTCGCGCCCGGCCCGAACGCTACGCTAGCCACGTCGCGCGTAAATAAGCATCTTTACTGTCAGGGACCTTAACCAATTATTTTCAACAGGATCTACAAATTAGGGCTCCCAAATGAGGTCTCCATGTTCCATGTAGTTTTTACCTAAATATGCATCGGGATGATGATCTTGTAATAGGCCTCTTAAACTTATACTTTTGCATGATTGTTATTGGACCAAATTCAGAAAAAGTGTTACTTTTTTGTGCAGATTAAATATCATACTATAAGTAATAGGTAGGTACTACATAGACTACATAGCTGGTAAGTAAATACTAATAAGTATTCTGTGTAACACCCCTCTCGAAGAGGGAGGCATGTGTTCAGCAGTGGACATTTACTGGCTGATGATGATTATGATTATGTGTAAATAACAAGAACTAACGTTACACGTGCTGCGTCAGGAGAGATAGCGCTACGTGATAGAAAGAGGGCGGCCTTCTAGGTGAATATAGCGAGCGGTATCCAGCGCTGTACGAGTTGAATTGCTACTTTATTGCCTCGTAGATAGAGTCCTTATTTATTTAAATTTCTTCGCGGAGTGAACCTTCTGTGTCTATTATGTCTTCTGTGGTAATACGCAGTGCCATTTCTACTACAAAGGTGTATTGTATTCATTGACAACACATTTTCTACGCGTCTATTATAGTTACCGTAGACGGGGTACGATGTAGACGTAAGTGACCGTAGACACCACCTTCAATCGAAACTGTGCGTAGCTATTATTTACTCCAGAAACTCACTCATTCAACTATTTCCCCGGGCATTGCCCCGGATGGCGGCGGCGCGCCGGTCTTCCCCACCCACTGCATCAGCTATTTTCCTCAAGAGCGGTCCGAAACAAACTTTACCAACATTGAATAGAAATAGCTAGCAAATATTGAGCTTTATTTACTCACGCATTTTTGTGCTTTCATGACCCGACACCATCGAGATACAATAGTTATAAAGTCAAAACGCGTTAAAAAAACAGAATCAAAACTCGGCGCACGCTAAGCATTGGGCAGACTTTTTGGTTAGTTGTACGACAACCGCGATCCGACTACAGCTGTGCTATTATGAATTATGTGCTACAACGCCGCGCGATGCTAGTGCTACGATGTCATAGCGGACAAGCGACGTTAAACACTATGTAAACAACATAACGTCTAAATTGGAGTAAATGTGGCATTGTCAACTACATATTTAATTGATATCTATGTTTTACATGTTTATCGGGACTTATCACGGTATTATTTAATTTAGGTAAAAATATGTACCTTTCGCTCGACGTTTCGACCATGTTACAATGGCCGTGGTCACGAGCTGACTAAAAACTGCGGGTGAGTTCGGCGAGAAGAGCGGGTGTTTTGTACTCCTACCCTCACTTGATCTTGAAAAATCGCAGGGTTGTCACTACGATACGCAACACTGACTGTATCGGTAAATATAGTACCTACACCGCGGTTTGTACACTTGCTTACTATGGGATTCCACGACGCCGCTAATTTAAATCCATCTTCCCGGTTGAAATTGCGATGTTTTCTAATTTCAACCGCTTCACGAACCATTTTTGAAAAATAATGTCGTTCAGTGGAAAGGACCTTCGGATCGTAAACAAACATGAAAAACAAACAAACCGATAAACATTTAAAACATGTGTTCAAATCACGAAAGTTTAAAAATTACAATTGATGTCTAGTTATGTACTACGACACTCGGACGTTTTTAGACCGGTTTCACTCAGAGATTGTGACTCTATAGGTATTGTATCTCGATGCCCGACACTTAATGAGCTGATACGTTGAACAAACAGCCAAATAGGCTGTTACGTCAAGATGTCAGCAACAAATGCACACGTACCTACAGTCTACACAGTCACACAATCAATCGATGCAAGTAATGTAATATATTTATTTAACCAGCGACCCACCCCAGCTTCGCACAGTTGTAACTTACGTGCGAAGCCGGGACGGGTAACTAGTTATAAATAAAAAACCTTCCGCGAAAAAATTCTAATTGATGGTGAAAACCGCATCAAAATCCGTTGCGTGGTTTAGGAGGAGTTAGCGGTTAAACGGACAGGCAGGCAGATAGACGCGGAAAGTGACTTTATATTATACTATGTAGAGATAGAGAAAAGACAGAGAAGATATATATGTACTAAACTAGCCGTTACCCGCGATTTCGTACGCGTCGATTTTCTCATACACTTTCAAACCCCTTTTGGTTCCTTTGATCGGCGCCCTCGCGCAAAATTATTTCTTAGTGGACGTCTACACACATTAGGAACCTACTTGTCAAATTACAAGTTCTAACGCATCAATCAGTGTGCTATCGCATGGACGAATGGTGAGGCCGGAGTACGAGACCCACCGACCCAAGCAGAACGCAGTGCTAGGTATAAATATAATAATTATATTGGCTAGGTAGCAACCTTCGACTAAAAATGTACAGTGTATTTGTTACAAAAAATAGATACCGGTTTTATTTGTGTATTTACACTTCGGGAAAACATATGAATGCATAATTTTGTCAGATGTTTCGTTATCACGTAACAATAGTCTTGTGTCGCACTTCCTACGGCTAGAGACCGACTGAAACGAAATGAGAGCCGGCACTCATTTTGTTCTCTTAAAAAATGCGCTTCTACTGGGCCTGTCCATTCATTTTATTTTGGTCGAAGGTTGACTCCATGTGTCTCGTGTGATGTGATTATCATTATTTACAGCATATTTTAGTGCAAAACTGTTTATTTCTTACCGCCTCCGACATTCCTTTTTTAAATTATATTCTCTGATTTACAGCTCAAGCTTCAACCTTGTTTTTCATAATTACCTACATGTTCCGCTTCAAAGCTCACATTAATGAGTGACGAGTTTACATAACCTTTGAGGAAGGTAAATTTGCCACCAAATAATTTGCCACCTAATTTTGCCAAGGTAATTTTTGGAATGTGCTTAGTAAACTTAATATCATCAGTACACAAGCCTGCCGTCTAAAATAAGTTCTCTACAACTTTACACGGATTACCAATTTTATTAGTATGATTTAATGAATTACCGGCCGGCACGCTGTGAGAGCGTTGCACTTCCGATCAGTCGGAAGTTCAAAGGCTATGTTGGAATAGCAGCCTTTGACTGCCACCAAAGCGCCGTTAGAATTGCTCGAAACGGGGTGCGATATGCCTCAAAGGCTTGGCAACGTATAGCGCCGTCTGTTAGGACTTCTGAAAATAAGCTGTGGAAGAAGTTGTCAAGTTAGATTATAGGAATCCTGGGAGTATGCGATAACTCTGAAAAGTTGAAGAACTTGTAGGAGAGTATGCTGAGATGTATGATGGTCACTCAAGGAGGACTCCACATTACACCGCTTCGTAGGGAATTTAACTTCATTGGTGGAAAGATGAAGAGCTAATGGACATGAGATAAGAATAAGAATAAAATATATTTATTGCCAAAAAACAAAAACAATGGACATATACTATAAGAAACATAATACAATGACAACATGATAATAACATGTTTTCGAATGCAACGTCGGAATGGAGAAGATAAAAAACCGGCCAAGTGTGAGTCGGGTTCGCGCACTGAGGGTTCCGTACCACCACAAAATACAATAATTACCAATTGAAAAAAAAACTATTTGGTCCGACATTACGCTTACCAAAATAGCGAAGCAATTGCTACGCCGTCATATAGTTAATATTTTGCAAGTGACGCTCGGTATAATGTTTGATGAACAGAATTTTGTCACTGACTCTCATTTGGCCATTATTTGTTGTTATACTTTAGAGTGTGTACTATAATCATGCCAAGTTTGACGCTTGCACGTATTATCGTTTTTACATTAGAGCTAATACAATAATACGTTAAAAAATACTTTTGTTGTATGGGGAGGGGAGGGACCCTTTCGTTTTTACTTTTTGACTTGATTTGTTAGTTAATCCGCCGTAGCATTACATATTCTGTGAAAATTTGAACTGGCTATTTATTACGGTTTGATACAGCCGTTTAAAGTTAGAACACACAGACAGACAAACACACAGACGTACAGACAGACAATGTAGGCTTAGTAATAGGGTCCCGTTATCACCCATTAGGTACGGAACCATAAAAAAGAAAGAAGGCTGACTACCAAAGATGGGATGCACATGTAAATTAAGTCGGGAACACTGAAAAAGATTGTGAATTGTTTATTTTTATTTTTGTTTTTTTAACGTGGATAAGTCCGCGTTTGACCATCAACTCGCCTGTTGGTAAGCGACGATGTGGTCGAAGATGAAGCACGCAGGCTTAGAAGATACCTATTCACTCACCTTTTATAATCCATTCCAGCTACTGTTTATAAAATATAGTGAACATTGTACAATCTCCGAAGAACGCGTGTCTTGAGACTAAGATGTTTATGTATGCTTCAGATCCCTACGACCCGCACGCACTTTGCATGTTGTCCTAAATAATTGATAATTATCTTTTATTCAGGTAAAATCTAGAACGCTTGTTTCTGGCGCAGAAAAGGTATGGAACAAAATGTAACACCGTATGACGTTACGCTGAAAACTGTCAAAATGTAATTATAGGAAATAGTTCGTTCTAGAGTAAATAAACCCGTCAAGTGAGAGTCGAGCTCGCTCACTGAGGGTTCCGTACCACCACAAAATTCAATAACGCAATTACCAGTTACAACTTGGTAATGAACAGAAACTTGTCACCGACTCGCACTTGACTATTATTTATTGTTATACTTAAGAGTGTGTACAATAATCATGCCAATTAAGTTTGACGCTTGTACGTATTACCGTTTTTACACTAAAGCAAATACAAAAATAGGCTTAAACAAAACGTTTGTTGTATGGGGTTTAGTTAGTTTTTCCCTTTAGTTTTAATTTATTATTATTTCCAAGAATAAAAGACTAGTTGTTATTTCATAGTTGTTCCGCAGTAGCATTTTATATTCTGTGAAAACGTCAACTGCGGCTATCTGTTACGGTTCGAAGGATACAGCTGTCAAAAGGTAGGATAGACGGACAGACAGCGTAAGCTTAGTAATAGGGATCCGTTTTCTTTTCACCCTTTGGGTATGGAACCCTAAAAAAGTCTCTTAATAATAAACTCGAAATAGACTTCGTCGTAGGAATGGAAACGAGACCTAAAACGTATATTTATGCTTCGCTATAAATAACGTAGGGGGAGGCCTATGTTCAGCAGTGGACGTCTTCTGGCTGATGATGATGATGATGATGATAAATAACGTATTGTGTCGTAGGCTTATGGCTTCCTTGCAGCGCCAGACTGCGCCACCCCCCCCTCCCTCCCTCTCCCATTCCTGTCTACTGCTGTACTTTATGTATAGCTTCATAACAAAGTATTCCTTTGACCGTGGGGCATGCACAAGAGAGCAAGCTGTGGGAAATCGATACTATACGAAGAGTGAAAATGGTTTAAGGCGAGGTTCACCTACTTTAAAGCAACGCTTATCACTACAAATGACCACAAGGCTTGGTTTATTGTGTCAAAGTCGCATTTAGTGGAGCAAAACCACACTGCGCTTACACAGATTTTCTCTTTTTTTTTTTGTTAACCTATACTGTCCCACTCCTGGGCAAAGGTCTCCCCCAATTCTTTCCAGACAGTGCGATCACCCGCCAGACTTAACCACTGTATCTGGAACGTGTCGAGATCATCGCGCCAGCGTTTTCTAGGCCTGCCTTGGCTCCTTCGTCCGTTTTCAGGCACCCACTGTGTGATCCTCTGGGCCCATCTATCAGGGTGCATCCTGGCCACGTGTCCCGCCCAACCCCACTTTAATTTGGCAACTTTGATACCAACATCAGCGATTCCCGTAATTGATCGCAGCGTCGTGTTTCGGACTCGGTCTGTCCTTTTGATTCTTAGGACGCTGCGCTCCATCGCTCTTTGGCAAACCCCAAGTTTGAACCTCTGAGAATCGGTCAATGACCAAGTCTGTGCACCGTAAGTTAAAGTATAGCTGTTATGTAAAATTTACATTTGCGGTTTCCTTCATAATTATGAAATCAGTATATTAAGATATCGTAGACATAATTTGGAATGAATTTTACAAAATGGGCAAAAAAATAAAATTAGTGTTACTTTAAAAAATAAAAAAACCGGACAGGTACGAGCAAGAGCCCAAAAAAAACCTAACAAGTTGAAAGACAAACTTAACTTTGTAGTTGACTATAAGGTTCTTTCATACATTCAAACTACAAAATGTATGTTTGCAATAGCAAAATAATTAATTTTAAAAGATATAACTTCAAATTTGTAACTTTCGGATTTATTACTATATATGTGCTATAAGACCTTGCCTTTTGCCAAATTTCATGATTCTAGATCAACGGGAAGTACCCTATAGGTTTTGATTCCCCTGTGAAATCGCAAAATATGCGACATAAACGTTCATATCTTTTGATTGCGTTGACTTACAACTTTAATTTTTTTACAGCCGAAAAAAACCGTAGATTCAAGCATTTAGTATAAATTTCAACTTGATACCTTTACGCGTTCTTGAGAAAAAGGGTCTTGACAGACGGACAGACGGACAGACAGACGGACAGACAGACAGACGGACAACGAAGTGATCCTATAAGGGTTCCGTTTTTTCCTTTTGGGGTTCGGAACCCTAAAAAAACGAGCGAATCAGCTCTATTCTTGTTTCGATCTTTGGGTATCCTAGATAAAATATAAAATGTTGATATTACACCATTTTTATAATTTTTAGCTAACCGTGGAAGTAGGCTATGAATGTGAAGCGTAAATTATTTATCATTAAAAAATATCACAGATTTTTTTTCCGATTAATATCCTGTGTGTCAAATTTGTGCAGTTGCATAATCCGTCATCAATAAAAAATTGGAGATTATCAGAGTAGGTACTCTGATAATCTCTAATATAGAAACGTAATTTAGAAATATTGGCTCGATAGAATGAGAAGGGAAATTTTACAAAGATTTTTTCAAAGACAATTTAAACGTGTTCTATTTACATGCTTTTATTTAACTTATACAATTTTCCTTAGTTTAGGTCAAATGTTGCAAGCTGAATTAGAACAAGTTTAGAGGGAGGCGCTCCTATCGCATTATTTATAATGTAGTTTAGTTGGTAGTGGTATAGTCTGCCGGTTGCCAACTAGACGGGTGTGGTCTGCCCTAAATTTGGCGGATTCAACTGATTTATGCAAAACCTATACGAAATGGGATCTCGGATAAATTACAGGTGGTAAGCGATTCTTTAGGTGATGAGAAAACCGAGAAGTTGGGTGACCGCAAACCGTATCCCGGCGCGTTAAGGTTCACGTTTGCGTGAACAGCGCTGTTTCAGCGCTAATTCGAGCCCGCGTTAAGTAGCCGTAAGGCCCTTGAGCAATTAGATAATAATACTATACACGGCCGTTATTACTTGCCTAGATAATATTTTTATTGTAATGTTTGTTATTCTTGTTTTATGGTATTTTAATAAAGAGTTTATGTATTGTATTTGTATAATATTAACCCACACAATCACATACATAGTATAGTACTTCCAGTACACAGTTTATTATGGACGGAAAATTCAGAAGCCATTTTGTAGCGATGGTTCGTATTCTGAGTCGTATATACTATGACTATGAGTTTGAACCATGGATTAAGGAAAACATCGTGGGGAAACAGTATGTGTTAATTAATAGTGTCTTAAACTATCACGGTTGTTCACTAAAGTTATATGATTATTTGATAGCCCGTTGGTCCAGTTGGTAGTGAAACTGCCTTCTGAGCGTGGGGGCGTTTTTTTTTTAATGCCCTATGTGGCAAACAAGCAGACGGGCTGCCTGATGGTAAGCAGTCACCGTCGCCTATGGATACTTGTAACACCAGAGGCATCACAAATACGTTGCCGACCCTTTAGAACTCGATTAACTCGCCTTTTGAAGAACCCCATGTTGTAACTTCTCGGAAACACCGTAGAAGGTAGCTCATTCCAAATTTTGCAGGTATGAGACAAGAAGGATCGTGTGAATTGCACAGTGTGCGATTTCCACTGATCTATGATGTATGGATGAGCCTTCAGGCGGTGGCGGCTAGTGCGATGGTAAACCGCGACGCCGGCATCAAATCAAACGCGTGGGTTCGATTCCCACCTAGGACAAACATTTATGGGATGAACATTTGTGTTTGTTCTATATCTGGTTGTTAATATCTATTTAAGTATGTATTTAAAAATATGTATGCATGTATATCAGTCTCTGGCAGCCATATCACAAGCTTTGCTTAGTTTGGGATCAGATGACCGTGTGTGAAAAAATGTTCCGAATGTTTATTTATTTATTTATTTATTTGCGGTAAATATCCCGTATATAAACATATAACTTTAATAACTCGAAAATGCTGAAAGAATTTGGATTAAATTTGGTATGAAGTTTTACCACGGGTTAACAAATAGGCATGTTTTTATCCAGGGTACTCGATATAATGGTTCCTGAAGTATAGCGAGTAAAGCCGCGGGCGCAGCTAGTAGCTTATAATAATACCATAGATTCCATATAGGATGTAATTTTTAGGGTTCCATACCCAAAGGGTAATAACGGGACCCTATTACTAAGCCTACGATGTCTGTATGTCTGTCTGTCCTACCTTTAAATTGCTGTATCTTTCGAACCGTAATAGATAGCCAGTAGAAATGTTCACAGAATATGTAATGTTACGGCGGATTAACTAAGAAATAATTAAATAAAAAAGTGAAAACGAAAGGGGGTCCCCATACCACAAACGTATTTTTGTATTAGCTTTAATGTAAAATCGGTAAAACGTACAGTACAAGCTTCCAACTTGGTATTATTATAGTACACACTCTAAAGTATAACAACAAATAATAAATAATGGCCAAGTGCGAGTCGGTGACAAATTTCTGTAATAATAGTGTTATACTTGAGCGTCACTGTAGCAAAAATAACTATGTGACTGCGTGGCAATTACTTCGACAATTTTAGAAAGCGTTAACTGGTAATTCGGTTACTTGGATGACCTTATTGTATTTTGTGGTGGTACGGAACCCTTAGTGCGCTAGCCCGACTCGCACTTGGCCGGTTTATTTTATTAGATCTGTGAATAATACAATAATTGTGTCAGCAATTAGTACTGTCCAATTCTCCTGAGAGGAAAATGTCAAATGTCATAAAGACAAAACCCCACAACAACTGGAAAAGCTTTTAGCGCTACTTTGACAGTTGCCACCTCCATTCAACCCACGTAATCACAATGGCTGATTGCGATTTTGAACTGCAATCTAATGGTAGTAAGGTTCAGTTCACTTTAAGGTTCGTTAAATATGCAGTTTAATATGGCAGCTGCTATCAACTGGCGGGTAGTTCGTGAAACTTGTTAGATTGTATGGCGTGAAAAGACAACGATTAGTAGAATCTACAGAAGAGAAAGGTCCTAATAAATCTTTTAATTAATTATTTATCGATGATAATTATCCTATCAAACTTACCTTAAGAAACACGGACCTTATTCACAATTTTTGTCATATAACGGTCTTGAATAAAGCCCCAAGGGCAGTATTTCATTATGAAAAATTTCATTAATTAGGGTTCAGTAGTTTATAACCAACCCAAATTATATGGATTTTTCTTGAGCACCTATGAATTTCACGATAACAAATCACTACTATACTTTTGTTTTATCTTTAAAAAATAAGTCATGCAATGCTACAATACTATCTTTTACATTATAGTAAGCAGTGCTCTACGAAAAGCTGCACCAGATATATCTATTGAGCGAGGATACTATACTACGAACGTTACATCATAGTGAGCAGATCTCTACGAAAAGCTGCACTGAGTGTCGATAGGTACAGCGTAGCGTCGAACAAAGGTGCGGATGAAATTGGATAGCGAGAAATTGAACAAACTTGGAAAATTAATTTGATTCCTAAAATTCAGGGCTTACACATAGTTTTTTAAGAGCCTTTATTAATAAAATTAAACAAAATACAAGCTAACACTACAAAAACAGACTAATCATAGATCGTTGAAGGTCTGAACTCTAAAGACAATGGAAATGCTCAAGCCCACTATCAGTTGGCAGCGTACCCAGCATGGTGGCGGAATAAAATTGCTCCGATTATTTTTATAGTATTACAGAGCCGTACTTTGTCATTATAAACATATACTGTATCTGTCACGATATAAGGCTCACATTGCAATGTTTAGCATTTAGTGAACCCAGCAAAACTACATACGAAAGAGCATTGCCGACAACACAGTAAAAAAACTTTGTAAAGGTCAAGTAGGTTTTGAGATTTTGTGTTGAGTTAGAGAGTGAATGGTATTTCGCTTTTATTATATACCTAGATTGGCAATATGACTGATAATAAAAACCTTAAAATAACGTCAAATAAAAAAACATTCATTATGGTCACTTATTATCATAAATAAGAAAAAAATTGTTTATGATTGTAGTGTTTTTATCATATTCTGATAATGTACGTAGGTCTCCCGCTTTGTGCGATAATGGTGGTACATTAGAAAATAAATAGTCGCAACTACTGCCAAGCACGCGTTTTATTGTCGCTCCCGTTTCCCGACCCTTGTCTGCTAATATATACAACTTATAATGCCAATTTTTGACAAGAAAAATATTTGCAGAAATAAGTCATACGTAAAATGTAGCAACCCTATCCAGCACCTGAATCGTTTGCTCTATTATTTGCAGAGGCGCGCCCGCCGACGTCCGTTACAATGAAGAATTCTTGGGTTCTTGGAGATTCTTAGAAGTAACAATGAAATCAATTTTCGAAGTTATAAGCATAATAGATAGATATTGCTAAGAGCTTTTCGATTCTCTGTATTCTTGGATAGGGCCTCGCATTTTCTGCACGAAAAGTTAAGTAGGTTCCCTTTGTTCGTTTTCATAGTGCGCTCTATATTCTTGATTTTTTTAATCGTGGATAGTTTATTTGTATAAAAGATTGGTCAAATGTTAGTTCTTCTGAAGGAAGAACTGAATCTCACGACACAGGACCCACCTAGTGTGAGATCCAGGGCTATTTTATTTGGAGTAGGTATGAAAACATTTCTCACCTACCCACTAACTCCTTTTTTTTTTTTTTTAATCTTTGTATTTATTTCATAAGCTTGTAAAAATTTTGAGGAAATAAACGTTATTAACCAACTTCGAGAGGAGGTTATCAATTCGAATGTATGTTTTTTATTTTTTTTAATTTTTTTATTATTCTTAAAAGTAAAGATGACTCAATAATAATTTTATGGTGATTCTTCAACTAAAATTTAGGAAATAAAAAAGTGAAGAGGAGTACGTGTGAGGACGTGTGTACGTGTGTATCTATACTGATATTATAAAGAGGAAAGATTTGATTGTTTGTTTGTTTGTTTGCATTGAATAGGCTCCGAAACTACTGAACCGATTTGAAAAATTCCTTCACTGTTGGGAACCTACACTATCCCCGGTTAACATAGGCTATATTATATTTTCAAAAAAAATAGGGATCCTTACTAAAACTCCAATAATGTAACCCAAGGTGTAAAAAAATAAGATTTATAATTTTGACTTTGCTTGTTTAACAGTTCTAAGACAGGACAACGTCTGTCATGTCAGCTAGTAACTTATAACTTGAATTTCCGTTTTATTTTCGTACACAATGTACTAGCAGACTGAGAACGTTAGCTATCAATCGCGATCGCTAATCTCTCACGCCTCCTTTTTTTTGTCCTCACAATAAAATTTTGACGTCACAGGTCTTATACATTTGGCATTATCATCAACAGATGAATAGTGCCTAGTTAGAATTTAAAATAACAATTTTAAATTCTAACTAGGCACTATTATGAGTAGCAGCGTAGGTAGGCCTCCCACTAGATGGACCGACGACATTGTGAGAGTCGCGGGCATCCAGTGGATGCAAAAGGCAGGCTGTCGTTCAGTGTGGAGGTTAAAGGGGGAGGCCTATGTTCAGCAGTGGACGTCTTCTGGCTGATGATGATGATGACGATTAAGAGTGATAGCCAACGTAATCAAGCTGCGGCGCGTGTTGGCGTATTCAGCATTCAGACAGCGCTACGGTGCAAGTTAATGAATGCGGAGAAGTTCTTGAGTCAACAGAGCCGGAGGGGGCGTGCTTGAGAGCCCAAACAACAATCCTAACTTGTGACACGTCGTTATTGGCTTACTATGCTAATCCACGACACAAGGACGATCCACGTTACACCAGGGGTACGGCGACCTCTTAACGCGGGCTCGAAACAGCACAGTGCGGAAATCACGTGAACCTTAACGCACCGTTATACGGTTCACGGTCGCGCAACTGTTAGCAATCACCTAAAAATAATCGCTGTAAGGCCCCTGGACGGAACCTACATCGCTTTATTACACTTTGACCGACCTGCATCCTTATTACATTACTTTTCTTGCCCAAGTGAGTTTTTCGAAGCCCAGGTTAGCTTTCATGTAAGCTAAGGTCAAGACCAGAAAAGTTAAGTAATAGGCCGACGGTTTAGCTCACTAGGTGAAGTTAGGTCACTATGTGTTTACTTATTATTATTTTTTGAATTCTTTTCGTATTTTATTATTTTAAATTTGTATTTGACAGTGATTGACATGTGACATACTATTATTCGCTTTTGATAATTAATATATTTTAATAGTAATTTGTATTAATTCCAATTCAGTATTTTTGTGTTACGACTATGAGCTTCCTCGAGTTTTTACCGGTAGTTCAAAGCTCATTATTAGGAATCAAACCCACGTCTACGTCGTGGAAATCGAATTCACCTGCCACTATGAGCAATCCTTACTAATATTATAAAAGCTAAAGTAACTCTGTCTCTCTGTCTGTTGTTTTTATCGTGGTTAAGTCCGCGTTTGACCATCAACTCGCCTGTCTGTTTGTTTACTTTTCACGACTAATACTTTGACTTAGCCGATCTTAACAAAATTTGACAGGGTGATAGTGTACATTATAAGGGCGGACATATGGTACTTTTCCCTCCAGAAATACTAGAAAATGGCGGGTAACACCGCGGGATTCGACTAGTACTGTATAATCGCTACAATTTACGACTCGAACACCATGCTCCCGTCCCGCCCACGCCCCGCTCTCGCCTGCACGGTGTGTCAGTTCCATTACGGCCGCGTCCAATAAATATATCCAGCGCGTCTGGATTTTCAATAACTCGTAACGTAGCGCTCGTAGCTCTCTCGTAGCTCTCGTAGCTCAATCGTTACTCCGCGATTCGTAGCAGTTCTATATTATATTCTGTCTAAATATATGACCTACCTATATTATAATATGATAGAAGTAATATCTGATATTGGTTCCACTTGAAAAAAACGCCGTTTACGTGATTCGGCTAAAATGTAAAACTATGAACCAATTTCACGTCTCTGTCTGTCTGTCTATCTTTCTGTTCGAGAACACACAACTCAATGATGTTGGAATTTGGTCCACTGCTTGTCATAGGCCTCCCCCATCGATCTCTAAAAGCACCGGTTGGACGCGGCCTGCATCCACCGTTTACGACGTCCTACGCTGCGCTTACAAGTCCGTGGTCTCCATTCGAGTATATTTCGGCCCCACCGGCCATCTGCTCACTGCCACTTCAGCTTGCTAATCCGGTGGGATACGCCGGTAACTTTCGTTCGTGTACGGATCTCCTCGTTTCTGGTCCCAACTCAAATACCTAAATGTAATTACATATTTATGAATGGCTATCAGATATGCGGAAAACTGAAAAATCATGGCTAACACCGCGGGATTCAGCTAGTATATAATAACAAGAATTGATCATGGCTAACACCGCGGGATTCAGCTAGTATATAATAACAAGAATTGATCATGGCTAACACCGCGGGATTCAGCTAGTATATAATAACAAGAATTGATCATGGCTAACACCGCGGGATTCAGCTAATATATAATAACAAGAATTGATCATGGCTAACACCGCGGGATTCAGCTAATATATAATAACAAGAATTGATCATGGCTAACACCGCGGGATTCAGCTAGTATATAATAACAAGAATTGATCATGGCTAACACCGCGGGATTCAGCTAGTATATAATAACAAGAATTGATCATGGCTAACACCGCGGGATTCAGCTAGTATATAATAACAAGAATTGATCATGGCTAACACCGCGGGATTCAGCTAGTATATAATAACAAGAATTGATCATGGCTAACACCGCGGGATTCAGCTAGTATATAATTACAAGAATTGATCATGGCTAACACCGCGGGATTCAGCTAGTATATAATAACAAGAATTGATCATGGCTAACACCGCGGGATTCAGCTAGTATATAATAACAAGAATTGATCATGGCTAACACCGCGGGATTCAGCTAGTATATAATAACAAGAATTGATCATGGCTAACACCGCGGGATTCAGCTAGTATATAATAACAAGAATTGATCATGGCTAACACCGCGGGATTCAGCTAGTATATAATAACAAGAATTGATCATGGCTAACACCGCGGGATTCAGCTAGTATATAATAACAAGAATTGAATTAGTTTTTCATGGGCATTGTATTATTTTTTCTTGCCTATAAATTAGTCAGGAGCTGACAATTTTATTAATTAAGTATTCCAGTTCTTGGCCGCATCATGGCCGGTGATGAAAAATTAGTAATTATTATCTATATTATTGAGTTGAATAAATATCGTTAGGAAATTGCCTATAATAAATATCAGTAAGCGCAAAATAAAGTTATTTTTTTCCTGCTCAAACAATAACATAAAATAGAACGACACTCGTGTTACGAAAGAGTTTATAAATAACAAATATTACCTCTTACCTCTGAGTGCGTTGTTCTTTAATATCCGCTGGATTTCCCCTGCCTCCGAGCCACTCTCTGACTCGGAATACACGCTGCTCCCAGCTAAATGAATAATTCTTCTATTATCCAAAATTTTGAAACTTTTACCACCGACACTTGTGGTCCGCACGGGTGGCGCCGGCGGGCCTCTAGGGCTCAAATGTTCCACAACTTTAGCTTTTGGAAGACACTCGTTACTACTCACTGATTTATAAATGTCATAAGTCACTTTTGGGTCCACATTTTTCACATCACTTCTGGAGTACTCGTCGAAACTCACTCGTTTGATTTGACCGGCGCCGGTAGTTTCTCTTGTCAATGACCCGCGATGAAATAATGGCGTTTGACTCTGTAGAAGACGGGTTGAGTATAACTTTTCTGGGTGGCGATAGATTATTTCAGGCTCGATAGAAGTACGAGGACTTATGTATGTATCGGTTCGTCTCTCTGGCACGCCTCTTACAAAAGGTGATGAGCAGACAGGCTGGCTGGCATAGCTTTGTAACTCTACTCCTCGCGGCAAGCTATAGCTTCTTGGTTCTAACAATGTTGAGTGTGTGCTGCTGTTCGGATATGCATTTTGCCTTACTGGACTTCGAAGCGAAGAACGCAAGGACTGTCTCAAATAATATTCGTCTTCTTTATCCTTCATTTCCTTCAATTTTTGCCAGTAGAATGCTTCTACCTTTTGTCTAGTTTTTTCTTTATCTAGTGAATTTGTATCTTGCGACATTGTAGCTGTTGGATATATTGGATTAGATCTTTGGCCGTAGTTGCCTCCAGGTGATGGAGTAGATTGAATGCGAAGGCTAGTTCTACTGAGCGAATTATTCCTCTTCTCTTCTGCCTCGATCATAGTCTTTCTTACATGTTCATAAGGAGATACAGTTTTAGGCATACTTGGTATTCTGTGACTGATAGGCATCGGAGAAGTCGGTGCTGAATAGTTATAAGCTCTTTTGGGAGCTGTTTGGCTGGCACTCTGGTTATTTGGCGGTTTAGCAGCATTTTCTTTATTAAATGAAAGGCTTCTCGCTCTGGTCGGCTGAATAGTACGAACCTCAGCTTCTTTTTTCGGAGAAATCAAAAATTTTGTACTAACTCTCTTTATTTCGGCACCTACAGAAGCTGGATTGGCTTGACATCGTGAAGCTCTGTATATTTCGATTTCGTCTAGCGGGGAATTTTTTTCATTTAGTTTCTCCACAGAATGATAATATACATCGGGGTATTGAGGCATGTCGTAGTTATATTTCGAGGGATGTTTCTCGCTGTTTGGTTTCGGTGGTACCTGCGGTCTCGCAGGGTAGCGCGGATGTTCTCTAACGCTGGTCACTTCACTGCTTTGAGATCGAGTTTTCACGCATTCGGAAACTAACGTGCTACTCGAAGAATGATTACTTGTAGACTGTATGTCAATACTTTGACTTTCATTATCGCTTTGTCGATTCGTCGTCAAGTTTTCATATATTGTTTCATTATCTCTTGACTCGAGTTTATCAGATCTTATCATTCGTGGATCGTGATATTGATTGCACTTCGCTGGGTTATCGTTGATTTTTAAACTTGTTTCTTTACTTTTGTCTTTAGATTTAAAGAATAAATTCGGAAAGAACTTACGAAAACTTCCAGGGCGTTTTTTGTTGTTATCCGTCATTGTACCTGAGGATGATAAATTCTAATTATTATGGCTATTACTATTATGTCGTCAAGTTTAATTCTATTAATTGAAATCATGTTTTCTCGCAAGTCTCTTCAGATAATGAAATACCTTATTGATTCACCTTACGAGATTCCTTATGAGAACAAAGAAATGGCTTGTTGAGAAAATATTTTATAAGGTGGATGACTTCCTACCTAAGGTAGAGTAGGCATTAATTATTTACAATATTTTGCCGATAACTTAATCTAAAACTGACATTTTAAATTATTATTATTTACTGACTAATATTATTTGTTTATCCTTATTGTTTAATTTAATTTTGACTTTATGTAATTCAATATTTTTTTGTATTATTTAAATGTTTTTTTTTTCTTTCATGTTTTTTTTTCATGTTTGATTATTATTTAAACGATAATAAGAATTTATTCACTGGGACATGTACTCGTAAATAGCCATTTTTATGAATAAAAAAGTATGTGTATGATGAGTTGATGAGAGGAGTATGATTTTGTATGATCGATCCGCGCTATCAGATACAAAATAATAGCCATGGATAGCTAAATAAAGTATTTGCATATCTAGCTAAAGTAACAAATTGAAATGCAGTTATAAACTGAAGTACCTAATTGAGTCCCATCGAATTCAAGATAAGGCAGATAAAGAATAGAATCTAAATTTAATAACTGGCCAAGAAGCTAATTAGAAGAACTAAAGAGTTTTGGGAACAGAGTTCTCGTAAGTATTTAGAGACCGTTGCAGTCAAGGGCGTCGACAGGTACGGGCAAGGTGGGGCACCCGCCCTAACCTAAGAGTAATAAATATTAAATAACGTTGTATTTGCCCCTACCTATCCCCCCTCGAGAAAATCCTGGCTACGGCCTCGGTTGCAGATAGTCTTATTGATCCGAGCAATCTAATACCTACTCACATTATTAGCCAATGCTATAATAAATCATGATTATATGCACAGAACGCAGGACTCTAGACCGCTTGCTGTGAAACAGGCGCCATACTGTAGATTTATTGAATTAGTCTGCTACGCCCCGCTAGGATACAAATGCACTTTAATAAATTGTAAAATGTTCATTTTATTTATATTACACGGGAATTACTCACTTAAGACGAAATATGCTTCAAATTTGACGATTCGTCCTCACGAATATTCATAAGTAGACCTTTAAAATCGATTAATTGACATTATTTCTTTATGTTTAATAAATGTTCTTGAAATGTTTTGTTCGAATGTGATCAACGACACACGATTAAACAAATGTGGCACGAAAGAAAAAAATCGTATACTTTCCTAAAAAACACCCGTTTCTACGTTCCCTTCAATGGATTGAATCAACTTCATTCTGATTCAATAGAAGATATTTTTACCAAAAAAAATTGTGTGTTATCCTAACAATCATTCAAATACTTTAGTGGTCGCAGTTTTTTGTAAAAGCGTAAGATTATTTGTAGAAACTAAAGAAAAAATACATATTGAAAATATTTGAAAGCGCGCACGCCGCATTACCGTCATACAAATTTACGGTTCGCTACCATTTCGCCAAAAAAAATATAATGAGAAATAAATAAAAATTTACAAATTTTCCTTTATAAAAAGCAGGATTTGAGTTAAATCCGAAATCCGGGGTTTAAGCTGCACTTAACTCGACTTTATTCAACTCTTATGAATTTGAGTGAAAACAAACCAAACAGACAAACTTTCGCATTTATAATGTAACATAATACACAGTTTAATATATTGGCAAATTAAGTATTGCATTGAATCTGATTTTTTTTAAATATCTACGATGGGACTACAATAAGCCTGTGCGTTTTTTTAAAATAACGTAAATAGGCTTACGTTTTACCACCAACTCGCCTGGTGTTAAGCGATGATGCGGTCTACGATGAAGCACACTTGCCTAGAAAAAACCGATTCACTCGCGATTCGAAGACACCCAATCACAGATAAATCCTAGTAGCATTTCTATTTCCTACAGTTTTGTCGCAGCCGATCGAAACCAATTTGATAGGCGCTTCGTGTTAAGCCAGTTAATTACTGTAAACGTCCACTGCTGAACAAAGGCCTCCCTCTTAGAGGTGTTGCCATAATCCCCACGCTTGGCAGGCGGCTTGGGGATCGCAGTACGTTCACCGTGTACTAATAAGACGCTGCTGCCCATTCTCCGGTGGTTTTCAGTATGGAGCCGTGTAATTCCTTGGAATTTTACCAACGCTTTTCCTGTTTTATTGTGACGGAATATTTTTAGTCGTTAAAATGTGAAAATGTGTGTCGCTAGTTGTAAATATAGTAAGAAAGAAGAAACATGGAGAGATTTGAACAAACGATAATGGTTCTGAGGCATATCTCCCTTGTATGTCTGATCTGAGGTTACTTCTATCTTTGAAGCCCTCGGAGCGCAGTCCATTGCGCAGCCCACCCGTCAATAATAACTGGCATGGTTTTTGTATTTGCTTAATATTGCGTATATTTGTGAATGAATTTATCAAGAGAAGAATATTCGACACCCATTGGGGGTGACAATGTAAATCACGCCTCAGTCGATAGCATGTGCTGCGGCGTGTAGTAGCTGTTGTCCAATATTGGATGCACTCCTGATCAAGGTTGGCAGGAAATTAGTCCTACAGTTTGGAATAGATTTGTGTATTTTCTTTAGTATCTCTAAAAGTGAATGAAAAAATAAAGTAACTAAACGATGTGCCAAATTTCAGCTCAATCGGTTCAGGATAACTGGTCTGAAATTTAGTTGCAAGATTTATCCCACACATACTAACAAGGCAATTTAAATTAAAGCTTGTAACAAAAAAAAACATACATTCGGATATTTTAAGGATGTCTGAAGCAAATCCTGAGTTCTACCAAATATATCCTATTAATTTTAAAATTTTATCTCTTCTCTTATTTATTATATAAAAATAAATTGCTGTTCGTTAGTCTCGCTAAAACTCGAGAATGGCTGGGCCGATTTGGCTAATTTTGGTCATTAAATATTTGTGGAAGTTCAGGGAAGGTTTAAACGGTGACGAGTAAACGGCTGGACCGATTTGGATGAAATTGTATGTTCCTGGAGCGAGTCATAGTAGCGAGGCCGAAGGCCGAGCTCTACGTACGAAGAGACGCAGGAAGTAGTGGGTATCGGCTAGTTTTTAAAATATTTGTCAGGTACGTGCAATTTAAGTAAAGCAGCCCTAGCTATTCTGAATGATCCGTCGCGGAAATTGCCTCCGCTCCGACAGCCTAAGCAGATTATGTAGCGTAAGTGGTCCCAAGATTTTTCTGAAATGATAGCTTTCAGTTGAAATACTATGTCTACTACCTAGTTTTAGGGTTCCGTACCCAAAGGGTAAAAACGGGACCCTATTACTAAGCCTACGATGACAGTCTGTATGTATGTACGGTTGCCTGGAAGAGATCGCTTTAAGTGATAAGGCCACCTGTTAAAAGCCTAGATAATATTTTTATTCTAATATTTATGTGATACTTGTTTTGTGGTATTTTAATAAAGAATTATTGTATTGTATTGCATCTTAACTTTCTTCTTGTGGTCAAACTCAAGCCTATGTCTGTCACCATTTTCTATATAGGTAGAAGCTAGAGCACATACAACTGTTTTGACACCTATGTAACATACGAGTATATTATTACCTAAAGTTATTTACGGGATATTTACCGTGGTAAGGTTGTGGTTGTGATTGTTATAATCATATAACTTTAGTGAACAACCGTGATAGTTTAAAACAGTATATTATTACTTAGTTTCACATTTAATAAAGTCATTTTATGATTGTATAGTCCGATGTAAAAAAACTTGTTTAGCAAAATTTAAAGAGTAGTACTGATTTCCACGTTGATCCAGTTCACCTAGTAACCTAAATAGAAATTGCCCAGTGGGATAAAGTTACCGCCTGACTTGAATTTATTAGCATCTTGCAGTAACTGTACAACTTCCAAACTAGGCCGCTGCGGGTTTATTTATCATCCTGCGCAAAGCTAGTTTAAACAATGGATACAACATTAACCAATATAACAGTACCAGACGCACATCAAGGAGACACTCTTAAGCCAGAAATTCCATTCAAAACTGACTCCAGAAAAGTTTTTTTTTTGGTTTTAAATTGGAACGGCTGTCAAGGCATTTTTGTAAGAAATTTGTTGTAGCTAGTTGCACCCATATAAACAAAACGTCTGTTATTCGAAATAAGTTAGCAACTGTGATGCGGAGTTCGACGCGTTGATCTAAATAATAATGTTCAATCAAGGTTCACTCATAATGCCTGGCAACAGATTTTCCTTCTCATTTCCGTTCTATTTACTTCTCTTTTCTGCGATTTAGACGGACTAAGCATTTCCGTATTTTTTTTAAACAGTACAGCAAAGGTGTAGATCTGCTTATCCACGTCTGTTTTATAATTTGTGGAAAAAAATCATTTTTAAGAAAAAAAATAAAAGAACCGACTTTATAACTATACCTACAAAACGTAGATTCACGTACGAGTTGTCAAAACACCCTTGATGATACAACTGTACATAGAAAGCACGGTTTACCGTTGGATGGTAGGACGAAAATATTATTGGCCAATAAAAAAAACCGATAGAACGTTTCGCCGAAAAACGTCGCAATGAATACATGGTAGGCCGATACCACGACTTGCCGATACCATGGTTCATCGAAACACGCCTCAACGAAATAACTTAATAAAAAACTCCATACAAACTTAACCAACCTTGATTTTCGCAATAAACAGTATGTTGATCCATGATATAAATAATTACAATACTAAGTTTCATTAAAATCCGTTTAGTAGTTTGAGCGTGATGCGATTACAAAGGAACAGACAAACAGATAGACAGACAAAAAAACTGTTATGGTATCTATACCGGTAATAATGTTCGCCACTGCAAAAAAATCCTAAAATATTTTATGTACAAGATTTGCTCAGCTGCAGTTTTATTATATATGTATAGATATATAGATAGATAGAAGTTGTATAGATGTAGATAGATTTATTTACACGAAAAATATTTAAAACAATTATTATATTTTTTGGGGGGCCTTTAGATTAAGTAGTTCTTTTTTTTATTTGTATATAGGTATAGGTACATAATAAAATAATTAAGTGTTTTAAATAAAAAGTAGGCATAAATTTGAGCAAAATCGTTACAGGCGTTGTGAAAACACTGGGTTGCGCGGAAGGGTGTACTAAGCCGAAGGGGGTCCATTATACTCGTCATTGTGATCAACTTCTACTTTGGGCCCAATGCTGAAATCGCACAAATCCCATCTTTATCATTCAGCCACATGGTTGAATGCTAGCGCAACCACCTAGTCGGTTGAAAAGATTAAAAACCACTGATCTAGGCGAATCTCGTACTAATTTCAATGAACATTAATGACGCATCAAATACCCATTATATTTAGGAGTCTTGGAACGACCTCGTTTTGACGCTCCACAACTTTGAACTCTAAGCTGAAGGTAGTTGGGTTTTTGGAGTAGATTTTACAGAATACTTGTTATCTACATACTGACGCTTGTTGAGAGATAAAACGGAGAACTGACAGTCCCATGTGTATTTTATCTTATCTCTACACAGAAGTGGACATGTCAGGATTATAAAATATGTGGGCGTTATGCAAATTTCAAGTTTCAAAGCTCCGTGGTCTCCTTGAGTTTTTGTTGGAATGGAATCTGCATTTGACATAAATGTTAGTACAAATTATTTCCTCAAAGCACGGCCTTTCGTCAGATTATTTGATTACTAGTTTTTATATTTTTTTTTTATTATAAATAGACTTGCGCTTGGCCGCCAACTCACCTGATGTGCGAAGCAATGATGCGGTCTACGTTGGAGCACGCTTGCCTAGAGGAAATCGATTCACTCTCGACTTGAATACACCCAGATAGGATAATATGATAACGAGGAACACCCATTCAGGCAGCGAAATCCACAAACAAGCAGTTCGCACAAAAAATGCGGAAACTGAGCGCTTCGTACGGGTTCTCGGAATATCAACCATAATATATAGCAGTGTCAATTTTTCGTGCCCGCTCCGGCAGTATGGACGAGGGGAAATGTTATTCCTGAAAGTGATTCGCGTCTTCAAATTACTCGAAAACGACACCAAACTTGACATTATGCAGATAAAAAGTTTGCAGTGAACGACATCGGATGCATTCTTTCCCTCAGCCCACCTGCACGATGACTCTCGATGGCTCTCGGTCTAAATCAGCTCAGAACACACCCAGGAAAACATGAGCCAAGTGGCATGCTTTGGTTTAAAAATGCAAGATGAATCGCCTTAATATCCCTACTATAATATACCTAGAAGTTTTCACTTCAAAAAGTCAATGGAACCAAATACTACCTACTTTATTTCTTTTGCCATGGTGATCTACGAAGTGTCGGATTTTCATCTAAAGAAGCCTGGCAACTGCCTTTGATTTCGAGCCCATCAAAGGTTCTATTATATGGAATATCTTTGAGCCCATTGATGTAGGTAGAAGTTAAAACTGTCATTCTTTGAGCCCCTTGTATTCACTGTCATTTATATATAGCACCATCTACGCCTTATTATAACAATAGAATTATACTTTATTGATCTCAACCGTGTACAAAGCTGGTTTTAAAAGCCCACACAAAAACTTAATAAAATTAAATTGTACAACAATTTGTTTTTATACGTCTGCCTGGGATGAATTTATAAATAAACCGGCCAATTGCGAGTCGGGCTCACTCACTGTGGTGGTTCCGTACCACCACAAAATACAATAAGATCGTCCAAGTGACCGAATTACCAGTTATTATAACGCCTTCAAAATTTTTTGTAGCAATAGCTACTTAGTCACATTTAATTATTTAGCTACAGGCGCTCGAGTATAATACAATTACTTATAACTTGGTAATGAACAGAAATTTGTCACCGACTCGCACTTGGCCATTATTTATTATTTGTTGTTATACTTTCGAGTGTGTAATATAATCATGCCAAGTTTGACGCTTGTACGTATTAAAGTTTTTACATTAGAGCTAATACAAAAATAAGTTTAAAAAATAAGTTTTTTGAATGGGAACCCATTCTTTTTTACTTTCTTATTATTTGTTAGTTAATCCGCCGTAACGTTACATACTCTGTGAAAACTTGGTATTTATTACGGTTCGAAAGATACAGCCATTAATAGGTAGGACAGACGGACGGACGGATGGACAGACAGACGTCGTAGGCTTACTAATAAGGTCCTGTTTTTACCCTTTGGGTAAGGAACCCTAAAAAACGTATACAGCTGACTTTTATTTGTAAACAGAAGTCTAAATACCACCCTCCGCGTTTGACCACCAACTTGCCTGTTGATAAGCGACGATGTGGTCGAAGATGAAGCATGCAGAATAAAGATACCTATTCACTCTAACTTTGAAAAGACCTAGTTATATATCTAACTTACACGTTTCTACCTTCAAAAATGACGAGCTTACATTATAATAAACATACCCATATTTGAACCCTTTAGGAGATGATTTTTTTAAAACCCTTCCTTTGTGCTTTTTTTTACCTTTGTGCAACATTGCTGATGTGCGTTGTCTGTCAGTGGATCATCATCATCAGCCGGAAGACGTCCACTGCTGAACATAGGCCTCCCCTTTAACCTCCAGTCAATGCTTTAGACTTTAGAGTTAACTGTCACAGAATAAATGAAAGTATTGTTCTATAAAAATAAACTAGTTTAGGGGTTTGCTGGTAGCTTTGAGCATATAGCTTGGATTTGGTTTAAATTCGAGCTAGAACAAAAAAAAAACGCACTAAACTAAAGGGGGCGATATAGTTAAACACGTATTGCACATACTGACATAATTATACCTATGTCAGTCTACTAGTTCTTACTAGTTCTACAAACGCATACTTTAATATTGAGCAGCACAAATCTGCAAACAAGTTTATTGGCTTGATCTGCATAATATTGGTGAAATCTACTTGATGACAGGCTGTCAGTGAATGAATAGATAAATTTCACTTAGATATTTTCATCAAGTAGATTTCACCAATATTATGCAGATCAAGCCAATAAACTTGTTTGCAGATTTGTGCCGCTCAATATTAAAGTATGAGTTTGTAGAACTAGTAAGAACTAGTAGACTGACATAGGTATAATTATGTCAGTGTGTATACGTGTTTAACTACATCGCCCCCTTTAGTTTAGTGCGTTTTTTTTTTGTTCTAGCTCGAATTTAAACCAAATCCAAGCTATATGCTCAAAGCTACCAGCAAACCCCTAAACTAGTTTATTTTTATAGAACAATACTTTTATTTATACTGTGACAGTTAACTCTAAAGTCTAAAGCATTGACTTTGAAGACAAACTAGCTTAAATTAGAGGCCAACCAGTTGTTTTATATTTTTATTGGCATTTAAGGCTTGCGTTTGACCGCCATCTCGGCGAAGATGCAGTCTACGATGGAGCTCGCTTGCCTAGATGAAACACCTTTATTGGGGACTAGCTGACAGCTGACCCGACAGACGTTGTCCTGTCTTAGAACTGTCAAACGCAAGAAGTTAAAATCATCGTTAAGATTTCTGAAATTTTCCAATTTTTTGCGCAATTTTCTTAATTTTTCTTTCCATCAGAACCTTCTACAAAGAATTAAAAAGAAGAGAGATGCGAGTGAAATGGAATTTACTTCTTTGCGTTAAAGTTGATTGTACAGTGACAGAAAATTCTGAATTTATCACGTAGTGAGTACCAATGACATCCAGTTATAGTACCTTATACCAGTTTCTCAGAAACTTTGTATATAGTTACTTCTTTGATAAACCAATAAATATAATGTGTGCTTGTATGTTCCTACCTCAAATCAGACAAACAAGGGAGATATGCCTTAGTACTATTAGGTACAGTTTACGTCCAAATGTCTCCGTGATTCACCCAAACTTGGTTTAAAAACTTTAACACCAATGTCAAAACTCTCCATACAAAAATGACAGACTAATGTTTAGTTGCAACCGAGATCCTAAAAGGTTCGAAACGGACGGTTGTTTTTCACACTGATGTTTTATGTAACTGGCGTTACTAGGTTACACTCTGGGCGCGTCTGGACGTAGCCTCTGAGCGCTCCTAAGATATCCTCACTGAGCGGCACCTACTTCGTAATCTCAGTGAGATAAGCACCAAAATACAAACAACGCGCCCATACACGGTTTCGTAATGTTAACTAAACTTGAAATATGTTTACACAAGACCACATTTTTAACCGACGAAAGGAGGAGGTTATCTCTGATTTTTTTAAATATTTGTTACTCGATTACTCCGCTAATTATGAATTGATTTTGATGATTCTTTTTTGTTTGGTAGGTTATCCCTCAGATGTGGTCCCGTATATATTTTACCAAAATTGATTCAGCGCTTTAAAAAGGTCATGGGGTTATGGGTAAAGTAATATCTAATGCCTATAACAATTAACTACGAAGTTACCTATCCAAATAGGGTAATATTTCTACTTCTATAGGGTATACCAGTTCATAAGATTTCTATCCATTTGTTTTTACGAGAATTTGAGCCTTAATTCTGCCACAGACAAAAATAGATTTTCAAATGTGCATAGTATTTTGATGGGCAGTATGATGTTTTTGTTAAAACATATAATTAAATAAAGGGTTTTGTCTGTTTTTCTATTTCCTGTGATCGAATTATTGAGCGAAACAAATATATGTACCTATCGTCATTGGAGCAAAGGCATGGTTATTCGTTTGCAATAAATAGGTAATAGGTATATAACCTACCTACTCAAGGCAACTTTCTAGCAGGGTCCTATTTCCGATATATTTTTTTTGTTGTTTTTCTCGCAATTTAAATTAAACCCAACCCAGACGGAGGTAGCTAATAAATAATGTATTACTTCACTTCGCAGTGCTATTTGAGTGCAATCGTAAATATAGAGTAGGGAGGTAAGTATCTACTATAGGTAGACCTACATACATATTATCCAGTATTAAAGTGTACCCACCCGAAGTCATCTCCAAGTCGTAAAAATAAGGCCTTCGTGTCTGCCGTCTGCAGTTTTACTAGGTACTTACCTACCTACTCTCTAAGTTGTAAAAGATGCCTCAAGGGCACGCAACCGCTGATCGAATAAGTCATTTTTAGGGTTCCGTACCCACAGGGTAAAAATGGGACCCTATTACTAAGCCTACATTGTCTGTCTGTCCATCTGTTTGTCTGTTTATCCTACCTTTAAACAGCTGTATCTTTCGAAACATAATTAGTCGATAGCCAGTTGAAATTATCACAGATTTTGTAATGTTACGGCGGATTAACTAAGAAATAATCAAACAGTCACAAAGTAAAAACGAAAGGCATTAAAAATTAAACATTGCATACAGCAAACGTATTTTTTTTAACGTATTTTTGTATTAGCTGTAATGTAAAAACGGTAATACGTACAAGCGTCAAACTTGGTATGATTATAGTACACACTCTAAAGTATAACAACAAATAATAAATAATGGCCTAGTGCGAATCGGTGTCAAATTTTTGTTCTTTACCGGTTCTCGTACGATCACCGAAGTGAAGCAACGTCGAGCGCGGCCGGTACTTGGATGTGCGACCACCTAGGCATTGATGGGATGTTGTCTTTTTGCACTATTTTTTTTAACTTAAGTAGCTAACAAGTTATGTGGTGGTACGAAATCCTCAGTGCGCGAGCCCGACTCGCACTTGTCGTATTTTTTTTTAAACTGTTTCCTAATTGATTACCTACAAAGTGGCAATTTTTGTGTCGGTCAAAATTGTATCCTGAATGCATCTAACGTACAGATTTAAGTGAGTAAGGAAATAACAAGTTTAAAAAATTAAAAGATTTAACTATTACTTGGACAGCAAAGATTACGAGATATGGCCAATCAAGTTATGCTAATGTTGTGTACCAACACGCGCACATATTTTTTCCAAAACAAAAATAATAATTCACACTAGCATAAGAACTCGCTCTATCATGATAGTTATTTGTATCTAATAACCTAGATACGGAACCCTACTATGAGAGTGTCTCGACATTCACTTGACGATTTATTTCCGAATAAACAGCTCACTCACCTAGTTGGGCTCTGTGGGACCAGACCACAGACATAAATCTTACAAGATTCCAATAAGCACTATCACTTACTACACTTATATAGCACAACAATAAATGACGTAACTATTTAACTCTATTCAAAAACGGTTAAAATAGTTCTGTTCTGACACCATCTCCTGACTCTACATCTTACAACTGAGCCTGTTCACTTATTTAGTAATAACAAGCCAATTAAATTAACCACATAAACTTCTCTACAAGCCATTGTTACGTTAATGTGAGACATGTGAGTCATAGCGTAAAATAGAAACAGAAAATAGTATAAGTTGGAATTAATAACTCACCGTTGAATTTGCCGCCCTTTTTAAATAACAAACACAGGGAAAACCTTTGTTTATAAATAGTTATAAACACTTAATTACGAACACGGTCGGTGCACAGTATTTCAAAAGTTCAACTTGGTTAGTACGCACTTCAGTATTTAACAAAACAATCCATACCGCACGTAAAATCACAACAATCAACATAGTAAAACTTTTTAGCACTCTGTAACTTAGGTCATTGGTTCTATTTTTGAAAGTTTAAGTTAGGAACTAAGCTGGCAGATATTTTAGGGCATATTACGCGAGCTATATTACGCAAACCGCTTTTACATAGGCAGCAAAGTGATACATAACAATACAAAATAACCTTATACGTTCATATCTGCATTCATGAGCTCATTTCATTTCATTTTTTTTTGTAACATGAATGAAGGCCAACCTAGCCATGACAGCAACAGTTGACAGGTTTGTTTTAAAAATGGAACTTATGCGTCCACGCATACGATATTTATTCTTTTACGCGACTACGTACAGTGCACCAACATGTCTGTTGAAATGGCCAAACTAATAAAGCTAAACTTTTCCATAGGAGCTCGGTTTGTTGTGTTGAGAAAATACGATGGTGGCTCCTCCTTTAAACTCTAAGGATAAGTTGGTCCAACTTAGGCCGATTACGTTCCGTTCCAAACCGAAGTTCTGTGATAATTTTATCTAAAAAAAAATAGTAATTTTTTATTTCCAGTCTTACAAAATGTAGTAAAAATATTTATCTATACTTAATATTATAAAGAGGAAAGATTAGATTGATTGTTTGTTTGCATTGAATAGGCTCCGAAACTACTGAAACGATTTGAAAAATTCTTTCACGTTGGGAAGCTACACTATCCCCGGATATCTATACCCGTGCGAAGCCGAGGCGGCCTACTAGTTAGTAGATTTTAGCAGTATTTTTAGACGATTGTCTGGCATTCTGCTCAATTTAAATCTGGTAACACTGGATGGCTCTGTGTCACTGTGTTTTTGGCGCCAACGTGGAAAAAAACATGTCGGCTCGTTGGATTATTTTCCTAAACTTGTGTATTTTCGAGTGTTAATGTGTAGTAAATGGTTAATTATTATTCATTAACTGCTCGTAAACGTGCTCGAGTGTAGGGAAGTGATATAACGAGGTGAAACGTGTCTTTTCGTGTTGTTTCCAAAACTCCATAGGAGCCTCTTGTAAAGTCTCCACCACTTTACAGGGGTATGAGTTTGACTTGACCGCGACTTACTTAGCTTGACTCTGACTGTGACCATGACTTGCTTGACGCTATTAAGATAATGTAAACTGTTTAAGATTACGACTAAAGGACATTGAATCCACGGTCATGAAAATTTACACACATACATACTGTGTCACTGTCATTGTCATTTGCGTGTTGATTGTGCATTGTGTATGTGTACGTGTTGTCCAAGCATTTGCTGATACGAACTTTCGTCGTCAACAATATAAAATTAAATGTATTACGTGTCCAGCGAATAGTATTTGTCGCGCGTGGTTGAAATAAAGTCCTCGCAAGTTGCCACGCTGTATTCTATAGAAAAAGTAATCGGTTTCTTTTATGAAAATGACTAAAAACAAGAGCGAGGTTCGGTTTATTTTCTACGCGGCTGGGATATTTGTTTGCTATTTCATTTTTGGAATGCTACAAGAGAAAATAACCAGAGGAAAGTACGGTGATAACGATAAATTCACATGCACCCTTTCTCTAGTGCTCATACAGTGCATTGCAAATTATGTTTTTGCTCAAATTTTGATGGTAAGTTAATGCCTACTTACTTCATTTCCTATACATTTCTAGGGTTCCATAACCAAAAAGCCTATATCTGTCTGTCTGTCTGTTTGTCTGTCTGTCCTAGCTTTTAACGGCTGTATCTATTGAACCATAATAGATTGCAAGTTGAAATTATCATAGTTTATGTAATGTTACGGCGGATTTACTAAGAAATAACAAATAACTCAAAAGTTAAAACGAAAGGGGGGTCTCCATACAATTACAACAAACATTATTTTTAGAACATATTTTTGAATTTACTCTAAGTAATGTGAAAAGTGTAATACTTAAGAGCGTCAAAATTGGTATGATTATAGTACACACTCTAAAGTATAATGATAAATAATGTCCAAGTGCGAGTCGGTGATACATTTCTGTTCATTAGCAAGCTATAACTGGTAATTGGGTTACTTGGATGACATTATAATTTCTTCAACCGAATTGAAATACCCTATTATACAAATATTGAAGTTGGTTTTTTAAATTGATAATGTGTAATGTAAGCACTACCAAAAAGTAATCTATAGAAACGGAGCACTATTATGCACCTCCGCAAGCAAACACTTCCGAGAGTATATCCATCTTGGATGGACTCGACGTCGACTATTCTTGTTAAGTTAGTTAACTTTGTCAGGTGGCTGGAAGTTGCTGGATGAACACTTTCGACCTCCAATTTTGCTTAATTGCTTTTTCAATCAAGAGCGTATTAGAATATGTATAAAAAAAAAACATTAGCTACAAAGTTTCTCTCGAAAGCTTTGACTTTGTTTGCCTTTACCTCAAATTTTCAGGCACTCTAGAAGGATGTCTACTTTTAGATCGAGTCTCTGATCCACATTATTTGGTATTCAAGGTTCCAATCCAAAGTATTGCCATGTTATAAGGTACTATGTCAGCTACTTATTAGCTGAAAGCAGCGGAAGAATTCTAGACAACTGATAAATTCATCCCAATTTGTACAACCCATCTTTGTAATACTATCATTATATAAAGATATACCTATACATTAAATTTATTTAGCTAATTGGCTGATAAGAATACAATGTAACCTGTAATGAACTAAACTAGTTGATGAGTATATCTTCAAAACCCCATAACCGGTTTAAGTCATATTTAAACGTGGAAAATGTATTGTATAAATAATTGTATTCCAGTAATCATCAAATCGCGCGATCATAGAGTCGCGGGCATCCAGTGGATGCAGTGGATTGAAGTAGGGGAGGGTTATGTCCTAAACAGCAGTGGACATCTTCTGGGTGATGATGATGATGAATCATAGAATATAAATATATAAAGTTTGCAAGTTGAAGTGGCAAGTAGCCCTTATGGGGGAGGCCTAATTTCAGCAGTGGACGTCTTCTGGCTGATGATGATGATGATGAGGTACCTTTCACTCGACATTTTACAATGGCCGTGATGTGGTGACGAGCTAACCACGCTATGATAAGTGGTTGCTCAGAAGAAACCCATTCAACAAATAGTTACTGAAATGGCATAGATTTAGAAACGCATGTCTTGTCACCTATGATGTGGGACTCCCGCCAGAAGGGCGGCCTACCCACTAAAAACCTGGGGTGTTCCCTCGGATCGCCAACATCAGGGGCGCGGTACAGGCTGTCGTATTTCTCCGCAGCCCTGAAGAGCGCTGGTCCAGTGGACCCCTTCTTCAGGAGCGTAGGGCTCCTCCCTCTCTTATGGCGATGTGTCGGAACACTCGACACATCGCGCATACTCGGAACTCATTAATGTGGTGTTGTTTATGTTCACCATATGTCTCAGTAGGCCTCGCGCTTTAAGGGTTTCGTTGGATGAAAACGTCAGAGTGCGAGCTCAAACAAAAAATAAAATAAAAAAATATTGAAAGGCAAACTTAACTTTGTAGTAGACAATACGGTTCTTCCACAAATTCCAACTACAAAATTTAAGTTTATAATAGCAAAACAATGATTTTTAAATGATATAACTTCAAATGTGTGACTTTCAGATTTATTCCTTTATATACGCTGTGAGACCTTGCCTCTTGCCAAATTTTATGATTCTAGGTCAACGAGAAGTACCCTTTAGGTTTTTATTCCCTTGTGAAATCGCAAAATATGCGACATAAACGGTCATATCTTTTGATCGCGTAGACCTACAAGTTTGATTTTTTCACAGCTGAAAGAACCCGTAGATTTGAGTATTTGATATTTCAACGTGATATCTTTACGCGTTCCTGAGTAAAAGGGTCTTGACACACGGACAAACGGACAACAAAGTGATCCTATAAGGGTTCTGTTTTTTTCACTTTTGAGGTACCTACGGAACCCAAAAAAAAATAAAAAATACATACAGTCGAATTGATAAACTTCTCCTTTTTGAAAACGGTTAAAAAGTTATTGTAGGGTACGTCGTGGTGTTACCTTACTAATTCCTTACTTTTTAAATGCAAATGAAAGTGGTTTATGACCAGTAAATAAAATCGGCTGTTGTCCTTCGAACATGATTCTAAAATACTGTACTGACAAATAAACTGCTATTAATTCCCTGTCGTAGGTACTATACTTTTGTTGGGCGTCAGTCAATCGCTTCGAAAAACAGCCGAGTGGAACCCATTCCTTATAATTTGTTGTTGCAAAGTCCCGCCGACGCAATTATTTGACGCGTCTGCAGTTATGGCCAGCGATGTATCTAGTAATGGATATGCTAGCAATGCTGCGTTCTGTAGATTTCCCTTACACTGTTCGAAAGCTCGCACAGCGTTTTCCGTCCATACGATAATACTTTTGTCACGTTTCTTAGCCCCGTGCAAATAGTTGTTAAATTCGGCCTGATATTGTGCTGCTTGAGGCATGTGACTTCTATAGAAGTTTACCAAGCCCAAGAATCTACGTATTTCCGACACAATTATCGGTCTAGGAAATTCTATAATGGCTTGAACTTTGGTCGGTAGTGGCCTAAGGCCAAAAGCTGAAACTTCATGCCTTATAATTTTTATTTTGCCTTGCGGAATCGTGCATTTGGCTATGTTGATTGCTAGCTAGGTACTTTTTGTAACCTTTCGAACACGGCATGTATATTTTTTCATAGTGACTGCTATTCTCGCTTGCTATTATGAGGTTATCGAGATAAGAGAAAATTAACTCTGGCCTGAAATGTGCTAGCTCGGGAATCTTTTTCCGAAAATCAGACTAAGTCTTGCAGCATGCAGTTGTTCATAAAACGCTGAAACGTTTGAGCTGCTTTGAAAAGTCAGATTTAAAAAAAGATATTATGTATTCAAATCTGTTTCTGGGTGGCTTCAAGTCACGAGTAAATCGGTTTTTTCTAAGCAAGCGTGCTCCATCGTAGACCGCATCGTCGCTTTATATCAGGCGAGTTGACTGTAATACGCAAGCCTATTATTAAAAAAAATATTGTTTCCTAATGTCAAGCATTGCCTCTATTTTCAGCTATCTTGGAAACATGAAAAAGACACCACAAAGCGGTTGTACTACTTCTCGTCAGCGCTCACATATCTCTTGGGGATGCTCTCCTCAAACTTAGCACTGCAATGGATCAGCTATCCTACACAGGTATAATATATACTTATATTTATAAATTAATCTTAATTGGAGAAGTGATAGATATCTGTCAGGATCTTAGAAAGTGGAGAGATGAGCATGGTGTCTGCCTACCTCAATTGGAAAGAGGCAATGGTGGATTTAAGGGGGAAGGGCACGGGGGACACGGGTCCCCCCCCTCCCCGCCTACGGACAAAGTGCTGGACATCTTTAGCAGGAAATAAAAGAAAACTGTCATTATTAAAAATTTAATTTTTCTATTGTTTTGACACTTTCATAAACCTTCATATGCATACTTGAACTTGTAGGAATAAACTTGAAGTATGATACTTCAAGTTTATTTCTAACAGTTATTGTTGATTTTTTTGCCCGTCTGTACTTTGTGCCCCCGGCCAGAAAAAAAATCCTGGATCCGCCCTTGGAAAGAGGCGTAACTGTATGTATAAAGTGTGAAAAATAACTAACTTTATCAAACTGTTCTAGGTGGTTGGCAAAGCTGCAAAGCCCATCCCTGTCCTGGTCCTCGGGGTACTTTTAGGGCGGAAGTCGTACCCCTTAAAGAAATACCTGTTCGTTATTCTGATCGTCTTAGGAGTGGTGTTGTTTATGTTCAAAGACCAGGCTAAGAAGGCCACCGACGAGACTTCAAATCTGGGCATTGGGGAATTGCTCCTGATTCTGTCCTTGACGATGGACGGACTTACTGGCGCCGTTCAGGTGATTGTTTTATTCTATATCAAAACAAGTGTGAATAAAAACAATGGGTATAGAAACAAAAGTTTCCAAGTTCGTTCTCTAAACACACGTCTCCCCCGTCGTTTTTTTTCACACCTTTATACTATTATATACAAGGCTTAAACAAAATCTTAATCTCTACACTTCCATATGATGGTAATCAAACGCAACCCTATTATTATAATTTTTAAAGTACTACGAAGGTTGAAATTATATTGCATGATTTATAAACTGCACCAACAAAGCTGGCAACCAATCTAGGTTGCAAAAAGACGCTTAGAATCCTGCCCTTGAGTTTTTTAACTGTCCACAATTTTAAATAAAAATAGTAAACTGTTCAGTACTTTGAATAACTACTCAGAGAAGGTAGGTTTCCAAACAACGCCTTCTCAAAACGTAAGCTACAAATTCGCTTTGTAGCTTACGTTTCGATTGGTATTTAAAACGATTTAAGCAAGAAAATTAATGGATTACCTGTGGAATGTCACACCATGACTCTTATGCTGCTTTTCTGATGTGTTGTGGTCGATTTCACCGCGCAAATTGTCATAATAAAATTTTTATATTTTTTTTGGTGTCATATATGACACCATTTGAATAGCTTAAATTTTGCGAATGTACTTGGTTTCTTTGTGTAGTTATTCTAAGGTTCAGTATAAGAATTACTTTTTAACCGAAAAAAATAAAAAGGCTCTCTAGTCGACGAGTTTTTTTTAATGTGTCATACATTCTTAATTTTGGTGGTTCCAGGAGCGAATCAAAGCGGAATCATCGCCGACTGCGTATGCAATGATGCTTAACACGAACTGGTGGTATGTAATAATAATCGTTGCTCGATTAACAACAATATATCCTGGCCACACGCGACCTGCGGTGGCGGTCAGCTGGCGCCCAATCACCCTGCCTAATAGAGCTGTTGAGACCGCGCTCACCGGCTCAACTGTCTTTCGTACATTTTTATAAATATACAATCACTGAGCCAAAATAAAAAAAAACGACAGGGAATTATCTTTAAAATAACATTGCAAACGGTTTAAAGCAATTTTCTAGTTTATATTTTCGAAAAACAGTTTTATTTAGATTTCTTCCACCAAAACATCAACATAAAAATTAGTTTATAAAACGATTGCAATCATGTATGCAAATTTTAACAGCTATGTCAGCGACTCTGGTAATTTGGCGAATATCCACGTTAAAAAAAACCCATTCATTTTGATTCAAAGAAGTGCGTTTACAACCTTAAAAATTAATTCTAGAAAAATAATTTTTCTGTTCAATTAATTGTTTTTTTTATTTTATATATTGGGACATTTTTTCACACATGGTCATCTGACCCCAAACTAGGCAAAGCTTGTGATATGACTGCCAGAGACTGATATACATATATATATAGTTTTAAATACATACTTAAATAGATATTAACAACCAGATATAGAACAAACACAAATGTTCATCACACAGATGTTTGTTCTAGGTGGGAATCGAACCCACGCCCCCAAGCTCAGTAGGTAGGTTCACTACCAACTAGACCAACGGGCTATCTAATGGGTTTGAAAACTTCTTTGTATTAAAATGAAATTTATAGTGCACAATGTTCTGCTTAGATTTCTCATAGGTAAGTTCAAACCATATCCAATAAACCAGCTAAAACTAGCTCGCGATTTTTCAATATTCCCATATTTCCTGGCTGATTTTATAGAAGCTGGCGTACTAAAACTACAGAACCACTAACACTGTAAAAATAGGAGGAGGCATTTGCCCAGCTGTGGGACTCAGACTAAATTAACATAATATACTTCCTAAGGAAAAGTCCCTATGTCAATTTTCCTTGCTAAATTTCATCAAGGATTGGGAAAAGGTAACAAACATACAGACATATACTTTTGTATTTATAATATTAATGTGATAAGTATGATAAAACCAAATACATTTAAAACTATGCGGGGTTATGCGAAAAGCGTGTACTAAGCTAAAAAGGGTCTGTTATACTCAATGACAATATAACCACTTGACTGCTCATCCTTTACCCCGCATAAGCCAAAGGTTCTAACATGTCAACCTAAACTATTTCGATAGGGGCCAATCATAGGTGTGAATTGAATGAATGACTTTTGATTCTCCAATCGCAAGCGTTGAGTCGCGTCGAGTCTCCAATCGCAAGCTGCCCCCGCGAAAGACATAGCATCATTTTGCAAAAGGGAATATTGACTTCATATACGCGATCTAGTAGATATTATCTTTGGTTATACTACCATTCTATTATTATATCTTTGGTTTGGTTTGGTTTGGTTTATACTCATCATTGTGAAAAACTTTTACTATGGGACCGACCCTGAAATTTGCCAAAATAATATGTGCTGTTCCATAGAAAAAGGTCATTGGACACTCAACAAAATGCAAAAGTTGTTCATAATGATAAGTATAACAGACCCCTTTCAGATTTGTACACCCTTTCCGCGTAACCCTGTAGATTCAACATAACCAAGTCCACAATTTTATATAGGTTTCACAGTTCTAAAATAGTGGACTGTTTAAAAAATAAACGACATTAATGATTTACTTTTAAGTCATACTCGTATCTCAAATGCGCGACTGATTAATGGTGTGATTCCCGTCTGTAGTAAACCGACCGAGCGAAGCGAAATTCTCCACGGTAACAGATCGGCGTTTGTATGTATGTTTGTATATTTGTTCTATTATCTTCTCTTCTCATAGACTGATATACGAAGATATACCATAGAATGATTCAGTGACAACAGATTTTGCCGCGATGATATATTTTGTATACGTCACGTCGAACATTATTGCTAGCGAGGCGAAACTGAAATTTGTGCGCAAAGTAAAAGCGTTATTGGCTCGTCTATAATAGACTTGTGTCCTCATATTTCATTTAATACAAATAAAAGGCTTAGCGACGAATTTAATTAAATACATTACACATGCTGAAAAAATAATTTAAATTAGGTGATAAATTTCTGAGATTTATTGGACCTGGGTATGCCCTAAAACTGCGACCAGAACCACCGGAGGATGGGCAGCAGCGTCCTATTAGTTCGCGGTGAACGTACTGGATTCACAAGCCGCCTGCCAAACGTGGGGATTATGGCAACACCCCCCTTTAAGAGGGAGGCCTTTGTTCAGCAGTAGACGTTTACTAGCTGATGATGTGACAAATTTCTGAGATAAATCTCAGTAGTAGTAGTCTAGTAAAGTTTTTGGTGGAGTGAATATACAGTGGATTCTCTATCCCTTTCCCGCAAAGCGTGTGTTAGTATAGCATTTGCATGGCGCGCGCACGATTTGACGTCATAACTTGTTATAGTGCTATATCTATCTAGCATGAAATTAAAATACTTTTAACTTATTACTACATATTTTAATGTTCTTTACGCTATTTATGATCAGCTATTTATGAGATATTAAATACAAATTTGGTCGTCTGTCCATCTTGTGGGTGGACGTCCTACGCTGCGCTTCCCGGTCCGTGGTCTCCAATCCAGAACCTTTCGGCCCCATCGGCCATCTTCTGCAACGCTGGATGCAGGCCGCTTCCAACCGGCCCTTTTGGAGCTCGATGGGGGGGCCTATGTCCAGCAGTGGACGTCCTATGGCTGAAATGATAATGATGAAATAAAAATTAGAACACATGCCTATATAACTACAATACCAATAAAAAAAAACTGTTCTTTTGTTTCCAGGTCTTCAATAATCGCATCTATCGGAGTGTTGGTGACTGGAGAAGCGTTCAGGTTCATAGACTTCGTGACGCTGTACCCTGTGGTCCTCATCTACCTGGCTGCCCTCGCCGTGATGGGGGCGTTGGGACAACTCTTCATATTTTATATGGTAACTAGCGGACTCCAGCAATTATGATCGCGTAGTGATTTTCAATTATACACTCTTCAATATATCGATTTCAAAATCTTAACTTTAAAACCCCCGTTTTTCATTCTTAATTCGTTCTTTCAATTTTATCTTTAAAACTACTCACGATTTGATGTTCCCCTTTTCACCCCTATTATTCTTTCCGTTTGAAATAATAATAATAAAATAAACCGGCCAAGTGCGAGTCGGGCTCGCGCACTGAGGGTCCCGTACCACCACAAAATACAATAACGTCGTCCAAGTAACCGAATTACCAGTTAACGCCTTCCAAAATTGTCGAAGCAAATGCCACGCAGTCACATAGCTATTTTTGCTACAGTGACGCTACACAATTATATGCTATATTATGCTACACAATTATAACAGAAATTTGTCACCGACTCGCACTTGGCATTTTTTGTTGTTGTTATACTTTAGAGTGTGTACTATAATCATGCCAAGTTTGACGCTTGTAAGTATTAAGATTCTTACATTAGAGCTAATACAAAAATACGTTACAAACGAAAGGGTACAATCAACAAGGGGTAACCCCTTTCGTTTTTACTTTTTATAATTTTTTAGTTATTCCGCCGTAACATTACATATTCTGTGAAAATTTAAACTGGCTATGTATTACGGGTCGAAAGATACAGCCGTTTAAAGGTAGTACAGACGGACATCGTAGGCTCAGTAATAGGGTCTGGTTTTTACCCTTTGGGTACGGAACCCTAAAATCTAAATCAGTTCATCCTGTGGACGGTACAATGCCACAGACAAATACACAGACACAAAAATACTTTACAAGCTAAGTTTTTACGCACGTTAAACTAATAACTCACCTTTTTCCGTCGGGCGGGGGTTTAAAATAATATGGTTTAATGTTCCAGGTGTCTGAATTTGGGCCGTTGCCGTGCTCAGTGGTGACCACCACGAGGAAATTCTTTACCGTTCTGGCGTCCGTCATCATATTCGGAAACATACTGAAGACGCGCCAGTGGCTTGGCGCCATTTTCGTCTTCTCAGGTACTTATGTTTTTACACCAGACGTTTTTTTGAAGCATTCATAATTTTTTTGTAACATATTACAATGTTTACAATATTTTTTTATTTGTTTAGTTTTTGATTTAACGTACATTTAGGTGGGCAGTTAGTGGATTAATGAGGATCAGTAAAGTAATAGCAAATTCAATAGAACTAGTCCTCACTTTATTCTTCATGAGATAAGAATGATATATCTTTTTGAATTAATACCATCGCCGCTTACTAACAGGCGAGTTGGTGGTCAAACGCGGACTTATCAGCGTTAAAACAAAAATAAAAAAATATCCAAATCGGACCATTACTTACGAACATATTAAGTAATAAACATTATGCCGTTCCTGCCGCTAAAAGAAATGTACGCGGGTGCGTGTGACGTCACTGGGTCGGTAGCCGCCAGTTAGCCGTTGGCCGCTATAAGGCGCGCAGTGTTTTGAGCGGTTAATAGTGACTTTGATGCAAATTAAGTGCCCGATTTGTCTCTAATTCATATTTTTAACTATGTAAAAATATTTTATAGAGCCAAAATGTACAAACACCTCTTTTAAAACGCCAGAATGTAAAACGAATAAGTTTCAAAAATAGCCTAAAAATTATACATAATAACTAATCATTGCTTAACATCAGGTGAGATGGCGGTCAAGCGCAAGCCTAGGTTTTTTAATGCCATAGGTAGCAAACTTGCAGACGGGCTGCCTGATGGTAAGCTGTCACCGTCGCCTATGGATACTTGTAACACCAGGAGCATCACAAATACTTTGCTGACCCTTTAAGGACTTTATCTATACTAATATTATAAAGAAGAAAGATTTGATTGTTTGTTTGTTTGTTTGCATTGAATAGGCTCCGTAACTACTGAACCGATTTGAAAAATTCCTTCACTGTTGGGAAGCTACACTATCCCCGGTTAACATAGGCTATATTATATTTAAAAAAAAAAATGGGATCCTTACTAAAACTCCAATAATGTAACCCAAGGTGTAAAAAAATAAGATTTACAGTTTTGACTTTGCGTGTTTGACAGTTCTAAGACAGGACAACGTCTGTCAGGTCAGCTAGTTATTCAATAAAAAAATAATCACCCCAAGAAATAATTGAATTATTTGACTTCTCTGACTCTAACAATGAGTTGTGTATTGCAGAGATGACACATCCTTAAGCAACCTAAAAACATTAAAAACAAACCGGCTAAGTGCATGTCGGGCTCGCGCACTGAGGGTTCCGTACCACCACAAAGTACAATAATTATCAATTTAAAAAAAAACGTTTTGTTCCGACGTAATGCCTACCAAAATAGCCAAGCAAGTGCTACGCCGTCACATAGTTAATATTTTGCAAGTGATACTCAGTATAACTTTTAATGAACAGAAATTTGGCACCGACTCGCACTTGGCCATTATTTATTATTTGTTGTTATACTTTAGAGTGTGTACTATAATCATGTTAAGTTTGACGCTTGTAAGTATTACCGTTTACACATTAGAGCTAATACAAAAATACGTTAAAAAAATACGTTTATTGTTGTATGGGTGCCCCCCTTTCGCTTTAACTTTTTGACTTTTTTATTATTTCTTAGTTAATCCGCCGTAACATTACATATTCTGTGAAAATTTCAGTTCAGTCAAAATTCATTACGGTTCGAAAGATATAACAATTAATAGGTAGCACAGACAGACAGACATCGTAGGCTTAGTAATAGGGTCCCGTTTTTACCATTTGTGTACGGAACCCTAAAAAGTTACCTTTTGCAACACAGTTTTCACCTAACGCAAAACGCAGAGTCACAATGTTGTGTTGTTGTTTATTTGTGTTTGTAATAAATTCTGTTTATCTTGTGCGATCTAACACGAAGCTTTTGAACATTTCAGGGCTGTTCCTGGACATATTTTACAGCAAGGCCAGGTCTCAACCAGCGAAGAAAGAATCCGAGAAACTAACCAAGTAAATTTACCCACGTAAACTAGGCTAGGCGTACTTTAAGTTTGCAATTTTTTATGGTATAAATAATTTATAAATGACCTATACATGATTATCATACAGAGGCGGGTCCTTATTTGTGTATGGGTGTACGCCTTTTTGAGTGTACGCACACATACGAGATGTAAGGGAAAAGAAGGCCGGTGATTACTGAAACAATTAAAAAAAAAAAAAAAAGTTAATTAAAATTAAAACGCAATGTACTGCAAATAACATATCAGCTGACGCTAGAGTTCAACGAATGACGTGCGCCGCGCGCACGCTTGTACGCTTTACATTGCTGATTTGCAAAATTCTAAACCACAAAAAGAACTAGTATAAGGCAAATTATTGATATGCCATTGTTTAGATAGTGTAATAGTAGTCGTTTCGCTTTTCCCTTACACCCTTTCAACGGCTTATAATGTGCATGGGACACTAAATTCTAAGGGCCAACGCCGACTCAGAGTCGATGCGGCGTCGCAACGTACAAAATGGACTAATCAATTTCAGTTCAAAAATCGCAACTCATACTCGGTGACTGGAAAGACCAACCCTGAAATCGTGAAAAAAGTTCAGCTGTTCTATACAAAAATTTCATTGATACTCGACGAAATGTATGGAACAGCTGGGGTTTTTCTCGATTTCAGGTTTGGTCTCATAAACTTCCACAGTAAAAGTTGTTCATAATGATGACGGATATTTCCACTGTCTCACCAGTCACCCTGTATACTAGAGTTAACAATAGTCGAGGAGCAAATTTGTACGTATAGTAAAAAAGGAAGAGTTTCTTTTCCGCTCCGCTTGTACGGCTCGACACCGCCACGCCTCCAGACGGTGTTGGGTGCTGGGACGCCAAACCCGCCTTCGTGAGGTAAAACATCTAAGATTAAGATAAATTTTAATATATTAACTATATGAATGACATTCAATGTATTTCATTTTGACATAATAATTAATAAATGACATTCAATGAATTACATTTTGACATTATAATTAATAAATGACATTAGATGAATTACATTTTGACATAATTAATAAATGACATTAGATGAATTATATTTTATCTTTATAATGAATGAATGACATATATGAATTATATTTTATCTTTATAATAAAAGAATGACATTATATGAATTATATTTTATCATTATAATAATATAATGACATTAGATGAATTACATTTTATCATCATAATAATTTAAAGACATTGAATTACTTATATTATATATTTATATTATTTAAAATTGGTACTATAATTAAATAATACTGGGACACTCTGGAACATGTTAGTGGGAACTAACATGATCCATGATGATAGTAGAGATGCTATTTGTTGTGTTACTAACTGCATCCCGTGATTTCACCCGCGTTTCTCGAGCTTTTCCGCTATATTCCGGAATTAAAAGTATTGTGTCTCTCTTCATTATGCAGACTACTTCCATGCCGAATTTCATCAAGATCGGTTCAGCTGTTTTGTCGCCGTGAAAAGGTAAAAAGGTAGAGATAGCTATTTTTACATTTAATGTCTCTCTCTCTCTCTCTTTATCGTGCCTTGTGTATCAAAAGTAGTTATAAGACCAATACAATATTCTATTATCCTTTTGGGATCCTTTAATTATTAATAAAAAAAAACAAATGCACTTAAACCACTGAATATATGTTAGAGTCTAGTTAAGAAGAGCTTTGTCATAGGGCTCACACTTCCCAGGGGGGTTAGACAAGACTCACTTTCTGTTAGCGTTAACGCCTGCGGAAAGATGAAATTGTATGAAAATGACATTGACAATGACATTAGCTTGAGAGATGTTATCTCAAGCTACTGTCATTGTCATAATTTCATCTTTCCGCAGGCGTTGACGCTAACAGAAAATGGGTCTTGTCTAATCCCCCAGAGCACCTGCTTTATCATGTCTCAAAATACAATTAGGCAGGTGATGACTTGCAACCCACTAAATAGGCACACACAAAATTAAATTTTTAAAGTCATATAGTTTCTCTAACAGATCGGATACTGTAAGTTATTTGTATTACGAAAAATCTGCGTTACGTTGCACCCTGACACACTAATGTATGTATATTTCGCATCGTGTCAGTCCTTCTTAAACTACCGCACTACCTGTTGGGGTGCATCTATTACTTTCAATATACTTGCCGAGAGGGCGCAACGATCAGTGTTTAAAGATATAATTAAAAAAAACAATGATATACCCACAGAAAAGAGAAGTAAATAGAACGGAAATGAGAAGGAAAGTCTGTCGCCAGGCATTATGACAGAACCTTGATTGAACATTCTTATTTGTCAACGCGTCGAACTCCGTATCCAAAGAACTTGGACTTTACGTTTTTGGGTTAGGTCTCAAAGTTCTTAGTCCTCATCACAGTTGCTAACTGATTTCGAATGACTGACGTTTCGTTTATATGGGTGCAACTGGCTACAACAAATTTCTCACAAAAATGCTTTGACAGCCGTTCTAATTTAAACAAAAAACTTCCTTTTCTGTGGATATACCCAACTGCAGATGTATTCAAAGATCGGTTGTGTGTTGAAGTTGAGTACTAAGCGTGAAAAAGCTATTTATACTTAAAATTTCACTCTCCGTACATAGATCTGTGCTAGCTGCTTCTTACTATGATGACGGCCTCTTATACCAAATTTGACGGTTTTAAATCAATTTTATTCGGTTAAATTAAAATATTTGAGCTGGAAAAAATACATGTCACAGATACATCTGTGTTTGAGTTTATGATTTGGTTCAAAACAAGATAGAATAAAATTCTATCGATCAAAAAAAAATCTGAAACAAACTCGAATAAGTTTTTTTTTTGCGTTTTTCCGTTTTATTCTCTAATGAAAGCTCGTAATAACCTAGAAATTGCGTGTACTGAAAGGCAATCCTATTCAATATTTTTTTTTTGGTTTGGATAGATTTTTGATAGTGAATAGTTTCGTATTTTAGTGAAATTAAAAGCGTAAAAAGGTCGCGAGAATTTGCGCGCGCCTCGCTCAGTCCCGCGCCAGGCGTCGTCGAGGTTGGACCTATGTTCGTTTTTGTCGTTGCACTCTCCCCCGTGGGCTGACTCTTGCGTGGCAAAATACATCGTCGCTATAACTTGGCGGGGGCTGAAGGAGCGTTTTGTTGCCTATGCGACTCGGATAACAACAAATTACAAAGTCATCCTATTTTCTAGAAAATTGAAGTTTTGTTTGTCAATAAATGCGAGCAAAGTAGGCCTAAAAACAGTCCAAACTAGTTGAGCCTCCCAGTAAAGCCTAGGGTCCGAAACGGTTTTATAAGTGCGAATAATAGTTTTGAAATTGAAATATACTTATATTTGAAATATACATATTTCTTAGACATCCTAAACCAAAGAGATTTGTATACATTGTTATTAAAGTAAATGCAAAAAATAGTTTGCATCGTAGGGTTGCGCCATTGTAGTTTTACATATATATTTTTTGCATTATTTACAATAGTTTTTTTGCCGCACTAAAAAAAAAACGACTGACTGTACTGGGCTTTACGCTATGTCTGTTGTCTTTTATTTATTTTTCTCATAGAGGGCGATGAAAAGACCAGTGTCACACTGTGTCACTGGCTCTTAAAATTATTTGTCTTGGGCAACGTACATTGAATCCCTCACTTCGTTTAGGATTAGACGTTAGAATATCCATAGACGCTATTCTTGAATCTTTCGCTACGTTCTAGATTCAAAATAGCGCCTTCGTGCTCCCTTGTCATTCCATCTACTATTTCCGCAAGTACACACAAGTTTTGCCCGTTGATTTGGTTAGTACGTTAGAGCACATGTCTACAATGTCGAAGATAATAAAAATAGTGTAAGTTAAAAAGAAAGACTGTTTATGAAGCTAAAAAGACACTGTAAGTCTGACTTAATTTAGCTATAAGGAGACGGATTTATTGAAGATCCTAACCTAAATATGTACAATGTAAAACTATCATTTATCATAATAAATTACAACACAAAATATAAAATCAATATTGACATACAAATAAAAATACAAATAATTTATTTTCATTATAGTACTTTCCAGAAACAATAACTGCGCTAACTATCAAACTGGGTTACAAAATAATTATATTCATATACATAATCAATAGTACCTATTCCTATAATATTTATCTAGTTAAGTAAATCTAAGTAAAAGCGGATCAGATTTCCGCGGTACAATACAGAAAGTTTTATTTAGAAAATTTTACAATGTGTTTATACACAATAGAACGGTGCTACCTACAGTAGTTGGACAACTGAGTCGCACAGGTGAGGTACAGGCCTAGCCTAGTGCGGGATCGCTGTTATTAGGGTGCTAATAACGTCTCACTATTAAGGTGGTACTTATGGCGGGAAATTAAAATTCCAAAGGTTTTTTCTCCTTGTATTTAGGCCGGGTAATTATTTTAAAATGAAACAGTGTTTGCGCTAATCGTTGGTTGTTCTTTAAATTATTTTGTACAGCTATTTAACAGTAACGCACCATGTTACTTACATTTACCAATAAACCGTTTGAAACAGCAAAAATTTGGTTATTGACAAATGTAAGTAATAATGTGCATTAGAGACAAAAAAAAACTGTTTGAAATTTGAATTTCCCTCCATAAGTGAAACTTACCTTAAACATAAGCCTTAATTTCTTGGTAGATTCTGAGAAAAGAGAACCGTCGTGACAAAATTGTGAACTAAAAAATGTAAATTTGCACACGTGCGACATCAAGCTACGACGCTTCTTTTTTTGCACAGATTCTACCCTACCTATTGATAATTCATACAAATAGCAAGCATCTATTATACTTTTTAACCCCCGACGCAAAAGAGGGGTGTTTTATTCAGTAAATGAGCACACGTGCGCCCTCAATCTTACGACGGTTTTCTTATTGCACAGACTCTACAGTTCGTTTGATGTTCATTACCTTGCTCAAGCCTATGATTATGTTAATAAATATTATTTTCATAAAGGCTGCCGTATGTTGACGTCGAAGAGGCAACATTGGCGTGGGTGGCTTAGGGTGTCGGCTTTATGCCCTTTAACACTTCCATCCTGGAGCTCGCTCTAGCGGTTTCCACTTCAGACGGCCAGTAAGGCAAGCCGGGGTCTTTGGGGTTTTAGCCCCATGGAATCGGGGTACACGGTGTTGCCCCAGCGTTTTTATTATGATTATTAAATAATGTAAATGCTCCTTCGTAGACCGCATCATCGCGTAACATCAGGCGAGTTGACGGTCAAAAGCAAGCCTATTACTAGATTAAATAAATTGGTTTGTGCTTGACCGCCAACTCGCCTGATAAGTGGCATTAGTCACCCGACTTTGGTATTTGCAGTCACGAGCAATGTGTCAGAGACTTCATATTTCTTATTTGTTTTAAATCAAATATCGTATCTAAGTTTATACAAACTCTGTTTTTCGTGTTTTTTTACAAGATCCATGTGCTTGTAGATCCTTGGCCAAAACTGTTGTATGAATTTCCAAACTAAACTAATCTAACTGTACTAAAATTATCGGCGTTTCTTTTCACTTTTACACGAGAAAGGGATCGCAACAATTTTAGATGTCAAATTTAGTTTAGACCATGGTTCGACAAAATCGGTTTCCTGTATAGTTTTAGTCGTCATCGAATGGAAAAGTTATTTTTATTAGTAATTAACTAAAAAACCTTTATGTTATCTATGACTTATTACCTAACTGCATTGCGTACAAAATCAACTTTTATTAATCTTATTTTACGCCGGTAGCACACCTCCGCCGCGAAGCCGTAGCAGCAAAGCGATACTAGTTTAAATGTAAACCTTATATCGTAACATACGGCAATTAAAACAGCAAACTTGGAACGGAGGCGCCGCTCGACACGTTTGACGTTTCTCTCACGCGTATTAAAAACTTTGCTGTAAGGAATATTATTTAAAGATTTAAAGATTATTTATTGCTTAAAAAGTAACACCTTAAAAATTATATTTTACCATTGGTCGTCACATCCCCACACTAGGACAACGCCTTAAAACGAATTAACATAAATTATAAACTTCTATTCTAAGAACTACGACAATTTATAAGGTTTATGTATCAACGAGTAGCGGTTTCGTTTCTACGGTTTCGCGGCGGTGTGTTACCGGCGTTAAAGATCAAAATAGTATACAGAAATATAGAAAGGTTGAGCATATCTCTCTTTCCTTTTCTGGCAGACTTCACCAATACAATACGACCGAATACGTCGTCAAGCCACGTCCTTAATGATAGTAATATCGATTTTCTGGAAGAAAGAGACTTCGATTTGACGTGCGCATTCCAGCTTAGGTGTAAGTTTCTTGGAAAAATCATGCACTGTAAAAGCCGATGGCAAATATTTTTGAAAAAATATACTTAATAGAGAAAACATAATATTTTAATCAAATATTTTCCCATACTTTGTTAGTGATTAGGTAGTTCATCATTTCAGCCTTACGGCGTCCACTGTTGGACATATGCCTCCCAAGCCTCCTGCCTAGGGCCGGTTGGTAGTGGCCTGTATCCAGCGTTTCCTTGCGGTCTCTTTTAGGTCGTCTGTCTATCTTGTAGGACGTCCTACGCTGCGCTTACCGGTCCGTGGTCTCCATTCCAGAACCTTTCGGCCTCATCGGCCACCCGGTGGGCTATGTCGGTGACTTTCGTTCGTTTACGGATCTCCTCATTTCTGATTCGATCTCGTAGAAAAACCCAGAGCATAGCCCTCTCCATAGCTCGTTGTGCGACTTTGAGTTTGCTTATGAGGCCCATAGTGAGAGACCACGTTTCAGTGCCGTATGTCATCAATAAGGTAATAATCAATGATCAATCAATTAGGTAGTTACCTACGAGAAAAACTATATTTATTTTTAGTTCTTATAAACGTCTTAGGCATGTTATAGACAATGCTGTCTCGTTTTCGCACTTGACACTTACCATCAGAGCGAAGTTGATAGAGCCCTTGCCGACTGGAGAGTCGGGGTGACATTGAGGCGCACCGAGCAACACTGTTGCCAAGTCTCCAATTTTACGAGATTGTTGCCCGATCTCCCGGTTTACTACTCTATCCTCTATCCTCCTGTAATCCTCCTTTTTTTGGTGACGTAGATTCCATAATTAAAAAAAACTGAAGGATACGCAAAAGTAGACTGTTATTACAGTGCATTTTTCTTTAACGTGGTATTAACTGTGTCTATCACAGATATAGATCTGTGGTTTCTATAATTTGAAGAATGCACCATGTCAAAGCCATTGCCATCTGGAAATGTTTTTTTTTTTTCGAAGTTTGATTTGTAGGATTGTTAAGGTTGATCTGACAATGAAATGTAAAAATTACCCTAAATACGAGTACGTATATTTTTATGTGAATTTCTACGCAATATTTGAGAAAATTACTATACAAGCCTTTTCGGCTTTTGTGGACTCACGTTGCTGGCCTCAGCCCAAATTTTTGCGTTCGACCTATTTTGTGCCATGAGATTCTGGTTGACCTAGTAGCCGGTTTCAGGTTCCTATAATTATCATCATCATCATCAGCCAGAAGACGTCCACTGTTGAACTGCCTTACCCTTTAGCCTCCACATTGAACGATAGCCTGCCTTTTGCATCCACTGGATGCCAGCGACCTCCTATAATAGCGGTTATATCCTATATATGCGGTTCCTATAATAGGTACTTTAAAACTATACCTACCTAGGTAGGCGTTCCGAAACAACGCCAACGATGAATGAAACCAACACGACGCAATGAAACTTTCTTCTTTCTTGGTTTCCCATACAGCTGCTGGTAAGTCAGTAAAAATCGACCATAAAATTTTAGATTGGCCTTCTGTTCTGTGGTATATTTTACATTTGGTACAAACTTTTTTAGTTACTTCTTTCTTATGTCTTTCTTGATTATAGCGCATGTTTCTGGGATCTTCCTGTCTTTGCCATTTCGCCTAGCTTCAGTGGATTCAATACTCACTTACCAGGTAAAATAAAAAGCTACCATATTGTGACATAATATGCTAACGGACAGGTGTTTAATTTATTAAAAACTAGCTGTTGCCCGCGACTTTGTACGCGTAGACTTTCATATAAAATTTTAGTCCCCATTTGCTCCCCTTAACTCGGCCCATCCGCAAAATCCTTTCTTATCAGATCTCTGCATCCCATAAGGAATCTGCCAAATTTCAGCTTCGTAGGTCAAGTAGTTTTCGAGATTTCGTGATGAGTGAGTGAGTGAATGTGTAGATGAATTTTGCTTTTATATATAGAAGATAGATAACATGCTTAGTGGAAAATATAGTTATATATACAACTACTGAAGAATATATTTAAATCGGTTAGTAAAGGTTTGAGATTTTTGTTCGGATTAGGTAGTTTCCAACCAAAGATAATATAACCACTTGATCGCGCATGTGGTCAAACATACCTTTTGGAAAATGATGCCTCGTCAGTCGCGGTTTTTTATTGTCTTATAAAAAGCTGACCACCGAAAACAAAATCAAAATTAAGGAAGGTATTTTAATGCCTTGCTAGACAGAGAGCGCACTATAATTATTAATGACTTCACCTGCGACTTCATACTGGCACTCACTTAGTTGGAAACAATAACAATATAAACACTGCTAACACTCCTGACTGACTGCTCATCCTTTACCCCGCATGAGGCAAAGGTTCTAAGGCAGTGTTAGCAGTGTTTATATTGTCATTGTTTCCAACAAAGTGAGTGCCAGTATGAAGTCGCAGGTGAAGTCATTAGTAAGTATAGTGCGCTCTCTGTCTAGCAACGCATTAAAATGCTTATACCTTCCTTAATTTTGATTTTGTTTTCCGTGGTCAGCTTTTTTAAGATATTAAAAAAATATCTGTCCGGTAGCCTATTGAACATTTTAATGCGGGCGATTAGTATGGCCTCGGCCTATGGCATGTTTCTGGGAGTCTTCACGTTAATCTTCAGTATGACCATGTATAACATGTAATAAAATTAAGTTATTAATTTGTATTTTTTGTGATCAGAGTGGTATCTTCGAGTCAGTTGACTGCAACAGTTGATGCGAGGAACAGTCGTGATGGGAGTCGGTGGTCTAATGTCGTCTCGCCCGTCGGACTCGGCTTCCAAATCAGCCCAAAGCCTCGCTCCGCTTCAGTTTAAGGCGCAATTCTGCCAGAGTTAAGCGCCACTTTGACAACGCGCGGTAGTTGACGTTTGTTTAACCGTCAATGAGAGCAATTCAGTGTACCGAACTTAATACAAATTTAAAATTTCGAAATTGAAACTGATGTAAGTGGCTTTATTAACTTAATTAATTACAAGCTATTACTAACATTTTAAAAACTGTTAGACTGCCCATAGACCGTTGAAAGTCTAAAGACAATCCAAATGCTCAAGCCCACTATCAATTGGCAGCGTACCCAGCATGCTGGCGGCATTACCACGCTGAATGGCAATGCTTATGCGTTAAGCCAGAAACACGCCAGCATTTTGGTCACGCGTCGCATTAACCAGGCGCTCTGAAAGATTATTGAAAATGAAATGAGCCCGGTCCCCAAGGGCCCAATTTATCGACCCCAAATGCTTCAAATATGTAACCACTGCCGAGGTTAGCATATTTGCGCCGCTTGTGCTGCTCTGCCGAATTGGCAGCCGCGCCAGCCCTACCTTGTGTCTCAGGAAGAGGTGACGACGCCAAAGTATCGACACAAGTTGCGTCCCATACAAAGGGCCGCCCCAACCTCCAGGGCACAAGTGTCATACCGTCAGGCCTCTTTTCGTCGTCACTCGCAAGACCACTCGGTTCGAGCACAGCTGCGATATTGGCGGTGGAAAGTGCCCTGCGTATGATGTCGTTCAGGCTGGCGTGTCGGCCAATATGACCAGCGATTCTCGAGCGAGAGAGACCATGTGACCGAGCTAGTCAACTTCAGTACCACACTGACAGCGATGGGCCTCACAGCACCTTGCACTCAAGCGTAAGCTGACTGCTAGACGAAATGTGGCTGGGTCTAAAAGGCTACAAAATACAATACAATACAAATACAAAAACTCTTTATTAAAACACCACAAAACAAGGATAACATAAAAATTACAACAAAAATATTATCTAGGCTTTTAACAGGCGGCCTTATTGCTTAAAGCGATCTCTTCCAGGCAACCGTGCACGGAAAGGAATTATATTTAATAACCTACCTGTGGCTACCTGTGTTTAAAAGAGGGCATGGCTTTCAACCAAATTCTCGATTCCGTAAAAAGAGAGAGAAAGAATACGAGAGCAATATGCAATATTAGTACACGTATCTAGGAGCGATTCCCGTGCTGGTTCGCAGATCGGAATTTGAAATCTGTATGGAATTCGATACGTAGGTATTTTACGTAGCGAAAATTCGTACTTCGCCCTCTTCCGGAAAGCTTCACTAAATGGCGTAAATTTTAATATTCGAATTATCACTAAGACGCGCCACAGAACATGCGAATATACACACGCCAAAACATCGCTAATCCTTCCGAATCAGCTGGCCAAGATATAGATCAGGCGATGGCGCCACTTTCTTTGCTACGTCAAAGATTAGTTCCGTAGTGTCCCGCTGGCACGCGTACCTGCCTAACCAAAGTCGATTTGGGGATAGGTACATCGCCATCTACCGAGTAAGTTGCGACTATTTACCTGCGGACCCGTCATAGTGGTATTGTGGGTTCCATGGCCATACACCTGGTGGTATGGTGGGAGTCAACCCTACCACCATAGTGCTTACCTAGTGCGATAAAACTTATTTAGTTATTAATTTCTAGTTATTCACAACCAGGGGCATTGGGTACCACCAAGGGTATGGCTAGTGGTATAATAAGTCCGCTGGGTTACTAACTATTTCCTCTCTGAAATGCTCTCATTGTCGCGCAAAGAGAAGACGAAGTCACAGTAGAATATAAGCTAAGTAGAGTATAAGCTAAAGCAGTAGTTTGACTCGGACGTCTCCTTGAACACAATGCCTAATGTCGGTCACTGGGCTAGGGTTGCTACTATCTACTTCATACAAATACTCTACACTAAGTAACTTACTAGGTTTAATGATAAGTTTTAAAAAATAAGCTTAAATTTTGTTTTATTTTCTAATCCTATTAGTTATGTAGGCCTAAGAGAGTGTCTTCTAGAATCACGCACTTAAGACGGGCCGCAGCGGGCCGGGTCACATCGCAAAAATCGCATGCATACATTTTATATGAAGTATCGCGCATTATGACGGGGTGCAGCGGGGCGCATTTCCATATAAAACATATGAAAGTGATTATTGCGATGCTCCCCGCTGCGGCCGATCCTAATGTGCGCGTACCTTTAACGTATTACGGCATATCTCCCTGTTGTCTGATCTGGGGTCCTAACAATGGATAATTATGTCGCAATGTGGTCGAGGTGGTAAATAAGAATATTATTATAATTTTCATACAAGTACACTACACTAGATGACTAGTTTTGAAAATAAGTTTTAAAAAGTAACCTTTTTTATTTTCTTTTTTATTAAACTTTTTTCTTTTGTTTTATTTTCTAATCCTAGTAGTTCGGTAGGCGTAAGAGAGTGTCTTCTAGGATCGAAGACACCTTTATCACCGAAGATAATAATCAAAACACAGATATAGATCTGTGATAATCATAGATTCAGTATTTCTCCCTCTACGGTGATAATCAACTTATCACACTTTCTTAAAAACATTTTATCGCTCATTATTGGGCAGGCTAACGCCGTTAAGACCAAAGCTGGCACCAAAACCTCTTTATTCGACAAAAGTTATGTCTGGGTCTTTAAGAATACCATGTTATTATTAGAAACCGAAGAAAACTTCCTACATGTATTACAAACTGAACATCTTTAAACAATTTTGCCTTTTTTAAACTCTAATCTACGCACCCTCACCCCCGCACCCAATCAGCAGCCGTTGTCATTATGTGCGCGCAGCCCCGGGCCAATGCGAAAGCAAGAAAAGCAAAGTAAGACCGCCTAGTGCGGTTGTAAAAATTAATATGTAAAATGTTTGATGCAATTCATTAACAATATAAAAACAAGTGGTTTAGTAGATTCGGGGCCCTGTTAGAATACCTGGCTCCATCAAACTGATCTGATGATGGAACCAGGGGAATAGTCATCATCAGCCAGAAGACGTCCACTGCTGAACATAGGCCTCCCCTTTTAACCGCCACACTGAACGACAGCCTGCCTTTTGCATCCACTGGATGCCAGTGAATAGTGGAACTCTTTAATTGCTACTAGTTTAGCCTCTTTTGGTTTGTATTATCGAGTCCCATACGTACATTTTAGTGACGTATACATAATATACACTGGTCTGATGGGGCCGGGAGGTGGATTGGAGAACAAATCTTAACCTATCCTTTATTTATCTTTAGTTGATTTTAACCTGATTCTATTCGTACCTAATTTGGCATCGATTTAAAACTTTGCAAATATAGTTATGTAAGTACCTAATTATCAGATATGTATTAAGTAGATATTATTGTTATTACAAAAGGCTTTGGCGATACTAAGAAAAATAAAACCAAAAAGGTTAGGTCCCTAAGTTTTCGATAAACAGTTAGTGAAAACCATGGTATAATAATATACTCCGCCAGGTATAGCCCTCCGAGAAATAATGTGACGTAGGCATCCCGCAATGATGTCATCAATGTCATGGATAGACGTACACGTGCATAAGCAAGAGCAGAATAAGTAATTTACAACAAGTTCGAGAGAGATGACGATACACGAAACAATGGCGGACTCTATGATTTTTTGTGTTAACAGTAGCGTGAAATTATAACTCCCCAATATCCGTATATTACCTGTGGGAATCCAATAAATCAATGTGGTTTTGATAAAATTGTGTTTAATATGTTCAATTCGTGCTTAACTTGCTTGAACCAAATGACAAATGAAATGCTTTTTGTATTTTATTTATTAGATATTTTTTTAAACCCAGTATCTGTGTTTGTTACAATAAAGTGGCAACTGGACAGTGACGTCATTGCGGTACATCTCCCAGAGTGTTAGACCCCGTTTTCTTGGATCATGGTCAAAACAATAAACTTTGCGTGATGCAGTCGAGGGATAACAACATATTTTGCAAAAAAATACCAAAGTACGAGGGAAATTACGTTTTATTCTGAATTTTTAATGATAAATTACTTACACTGAAGTTTACTATGTGGGTAGATTATATACTCTTTTTTTATTATTTTATTTTAATGTTTACCAAAACATTTTTATTCCCTTCGTAGATTGGACACGAGATCCAGAGCATTCTGTACATTGTATAAATTACTTACAAAGTTTTTCTTACCTGATATGACTGTTGTTACCGATGTTATGTCTGTTTATTTACCTACTACATAAGTACATTATGTACTTATGCCTACTCATGGTTGCCTGGAAGAGGGCCGCCTGTTAAAAGCCTAGATAATATTTTTTATTGTTATGTTTATGTTATCCTTGTTTTGTGGTATTTAAATAAAGAGTCATTGTATTGCATTGTTTTGTACCTACTAAGAATATGATAAAAAAAATTACAATACATAGGTACATTAGGTACGCAGAACAGATGGCCGATGGGGCCGAAAGGTTCTGGAATGGAGACCACGGACTGGTAAGCGCAGCGTAGGACGTCCACCCACAAGATGGACAGACGACCTAAAAGAGACCGCAGGGAAACGCTGGATGCAGGCTGCTTCCGACCGGCCCTTTTGGAGATCGATGGGGGAGGCCTATGTCCAGCAGTGGACGTCCAACGGCTGAAATGATGAAAGGTACATTATATCAAAGTCATGTCATCATAACCTGATATATGATAAATTCACTAAAATTCACACAAATAAAGACACTGGGGCCTTACTCGTTACGCGGTCCCAAACTAACGTTAAAACCGCGCAGTTCGGAAAATCACGCGAACGTGAACCTTAACGCGCCCAGATACGGTTTGCGGTCGCGCTACATTTTTTCAGCACCTAAACTGGATTGCTTTAAACAGCTACCCAGATGTATAATGAATTTATTGGTAACAGTTGTATTATTACCTACTAGTAAGTATAGTAATAAATAAACTAGCAAATATAATAATAATAGTAAATATACAAATCAATGTCAAAAACATAAAAATAAATCATACCTATCTACATTAAGGCGGGAATACACATGACTGTAGCTGGCACACTTGCATAAAAGCTTCTTGCACGTGCCACCTACTTTCATGTGTATACGCTAACTGGCATGCCTGTATCTGCCACGCAAGTAGATAGCACAACATTTGATTTAGTGCCTTTTACTGGTATGCAATATGAGGGCGAAGCGGGGGAGGAAATTACATGCCAGCTTAACTCTTCGAACAAAATATCGTAAAATGAATGGACGGGCCCAGGAGCGCATTTTTGAAGATTACAAAATGCGCGCCAGCTCTCACTTCGTTTCAGTCGGTCTCTAGCCGTAGGAAGTGAGACACAAGACTATTGTTACCTGATAACGAAACATCTGATAAAATTATGCCTTCGTGTGCTTTCCCGAAATGCAATAACACAACAAGAAACCGCTATCTATTTTTTGTAACAAATGTACTGTAAGTACATGGTTATAATTAGGTGTTGAAGTATATGTCTGACGGTTTTGACTCGTTTTTACTGAGCAAGTTCAATGGTTATGGCCCGTCCATTCATTTTATTTTGGTCGAAGGCTTAACTCGCAAATGTATCCATAGTGTACCAGTTACTTCCACATATGCCGTTAAGTAGCATGCACGCTACTGTTCCGTTTTACAGGCATGTGTATTCCCGGCTTTATGTCAGATACTTGCAAAATAATTCAGTAGCGTAATGTCAAAATAAATAAATGAAACATGTCAATACAAAAATTATTACTGCTTATAGCATTAAGGCGAAATGGTAGAGAATCGTACACTTGTATGACGGTAATGCGTGCGCGCTTTCAAATATTTTCATTATTTATTTTTTCTTTATTTTATTCAAATAATCTTACGCTTTTACAAAAAACTGCAACCACTAAAATATTTGAATGATTGTTAGGATAACACACAATTTTTTTTGATAAAATATCTTCTAATGAATCTGAAGTTGATTCAATCCATTGACGTAAGAACGGGTGTTTTTTAGGAAAGTTTACGATTTTTTTCTATCGAGCCACATTTCTTTATTCGTGTATCGGTGACCACATCCGAATAAAATATTTCAAGAACATTTATTAAACATAAAGAAATAATGTCAATTAATCGATTTTAAAGGTCTGCTTTTGAATATTCGTGAGGACGAATCATTTCAAAGCATATTTCGTCTTAACATCAATTTCAAAGCATATTTCGTCTTAACATGATTACAATATGTGAAGTCCAAGGATAAGCTCTTCATAGCTGTCAATCGTCTGCTCGATAAATATGTTTATAATTTTGTTCAATTTAAATATTTAAAGTATGTATACCCTCAATAAATGTTATGTCATTTATTAATATTAAACAAGGAACTTTAAAAACAAATTGATGAAAACTTAAAATATAAACTAAAAACTAAAACTTAAAACAACTAAATAAAAGGTACAATTAAACTAAAATATGATTGTATAAAATATACAAACATGTACTACCTACTACAAAACAAAAACGCCGTCGAGATCACCACCGTGCGGCAGGGTTCCCAGAACACTGGCAGAGTTGCCCCGCTGTATAGCAATACTTAGCTTTTGTGAAAAGTATATGCCAGCTCTAGGATCCCCCGAGGCGAGAACCAGCCTAGTCAAAATATCCTTGCAATAATTAAAAAAACTCAATTTGATTACACGGTTAGGGTTGGAAATCTAGTGACACTTGTGGTGACATTTTGTGAACCGATCAAGCGACCGTTATCCATAAAATTATCCAATACATATAACGCTACAAAATAATAAATCGAAAACGGCAAGGTGGGATTCAAAAAGTATCATTTATTTGTTTTGATTGGGACTAACTATATTTTATTACAAAATGCTTATAATTATGACTAGGATAAAGGACCAAGTTTAGTATTATATTTCTTAATTTACCTTCTTATATCCGATAAAATATTTAAAAATGCTTATATAAACATACAAATACTTCAATTATTGTCCTAACTCGTCGAAAATACTTGTATTTATGTGATTCAACCATTGCTCTAGACGTGATTGTTTGACTCAATAGTAGGTAATATCCTTTTATTAGATCGATGACTCCATGTATTCGAATATAGCTATATGCTTATTTTTATAATTTTTTATTCCTGTGGCGTATTTTACTATCTCTGTGTTTGGACCGACTTGAGTGTCGTCCGCTTGTATGTTTATTATTTTGTCGCCGGATTTGTCCGAAAATTTGATGATCTCTTTGTCATCTGTTAGCGTTGTCGAGCTTTTTGATTTATTTTCCATAAACGAAATCGGTCGTTTAATACACAAAGTGTGTAAGGCACTTGGTGCCGGAAACGCAAAGGCACGATCTGGATGTCATACGCTATCTCTGAAAATAAACGAGAATGCGGTAGGTTAGTATAAATAGGTGTAGGCAGATACAAGCATAAACTTATTAACCAGATTACGAAGTACTAAGTAGGTATGTAGTTGAAATGAGGTTCTATTTTCAATTTGAAAATATCAAGATTTTTTGATTTATTTTTCTTACTTATTTATGTTTTTTTTGACATTGTTGTATAACTCGCCAAAACAAAACTGGCCTTCTTGATCATTATACGGCTTATTTCAGATTACAGAGGTTTTTGAGTAGGTTGAAGCGTGCTCCAACGTAGACCGCATCATCGCTTAACATCAGGCGAGATGGTGGTCAAACGCAAGCCTATTTATAATAATAAAAAATAATTACTCGACGGTAGTAGGTACTAGTTTGAAATGATTTTTGTGACCAGCATGCTACACAAGCGGTGGGCAGTGCAGTAGTCTGAAGAGGCTTTCCTTAACATTTTATTCGACTAATGGTAAGTTGCCAGTTGAGCTCAGGATTAGTATTTCAGGCGAGACTGAAAGTGAAGATAAGGGCGCGGAGTTTTGGCGCCAACGTGGAAAAAAACATGTCGGCTCGTTGGATTATTTTCCTAAACTTGTGTATTTTCGAGTGTTAATGTGTACCAAATGGTGAATTATTATTCATTAAGTGCTCGTAAACGTGCTCGAGTGCGGGTAAGTGATATAACGAGGTGAAACGTGTCTTTTCGTGCTGTTTCCAAAACTCTATAGGAGCCTCTTGTAAAGTCTCCACCACTTTACAGGGGCATGAGTTTGACTTGACCGTGACTCATTTAGCTTGACTCTGACTGTGACTTGTTTGACGCTATTAAGACTATGTAAACTGTTTAAGATTACGACTAAAGGACATTGCATCCATAGTCATGAAAATTTTAACAAAAAAAAAGATAAGGGCGCGAGTTTTGGCGCCAACGTGAAAAAAACATGTCGCCTCATTGTATGCCAAATTTTTCTAAACGTATTCATATATTATGTAATAATGGTGGATTATTGTTTATTATGTGTCCTTGAACGTCCTCAAGTGTAGGCAAGTTATAATGACCACGTATTTTCGTGATGTTTAGAAAACTCCACAGCAGCCTCTAGTTACTAGAGGCTACTGTGGTGAGTATATGTAACTGACTATATTATATACTCTATGTCTATATACTATAGTCTAGTAAAGCCTCCACCACTTTACTAGGGCCTTACTAGGGCATGGCGTGGACTTGACCGTGATTTACTTTGCTTGAGTCTGACTGTGACTATGACTTGTTTGACGTTATTTAATATCTTTTTAAATCTATTATTATTCCGATTGACGGGACAGACTCAGTAGGTATGCATGTTCATTGAAAAAAGACAAGGGCGCTGGAGTAGTACTAAAACAATATCGACGGCGACGAACCATAATATTCAAAGCACGCTTAAAAATAATACTAACGTGATATTGGTATCTTCATCGCATCGAATGGTGTGAGTTTTTTTCAGCACATTGGGCTCGCAGGGGCATCTGCAAACAATTATTACACAAAATAACTATCTATACTAATATTATAAAGAGGAAAGATTTGATTGTTTGTTTGTTTGTTTGCATTGAATAGGCCCCGAAAATACTGAACCGATTTGACAAATTCTTTCACTGTTGGGCAGCTACACTATCCCCGGTTGACATAGGCTATATAATCTATACCCGTGCGAAGCTGGGGCAGACCGCTAGTAATATTATAAAGAGGAAAGGTTTGTATGTATGTTTGTAACGAATTGGCTCAAAAAGTACTGGACCGATTTAAAAAATTCTTTCACTGTTGGAAAGCTACACTATTCCCGGGTGACATAGGCTATAATATATACCCGTACGAAGCTGGGGCGGACCGCTAGTACATACATAAAGACGTTCTAAAAGTATATATATACATAACAAAGTCAGATACGCCATTGTTAGTTAGGTACGCCATTACCAGACAGCAGTTTTATTTTCGTTTTAAGGGGTTCCGTACCCAAAGCGTATAAACGGGACCCTAATACTAAGCCTACAATGTCAGTCTGTCTGTCTGTCGGTATGTCCGTCTGTCTTACATATTAACGGCTATATCTTAAGAACCGTGATAGATAGCTAGTTGAATTTTTTACAGAATATGTAAAGTTACAGCGGATTAATTAAAAAATAATATAAAAGTAAAAACGAAAGGGGGTACCCATACAACAAACGTATTTTTTAACGTATTTTTGTATTAGCTGTAATGTAAAAACAATAATACGTACAAGCGTAAAACTTGACATGATTGTAGTACTTACACACTCTAACGTATAACAACAAATAATAAATAATGGCCAAGTGCGAGTCGGTGACAAATTTCTGTTCATTACCAAGTTATAATTGTGTTATACTCGAGCGCCTGTAGCAAACTGCGTAGCAATTACACCGACAAATTTTGGAAGACGTTATAATAACTGGTAATTCGGTTTGGATAACCTTATTGTATTTTGTGGTGGTACGAAACCCTCAGTGCACGAGTCCGACTCGCACTTGGCCGGTTTATTGCCCTTTAATATCTAAGACAGAACAAGGCCTGTCGGGTCAGCTGCAAAAACATTAGTTTTGGTCAGTTTTCATTAGGATGTGGCCACAAATCGGTGCATCAGTTTTGGGCACTAAATCCCATTAATATTGTAGGTAAAAGAAAAAATTTGTGGGTGAGTATGTTTGTTACTTCTTCACACTAACAGCTCAAATGATTCAAGTTAATAGTCATATTTGATAACGACTGCCACCACGTGGGAAAGAACTTCATGTAGGTACCATCAGGAAAGCCATCCGCACATTATAGATGCGTGGAAGTCTCGCACTGTTCGATTTGATCGATTGTTTCTGCCACGCACCTGTAAGTTGTGGAATGGCTTACCACCTTCGGTTTTTCCTCCAAAATATAACCTCAATTGCTTCAAGCGAAGAGTGAATAGAGTCTTCAAAGGTAGGCAACGCACCGGTGACTACTTACCATCAGGTGGCCCGTCACTTGTTAGTCTAAAATTATATATTAAAAAAAAGTACTTGTACCTGTATATGCAATAAAATATTGAGTATTAATAATAAACACTCACATCGGCTTATCATGCAGTTCTGTATTCTCGTCAGCGCATTTCTTTTTGAAGGCACCCTGAATCCATTTCAAGGACGTGCAGGTTGAATACCACTGTCTGCGTAAACACAAACAACGTATATTAATAAATCCAATAGGTTATATCGTCTTGCGTTGGTAACTACAGCAGAAATTACGTTCCTTCTGGATAGGCGAGAGCTCTATCCGGATCAATGTTCACTCGGTCGGTGACTCTGGTTCTTTGGCGAATATCCACGTTCCGGATTTTATCGCGCAAAGAAACTCTGAGCATATTTCTCTACATTGCCTGTTGTGTGAAAAGGCAGGCAGTTAAGGACCACGTCTCAGTACCATAAATGTCATCACTGACACACAATGGTCAAAGACCCTTGTCTTCAGGCGCTGTGGTATTCTGAACGAGAAGATATCATGTGATTTCCCGAACACTGCCCACCCGAGTTGCAGTGCACGTAATTTTTAGTCTAGGTGACGTAGTCAGGTGACTGCGGGAAATTACGTGAACGTGAACCTTAACGCGCCGAGACGAGATACGGTTTGCGGTCGCGCAACTTTTCGCAGTCACCTAAATTGAATCGGGTTAGGTGACGGTACGGGCCCAGGAATGAGAAAGCGATTGCCCTTGCGATTGATTGCTAATAAGTCAATCATGCAATTTGTGCCGAAATCCATTCGTAAAAATAGTTCTGTGGGTAGTCGTCATTGTCTCACCTTTGTTGCCTTCTGCCTCGAATGGAGCCACGGGAACCCGCACGCATGCGCCTTGTGTCGTTCCGAAATGTCCACCAATCCCTGTACATTTTTTCCACAAGCTGTCGGACCTGGCAGTGCAAAAATTTATATAATTTAAAAATTTATTTTAACAGATTCTTCACCATCATCATCATCAATTCAGACATAGGACGTCCACTGCTAGAAATAGGCCTCCCCCATCGATCTACAAAAGGGCCGGTTGGAAACTCGAGTTGGCTAAAGCGAACTCGAGTTGGCTGGACGAAGAAATCTACTACTCTGTTCGGTTTGACAATCCTTTTGATATGAAAAAATTCTCGAGTAGACCCATCTTTAGCTTGTATGGTCAGTCCTCTAAAAAGCTTGGACCGAGTATATTTGTATGTAACTATTGCCAATGACGTTAAGCCTCATAAATTTGCCTTCTTATCGCCGTAGGTGTTAAAATTCTGGTCAGTGAGTCAGTGCAACACTCACAAACGGTCGTAAAGATACAAAAGGGACCGCCGCCGACGCGGCGCGCCGCTGATAGATCGCGTTTATAGAACTGTGCTGAAGGTAAATAGTTTAAATTTCGTTTCAAACATTGTATGATTTAGGATATACAAAAGGTCTAATTTTAGAGACAATGTTAATTCCAACAGTGGCATGTCTATTATACTAAATGTCTGGCTGCTTTGAGCAAAACTGGCAGCGAATATTGTTTGATATAATAATTATAGGCTTTATTATAGAAACTGACGTGGTTTTCACATATTTATTTTATTTATATTAAATGGGAACTACTCCCGTAAGATTAAGCCGGTCACTCTGACTAGCTCTGTGACAGCTTTGACTAGGTGGACTTATTGTAGGCTTTGATCATAATATACTTTCCCTTAAACTCGAGCTAGTACCTAATAAGCCGGCCAAATGCGAGTCAGGCTCGTGCACTGAGGGTTCCGTACCACCACAAAATATAATAATTATCAATTTTAAAAACAGACTTCTAAATAGTAAAATATGCCATTTCGTTTCGATTCGGTCAAATACCTGTAGCGAGTTTAAAAAAAAGATTTTTTGTCATAGTATCTAGGTCTGGTAACAATTGAAAATTATCACAGTACTTGCGAAAACCGATGGAGACACAAAAATTACTCTGACCCAATCATTGCTCAGACAGCTGCAATGCAATAACATTGTAAAATGCTGAATAAAAACATTATTTTGATATTTCATTGAAGTATATCGGGTACCTGCTACAGTATTACGATCAAAAGCCTTCTTTGATCAGAATTCGTAGTTTTCATGCAGATTTTTACAATGTTATTACAGTTGTTAGAGCAAAGAAATGCTTGGACTGAGTTTTAAATTATGAATGAATGAAAATGAAATGAAAAATTTATTTGCCAGGTTTGCATCCATAACTTATTACACAAATTACATTAATTAATTGATTATTAGAAAATATAAGATACAAAAATTACACATAGATTAAATTATAAAAAAATATTTGTTCCGTATATTCACTCTAAACTATAAAGAAACCGACGGCCAACTCCACCGACTTTATTTTTAGAATTCTGTAGTAGGTATAACAATTAAAGAGCCCTTATAAGATCGTTGTATCCGTCCGTCCGTCTGTCCCTGTCCGTCACAGAATCAAAACTTCTACATTAGTACACTTAAGTGAAATTGAGATCTTTATTTACAAGTTACATAAAGTTTGATACCTATGAAATCTTATGGTACGAAACTTTATGTAACTAAGTACTTGAAAATAAACATCTAAAATATTTTTTGCGAGGGTTTTAGAGTTTTAAAATGTATATGTAATTTTATTACATTTCTGTCTTGTTTGTCTAATATGAGGTGTTTATTCATATTCGATCTTAGAAAGATAATTATTTCAACCCATAGCACGCTACTCAGTCCGATCTTCGGATTTTCGCTTCCAGCCACTGCCTTACGTATATCGTCACTCCATGTATCGACACACAGTCTCAGTGCGTCCTACGCTACGTTTGACGATTGGCTACGTAGTGACTGTATAAGGTAAAGGGTAGATTTTGCACGGAGCTGTATTAAAACGCAATACAAAGAAACTGAGTAGGTAGGTAACTACACTGTCCCGTGCCCTTGTGTTTTGATTGCATTTTCATCATCCCTGTTTTTCATCACATCATTATAGTAAGTATGTTATCTACCCAGCTTCTTGAAAATTTTATCATCGTTATCCCAGTTTTTCTCAGTACTTACAACCATAAAATTCTATTCTCGCGGCAACTCGTTGGGACCCTCGTGTGCTCGAGGGTTAGCTTTATTCTGTAGCCTTATTTTCAGATATAATGGCGGGGTAGGGACCGACAAAACCTCGGGAAAGTCGCACCGCTGCGAGAATTTATTCTCATTTCATCTCCAAGAGACATCTCGAGACAATTTTATTGTAAATTCAATACCAAGTCTATTCTAGAATTATTTTCTTAGGGCACAAGGAAATAAATAAAGTGCGTGTCGTGCCATGGTTGTTCCATAGCTATGTTAGAAATACAAATCTTCATTGGCAGGATTCGTAGCTAACAAGACTTTTAAAACTAGTTGGCACGCTAAAGTAGCTAACAGACGAGACGGACTTGGCTGACGGACCGCAGTCCAACCAACGCAACGGGAAAAAAAGAGAAAAATTTATCTTTCTCTCCCGTTGGTTGGATGGCAGTCCGTCATCCAAGTTTGTCTCGTCTGTTAGCTACTTTAGCGTGCAAATCAGTTTTTGCGGTTTTAGTTTTCGTAAGAATCTAACATATCACACTTTAAAATATTTCAAGCCTATTAAGCTGTCAGGGACCAGTAAAAAACTATGTGTACCCTATTTCAGCCGTTGTAGCCTTAACAGAGGCACTTGGTCGGTATAAGCTATAGTTATCTCAATAACCAAATAACTGGGCAATGGAGAGAGCTATGCTCAAAGTTTCTTTGCGCGATAGAATCCGGATCGTGGATATTCGGCAAAAAAAACAGAGTTACCGATATAGCTATAAAAAATTCAAGTTGAAGTCGCAATGGGCAGGCCATATCGCTCAAAGAACCGATAACCGATGGGGAAGAAAGGTTCTTTTGTGGAGACCACGAACCAGGAGACGCAGCGTAGTTAGGCCTTCCACTAGTTGGACCGAAGACATTGTGAGAGTTGCAGGCATCCAGTGGATCCAAATGGCAGGCTGTCATTCAATGTGGAGGTCAAAGGGGAAGGCCTATGTTTAGCAGTCCTATGGCCTGTGTTTAGGCTTATGTTGACCTCTTCTGTCTGATGATGATGATACACTGTAGTAGAACACGTTACACTGTAGTAGAAATTTAGTCGTATAGTTAGGTACTTTACCTCGCCGTTCAAGAAGCAGTAGATAAGCGCAATGAACAGTCCCTGGAAGGAGCGCAGGAAGTGCGTGATGTATGACCAGAGGGCGAAGCGCCACACGGAGCCACCTAGCGGCCCCTCGATCATGTTCAGGATGTTGGTGATGCCTAGCAGCGGCAGCAAGACCAGCGCTGCACGGGCCGCTTTCCTACAGTAACAAGTTCGTTTAGTGGTCAGTCGTTATGCCACCCGATGGCCTCAGAATGAATCAATAAGGATTGAAGGGTGTGTCCAGTGAAACAACGGCCGGACTAATTTTGACGGGACTTTCACTGGCAGATAGCGGATGTTATAAGGAGTAACTTACGCTACTTTTATCGAGGGTATCCACGCGGGTGAAACTGCGGGGTGCAGCTAGTAAACAATATATAACGTGTAACAAAAAGGTGTGATAATACTGAAGGCATCATTTTTCTTCCTTGGTATAATTCTATATGGTGTTATTTGATTAGATATGAATATTATACCAATGACCTTTCCGGTATTATTCAGTTATTCAGTCATGTGTCCACTATTACATATGTCCACTATGTGTACCTTTACATATTTTGAGAGATCATTAGGCTCTAGAAAAAGAAAATCACGTTTCACATCTTATTGTTTCCTGTTCTTACTTCCTTAGGGAATTGTTACCAACCAATCGTATCGATTCGAAACTTTTCAAGTATAGCTATGTAATTTGGATGTAATTGCAATAATTCGGTGCAAACGGTAGTTACAATCTGGGTGTCTTCAAGTCGAGAGTGAATCGGTTTCTTCTAGGCAAGCGTGATCCATCGTAGACCGCATTGTCGCTTAACATCAGGCGAGATGGCGGCCAAGCACAAGCCTATCTACTATTTAAAAAAACTTAACTGTGTCTAACGTACACATTCAATACATTTCAATGAAAACAAAATTACCTTAAACGTATTTTTATCCGAGTTCACGGAAGAGGAAGGTCCAATTCAGACCGTATTTTATTTTTAAATTTTTTTTATGTAGGTATGTACAGCGTTTACGTATATGTAAACCAATTTGTGTGTTTCTTTTTATATCTTGTAGAAGAAACCCGCGAGGTAGTCCCGCAAAAATTTCAATTAAGGCTCAGTAGTTTTTAAATCAGCTCAAATAAATGGATATTTTGCTAGAGCGCCTACGATTTTCGCGATTACAAATCACTTTAAAAAAAAATAGGCTTGCGTTTGACCACCATCTTGCCACAACACTGTTCACATGTATACAACTGAACAACTGTGACGACAGAGGGAACATCTACAAAATAAATTTTGAAAAATTTAAATCTAAGTTTGATAATAAATAAACTTTTTTTTTTTACTGGGCACGTGCTTTTAATAACTAAACAAAATACAAGCTAAAACTAACACTACAAATACAGTTAGACTGCCCATAGACCGTTGAAGGTCTAAAGACAATCCAAATGCTCAAGCCCACTACCAGTTGGCAGCGTACCCAACAATAAAATATAAATATACTTAGTTCCCGCCCGACTTCAAAATCCGTGTAAAAATATTATTTTTACTTTGTAGTGGCATATTAACTTAGAAAGTTTGTGTTTTGTGGTTTTTGAAATGTTATTTTTTTTAATGATTTATTTCTAAGAAAGTTATCGAAGGTATCATTGAAAATAATCTTGGCTTAAGCCAAAACTTCAATGTTGGTTTTGGCTTAAGCCAAAACCTTACTATTATAATAGTAAGGTATAACGTCAGATCAGGCAATTTTCCTGTTCAAATGTTTTCGATTTTCATTTAAAAAAAACTCCCCTTAACCATTTAACCCCAAAACTGTAAGTACGGACATAGATAAATGTACGGATCACTTATTAATTTTTCACGCACACAAAGAAACTTGTGAAACTGTTACTAGGAAATCTATTTTAGTTTTAACAGTATGTGAGATAAATGTTAGTGGAATTTGTCCGTTTTTATTCTCAATAAATAATTTGAATTTGAATTTGTAGCAACACCAATGACTAAATAGTCCCCATGCAAAAAAAAACCGGACAAGTACGAGTAGGACTCATGCTCTGAGGGTTCCGCTGTACAAAACCCTCAGAGCAAGAGTCCAAAAAAAAAGTTACAGAAGTTGAAATTTTGAAAGACAAACTTAACTTTGTAGTTGATAATAAGCATCTTTCATACATTCCAATTACAAAATGTAAGTTTGTAATAGCAAAATAATTATTTTTAAATGATATAACTTCAAATTTCTGATTTGACTTTCGTATTTATTCCTATATATGGGCTATGATACCTTACCTCTTGCCAAATTTAATGATTCTAGGTCAACTGGAAGTACCCTATAGGTTTTGATTCCCTTGTGAAATCGCAAAATATGCGACATAAACGTTCATGTCTTTTGATTGCGTTGACTTACAACTTTTATTTATTTACAGTCGAAAGAAACCGTAGACCCAAGTGTTTAGTATAAATTTCAACTTGATACTTGAGAAAATGGGTCTATTCGCACCACCCTAGACACATCAGTATACGATGCGCTGCATGTCGCCGAGGATAGGGGAAGATGGCATAAAATCATAAAGGAGAGACTGATGGGAGGTGGGGGTCACGACCCTCAGACATGAGGAGCACGACGCGAGGAGGTGTTAATTCAAACTTTTAGCCGCTTCCATTATAATAATAATAATATAATAATAATAATTGTTTATTCATTAATCATAGTACAAAACAGTTTCAAATGACCAGGAATTCCATTTAGACAAAAAAATTGTCTGTGTTAGGAGTCCCTGCTCTTCTTAGAATAGAACATCTTTGACTTAGCTATCTAGTGTGTGTGTATGCCTGTGTGTGTGTGTGTATGTGTGTGTGCGTGTGTTGTGAGGGAGTGAGAGAGAGTGAGTGAGTGACAGTGTATGGTTGAGTGGGAGTGGTGGGTGCGATCGTATGTGTGTACATGTAAGTAGTAAGTGTAGATGTGTGATTGTGAGTGTGGAGAGGATGTACACGTAAATGTATGAGAGGGTGTACAAGTTAATGTGTGAGAGGATATACCATGTTAATGAGTGGGGGGGGGGGGTGTGTGTGCACGTATTAGAATATATACGTTATTGAACCTGTAGTAATAATCTTTCTGTTTCATCGTAGCTAAAAGGTGCTATCCACTTGATAATGCATTTTTTAACTTCATAGAGTTGTTTTGTATATACATCTAAATCTTTATTAGCTTTATTATATACATTAGCCGACCGTGCGTTATATTGCTTGCAAGCAAATTCAGTTTTACATGTTGGAGTCCGCACAGCGGAAAATTTTCTTCTTTTTGACTGCATGCTAGCATCAAATGGTAGGGTTTTATGTTTTTTGAGAACTAAGTAAACAAGATACAGTTTTCTGACCGATAGTAAGTTACTAATCAAATAAATACTTTCCGTGGGGTGTCTAATGTTTTTAAAATACATTACTTTCAACAAAGCACGCTGAGCCCGTTCAACTGCAATAAATTTAGTTTTTGATGCTCCTCCCCAGATTGGAATACAGTATATCAAGACAGATTGTGCCAAAGCCACATAGATGTCATTTAATAAATTACGAGGAGAATGAATACTTTTTTTAGGAACTACATGCCTAAGTGTCCTGAAAATCCAAATCAATTTTCTCACTCTGGTGGACACTTGCTCTAGATGAGCGTACCAAGAAAGTCTATAATCTATAATAACTCCCAGGTACTTGGTATGTGAGACCATATGAATGCTGGGACATCCACAGTTTGTCTGGTTGATGTCATCACACTCGTGGACTTTTATGTTAAATTCCGCTGGTGGTTGAGTACGTTCATTGATACTAAAACATATGCAATTGGTTTTAGAAGTGTTTAGAGTTAAGAGGTTAGATTTTAGCCAAACAGCAACTTGAGCCAATCCTGTCTCAGCACTATTTTTCACTGCATGCCATGATTTTCCCGAAAAAACAATAGCAGTATCATCAGCATAAGAAAAAATTTTGGCATCTCTTATTGTCAAATTGCACAGATCATTAATATAAATTAAAAACAGTGTAGGGCCCAAGACACTTCCTTGAGGAACTCCATATGTTACGTCCATGTCGTCACTAATAGCTTGACCCACTTTAACCTTCTGCCTTCTGTTGGACAGATAATCTATGAAAAGATTTAAGGGGGTCTCTCTGATTCCAATACTTTCCAGCTTCTTCACAAGGATGGGGATGGATACTGTATCAAACGCTTTTTTAAGGTCCAGAAATACTGCAAGACTTTTACTTCCTTTATCAAGTTGATCCACTACAAGCGAAGTTAAAGCAGTTACTGCATCCTCCGTAGATTTGCCTTTTCTAAATCCAAATTGCGTAGGAGATAAAATTTTAAATGAGTTTAGATAGTTCAGTAATCGAGAATTAAGTAATTTTTCCAGAAGTTTTGATATTGCTGGCAATACAGAAATAGGCCGATAATTATTTATGTCACTTCCATCTCCACCCTTGTGGACAGGGGTTACAATTGACTGTTTTAAAGGAACTGGAAAAACTCCCCTCTGAAAGCAGATATTAGCAAGATGGGTTATTATAGGAACAACTTCACATCTAACACATTTTAGGAATCTAGTTGAGATATTGTCCCAACCAGGTGAGCTATCTGACTTCATACTCATCAAGATTCCATCAACCTCATTCATATCAGTATCATTAAGGACAAAAGAATTCATCTGTAGATTAATTGTATTTGTACTTACAGTGGGTATAATTTTTTGGGCTAGCGATTTACCAATATTCGTGAAATAATCATTTATAAAATTTACCGATTCCTTAGGGGATGGCTTCATGCTCAATAGTTCCGTATTTTGACTAGTATTTTTTCTTGTGTAAGTAATATCTTTAATGTTTTTCCAAAGTAACTTATTATTTTTTACAGATTTTTCTAGTAACTCCCTTTCATGCTTTCTTTTTAGTTTTTTAATCAGATTATTACAGTAATTCCTATACCTAGTATATATTATTTTTAGAGTATCGTTATAAGGGTCTGCCCGAAGTTTTTTTTGTAGTTTATTCCTATGATTAATACACCGCAGGATACCAGAAGACATCCACGGTTTAATTATTCGTTTACTATTAGGAATTTCTGTAACAGTAGTACTAACATTAATCGATTCAGTCAGTTTATCTATCAGTAAGTCTATCAATAAATTAGGGTCTTCACAAAGAAGTAAATCCGTTAGCTTTTTTTCTTTTAGGTATTTTAGCGCATATTCAAAATCGACAGTCTTTTTGATCTTATTTGCAGTTGGGATGTTCTTCAGTTTAGACAAACTTAATAGTATTGTGAAGTGGTCGGTGATAGTAGTGTTTAAAACAGCAATAGACGCAGATACTTTTGTTTTATTTATTTTGAGCATAAAATGGTCAAGACAATTTCTTCCTCTGGTAGGTAAAATATGCCCGGGTAGTATACCATAAACAGATAACATATTGAGATAACTTGTCCTATTTTTATACTCATTAGATACCTCTGTTGCTTTAGGTTTAATATTAATGTTAATATCCCCTGTCAAAATAATATTATTCTGCGAGGTGAGTGTCGTAAGGTGAGTACTAAGGGAATTAATGAATGATTCTGCATTTGAATTTGATGGCGAACGATATACGCACAAAACCGTGTTGTTCAGGATATTCAACTGTAAACAAGAAGCTTGCATTAGTTTGATTTCCTTAACGCTATGTTTTAATGTACTTTTTACGTACAAGGTTACTCCATCATTTTGGTTTAAGTGGTAAGTAGAAACATAGGAAACGTAATTTTGTAATTGGGGAGTAGGTTTATCATTATTTAGTCTGCATTCTGTTAATATGATGACATCAGTGTCAATGTTAAGGGTTGATAAGTTAACTACAAAATCGTCAAAATTACAATAAATACTCCTTATATTTTGTGTGATAATAGTCAGGTCATGTTTTTTAATTCTTAATTTGTTTGCAAAGTTCCCAGCATTACATTCAAATGAGTGTGCTATTTCTACATTGTCTATCTCATTCAAGGTATGAAGTGTGTCATCCATCAATACAAAATATTAAATTAATGTGTAAGGGTAAGTTGCGAGTGATACTTGTTGAGATACAGTTATGCAAAAATTCACTAAAATGTTCATTTTTTGCAAAACTACATGCAGTGTAGTCGTTTTTAAATAAGTTTAGTTTAAAATATTCTAATTCAATTCTAAGATAAGATTTTTTCGGTTCATAATGTAGTGGTGTGATAGTTGTGTTGTCAATTTGTGCGAAAGATTGGATGAGTAGTGTGTATGTGTGTGTTAAACATAAATTATAAATTATGCATTTCAAATGTGAGTTTGTAGGCAATTGATTCAGCTTGACACAGATATAAAATAGTAACTGGAGTACGAAAAATAGATAAATGTAGTTTAATAGTGCCGTTTGACGTTTTGATTGCGGAGCCCATACCACCATCTCTGGATCCATGACTAGTCAAGTGTCAGGTTCTACTTGTAATAGATGGTGTACTTGTGCTTCCTTTCTAATTTGTATGATAGGTGAGGTTTCATCTAATCTTATATAGACTCGGCCAAACGACGTCCAGCAAAACTTGTACTGCTTTGATTTTGTTAGATCTCTCGCCAGGAAGTACAGTCGAGCTGCCTTTGCAGTTAGTTGCTCCGATACATAAATAGGATCATATTCATTAGTAGTAAACCCTATATGCTTAGCTTGGAGTTTGTCTTTGCTGTGTCTTACATTATACGATTTGCACATTTTTAGCAGGTCAGTCTTTAGAATAGCGGAGCCAATATCAACAATTATGGATGAGTTCTTTTCTGCGTTTTTCTTTCCATTTATTCTGTAGATATCCTTTATGTCTGACCGGTTAACTTTGCAGCATACGGTTTTAGATAAGCTGAGCGCCACATCAATCAGATCTTCTTTACTTTCATTCTTCTTCTTAGGTACATTCTTGATTTCAATATTTGTTTTCCGACTTTCTCTCTGCAGATCTTCAATCCTCTCTTCAAGTAATGAAATGTTCTCATTATCTTTTTTTTATCTGGCCTTCAAGTTGATCAATTTTCTTCCTAAAATCCTCATTTTGACTTGTAAGTAAGGCGATGGAGTTATCTATATTATGGTTAGATTGCTGAATTTCTTTTAAGTTGGATGTAATAATGTCTAGTTTATTATGTTGCGATGTCATAAAAGATTGAATCATAGATCTCATCTCCTCCTTAAAACTGCAGAAGTCCGATGACAAATCTTCTTCCCTCCTTCTTTTAAACCGTTGTTTAGGATTATGTTCGGAATCGTCCATGTAATCGCTCAGTTTGGAGTCTGAGAGTGATCTGTCCAGGCTAGGTATCCTTTGATTACCTTTTGGCGGAGGCGTCCTCTTGAGAGACATTATACCGGCTACTCAATTGGTGTTCGATGTACCAGGGAGATAGGGCAACCTAGGAGTCTTTACAAAACAATAGCAAGCTCTTTGCAGAGGTCAAGCAAAGTGGTCGGTCAGTGACGTTTTGGTACAAATAAGCTTTCCGTCCAGTTTAGTTAGACCCCTTCTAGTTGATACCATAAGAAGTATATCGAGCTCTTTCACGCATACGATTCATAGATGGCGTTCACCCTTTCTTTCTTTCTTTGTTCGGGCCGTCACTGGAGTTCAAGTAATTAACGAAATACTCACGATACAGGGTGATTTTTCTGTTGTTTGCATAAAGGCAGGTTACTCCACTGGGATCATGCTCTCCTATTTTAGCACTGTATTTTTCTATTCGAATTTTTAAATAAAATTTGAAAAATTGAAATGTATTCCAACTGACAACACGTCTGAATTGCTCAGGGGTCCGAGGGGAAGAGAAATCCGTGTCACAGTCTTCAAAAAATCGAATGTCACAGTATAAAAAAAAGTAGGTACCTTGCTTTTTCAATTTCGGAGTCTTCACTTCTGTTCAGTTTCCCGATCAAAACGCGTAGGATGTTCAGCAAAAACACCAAATTGACCTGTTAAGAAAAATAATTTGCAATTAGAAAAACTTTAAGCAAGGTTTCGGCAAATCAGGGCCCCGATTCTACTAAACCAATTGTTTTTAAATTGTTCATGAATTGCCCCAAAATTGAAACTTATGAGACAGTATAAAAAAAAACCGGACAAGTACGAGTACGACACGTGCTCCCGTTGGACGGAACCCTCAGAGCGTTAGTCCCAAAAAAACTAACTGAAGTTGAAATATTGAAAGACAAACTTAACTTTGTAGTTGATAATAAGGGTTTTCCATACATTCCAACTACAAAATGTAAGTTTGTAATAGCAAAATAATTATTTTTAAATGACTTAAAACTTCAAATTTGTAACTGTAGGATTTATTCCTATATATGTGCTATGAGACCTTGCCTTTTGCCAAATTTCATGATTCTAGGTCAACGGGAAGTACCCTATAGGTTTTGGTTCCCCTGTGAAATCGCAAAATATGCGACATAAACGTTCATATCTTTTGATTGCGTTGATTTACAACTTATATTTTTTTACTGCCGAAAGAAACCGTAGACCCAAGTAATTAATATAAATTTCAACTTGATACCTTTACGCGTTCTCGAGAAAAAGGGTCTTGACAGACGGACAGACAGACGGACAACGAAGTGATCCTATAAGGGTTCCGGTTTTTCCTTTTGAGGTACGGAACCCTAAAAACTGTAATTAATTGCAGCACTGAGGCGATAATCACTACATTAAACTCGTAGCACATATTCGTACAAAGGCACGTGAGCTACGAATCTTACTAAGCTACGAAAATACGCTACGAGTACAATTTGTAGGACCGCGGAATTTTCGGTAATTCTGGGTTCCTACTAAAAACACTCTTCACGGGGAAAATTTTTGAAAAAACTGTTCATAATTTGGTCAACTGGTTTTTTTGTTGTTATAACTAATATAGCTTGCGTTTGACCACCACCACGCCTGATGTTAAGCGATGATGCGGTCTACGTTGGAGCACGCTTGCCTAGAAGAAACCGATTCACTCGTGATTTGAAGAATCAGATTGTAACCTTCGGGGAACACCCATTCAGGCAGCGCATTTTATCGTTTCGTAATAACAAACTTCAAACTTCGAGGTAATCAGTGCGAAAACACCTTTACCAACCCAGCAAGCCGAACAACAAGCAATAAAAAACAATATTTATTTCCAGCTTATTACAATGCTAAAAACAAAAAAACAGGAAAATACTTGGCAAAGGGCAAGGGCAAGGCTCACGTTTTAACACTTTCAAATTAGGGGCTGCTTTAATTTAGGTTTACCTTTTTTAGCCAAAAAGGTTGCTCCTTATGATTACCAAATAATTGAACTTTAAATAGATAATAGAAAATTCAGATTTCTTCTCCGCATTGTAAAACTGCACGGATCACTGGGTGAAGCTCACTCAGTGAGGCACATATTACAGAATCGCATTGCAGAAGCCGCCACGCGCCCTTCGTTGTGAATCGTGCCGTTGGCTTCTGCAACGTAAATCACGTGGCCCGGCAATCCAGGCCACGTGAGATATCGAAAAACAATATTACAAATAAGTAGCTTGTAGGTCTTCATAAAGTCCTGCAAGAACGCTTTGATGATAACGTTTTTAGTTTTAATTTGATTTGATTGGTTTGATTGGTTTATTTGTTATTTGTATTTATTTGTGTTCAATCATTAGCTTTTTCAAGGGCGCTACGTGCGTTGGATGTTAGATATTAAGGCACTGATATTAACTGATGTCTTGTTTGATCAAAGTCACCCGCGGATCTTAAAGTCTTGTTATTATTAATATGGTAGTATAATATAATTCTAATACCTAATTTATATTACGTGACGATGCCTCACATTCATAAAAATACAAACCTAATAATATTCAGCCTTATTTTCATTCATCAACACTCTCACACATCGTACACTCCCCCCACACACACCCCTACACCCTCCATGCACACATTGATAGTCGGAGTCAGAGATTCACCTAACCTGTAACATCATCATCATCATCATTTTCCTTATCCATTTGATTTTATGTATTCTTCTTTTTGTTTTTTAATATTTATATTTTTAGCGTGTTTTATTTTGATTTTTATAATGATTATGTAGTTCGTTATTGTAATACAAATTGTCATTAGTGTATAATTCGTGTTTTGCGGTACTAATTGAAATAAAAATAATAATAAATAATAATAATCATTTCAGCCGTAGGACGTCCACTAGTGGACATAGACCTCCCTCATCGATCTCTAAAAGGGCCTGCATCCAGCGTTTTCCTGCGGTCTCCTTTAGGTCGTCGGGCCATCTCGTGGGTGGACGTCCTACGCTGCGTTTACCGATCCGTGGTCTCCATTCGAGAACCTTTCGGCCCCATCGGCCATCTATTCTGTGTGCTATGTGCCCTATGTGCACTGCCAGTTCAACTTGCTAATCCGGAAGGCTATGTTGCTAACTTTCGTTCGTTTACGAATCTCTTCATTTATAATTCGATCTCGTGCTCGTTGTGCGACTTTGAGCTTGCTTATAAGGCCCATAGTGAGAGACCACTGTCAAGTATCTAAAAATATTTAGAGCCAATATTTTTTTCTGTATAAATATATCCGTACCATAATAATAGCTAATCTTAGTCCTTGGCATACCCAGTACTCGTTTAGGAAGTTATACCCGTACCAGCATCTGAAATAAAAAACCTTTACTGTATACAAAATAATTATTTTACATAAATGACCCCACAGACTGTTATCGTCTTATTTGTAAAAATATCATAATTATATCGTCAAGATGAAGCTTGTCTTTATAATGCATGGTCGGATTTTGATTCATTGTCTATATGGGACATTTTTTAGTTTATAGCGACGATGTATTTTGCCACGCAAGAGTCAGGACGCCCGCGGGGGGAGTGCAACGACAAAAACGAACATAGGTCCAACCTCGATGACGCCAGGCGCGGTACTGAACGCGGCGCGCGCAAATTCACGCAACCTTTTTACGCTTTTAATTTCACTAAAAAACGAAACTATTTACTATCAAAAATCTATCCAAATAAAAAAATATATAATAAAATTGCCTTTCAGTACATGCAATTTCCAGGTTGTTACGAGCTTTCATTATAGCATAAAACGAAAAAAATAAACTATCTACTTTGTTCCAGTTTTTTTTTTTGATCGAGGAAATTTTATTCTATCGTGTTCCGAACCAAATCATAAACTCAAACACAGATGTATCTGTGACATGTATTTTTTTCCAGCTCAAATATTGTAATTTAACTAAATAAAATTTATTTAAAACCGTCAAATTTGGTATAAGAGGCCGTTAAGGCGCGGTCAGATCACGATTTCATATTCGTTTTTCACCCGCTCACCCCGCAGTAGGCGGAGCGCAGTTGCCAATCAGAGAAAGCAAGTCTCGTGGAAGACTGCCTACAGTATATGCAAGAAAACAAGATAATTTCGTTCATTTGCGAGTTTTTAGGGAGTTTATTTAATCCTTAAAAACTCGCAAAAAATATTAGCAGTTAATTATTGTCATCCTAAATTTAATCTGGCGGATTTTATACTCTACGTCAATATTCTAAAGAGTCGGCAACGTATTTGTGATGCCTCTGGTGTTACAAGTATCCATAGGCGACGGTAACCGCTTACCATCAGGCAGCCCGCCTGCTTGTTTGCCACCTATTGCATAAAAAAATGTGTCTTGAAAAAGATAATTATTAAAAATGTATAATCGGGTATGTATGTATAGTTGACGCTTTGTCTAGTGCTCTAAAGATAAATATGCTCAAACCCTGGTCATTGGTTTTTTAGCATAAAAATCCCAGTGATCACTTTCAAGCTTCATCATCAGACTCTTGTCAACATCATCACCTGTAAAGTTTGAACTCGATCGGAAACTTGGTAGTAGTCGAAAATCATAATATACCTATACAGGGTTGAAAACAGAACTACAACATACTTTCGTATGAACAGTGCATGAATACTGGGAGGAATACTTACTGTTGCACAGTGGTGTTCTTATAATGCATAGAGGTTACCACTACCCAGATAGAAGTGATTATCACCGGTATGCCCCAGCCCATGACGAGATACTGGCGGTAAGAGATGCACTCCCGCATAGCGTTCGCAGTCACTATGCTGTGCAGATACAGCCCTTCGATGAACATCCAACAGAACATCGCAGATACTCCGTACTCAAGCGATATGTAACACGCCTCGCAGACGTATGGCTGTGGATTAGACAATCTGGTTAAACAGTGCGACCACACATACTCAATTATGTGGAATGGCCTATCCAGATTTAGCCTAAGCCAAACCGAAACACCGAAAACATCGGGGAAAAAACATTGTGAGGAAACCACATACGTACGGAGAAGAAATTCAATAGCGTATGTGAATCCACCAACCCGCACTGGACCAGCGTGGTGGATATGGCCCAATCACCCTTTGGGGTAAGCTAAAAGTCCAGCATTAAGCTAAAAGGCTGGTTACGACGACGACGGGCATAAGGCTTCTTAAGGCACACGCACTACCAAAGTCTGCATTATTCAGAAACATATGATGGTAGCTCAACTCAACTTTGTATATAGTACCGTTCTAAATATGTTACCATTTCGTAAATCCATAAAGGGTCTTGCCAAGGAAATTGGTTACAAGAAAATTTCATTTTCGTATGAGAACCACCTGCTCAAAGAGAATACAATTGAGACACCTCTTAAGTGTTCTTTTAAAGTTTACATGACAGCTGCAGTCTTTAGGCTGACTGATAATCATCATCATCATTTCAGCCACAGGACGTCCATTGCTGGACGCAGACCTCCCCGTCGATCTCCAAAAGAAACCGTACCCAAGGTTATGTAAATATATATACCTGATTATAATATATGGACTTCTAAAATTAAACACAATACCGTAAAAGAGCCGTCGAAAATAAACACAATGCGTGTTTGTCGTAACGTCTTTTTTCGTGGTATTCAAAACTTGTTTAAAACCATATCTCTCTATATAATTATATAAAAATGAATCCCTATTTACCCTGGTCACGCCGTAACTTGAGAACGACTTTACCGATTTCATTCATCTTTTTATAAGTTTTCTAATACATTGTGTTTGTGTTGTGTGTTGTGTGATGAACATATGTGTTTGTTCTATATTTGGTTGTTAATATCTATTTAAGTATGTATTTAAAACTATATATGTATGTATATCAGTCTCTGGCAGCCATATCACAAGCTTTGCTTAGTTTGGGGTCAGATGACCGTGTGTGAAAAAAAAACCTGAATATTTATTTATTTTTTATTTTATTTTTATTGTAGTAGGTTTTTATGGAAAAAAAATTAAGGAAATTGCGCAGAAAATTGCAAAATTTCAGAAAACTTAACAACGATTTTAACTTCGCGCGATTGACAGTTATAAGACAGGACAACGTCTGTCAGGTCAGCTAGTAATTAAATAGATTACGGAATTAATACCAGGCTTACCAGGCTTTATCGAAAACCCTTTCCCGTCTATGAAGACATAAACGGGATATAACATAAATATTTTATACGATAAAAAAACGCGCCCAAACAACTTTATTTCCCGGATCGAAATCATTCATGTCTGTGGGTGAAGTACAAATATTTGCTACGTAAATTACATATCGAATTCTTTACAAATTTCAATTATTAAACTGCAATTTGTATGGAATTCGATACGTATTTTACGTAGCGAATATTCGTACTTAGCCCACTGTTTTCAAATTTACACTTTAATTACTTGGCTAGCCTGATCAAGTTTAGTTCTGCCTTTCATAAAAAGACTAGCTGAATCACGCGCTATTACCCTCGAATTTTCAGTTTTTTCGCTTTTCTTTAGAGTTGAACATGAACGAAGAATGTCCGTCCTCATAATGCACACTATCTCCTTGCAAAATTTCGTTAGGATCGGCCAAACAGATTAGTCATGAAAAGCGAACAAACAGACAGAGATACAAACAGAGATTCAACGATGTTACGAAAATTATAAACAGGTTGAAATTGACTTCTAAGATTTGTATATTTGGTTAGAAGAGAAGGTAAAAAACGCGTGTAAAACTAGCAGGTGAAATGCACGCACCAAGCTCTCCAGTCCTTTGACCTTTTTTGGGTCATTATCTGATTGGATTCTTATGTACGCTTGATCCAAATACAACGCAAGTCTTATAACCACTTGTAGGATCATGGCCAGGAACAGATTTCGATGGATTTTTGTTCGAATATTGCGCAGCGATCTGTGAAAAATACAATTCCCAAAATCTGTCAAGTATTTACAGGAGTTAGTCGCTCTACAGATAAACATATCCAGGATGGATTTTTTTTACCACCGAAAATACTCTAAATACTATAGCAAATTTTACTCAAAGAAAACATTCCTTTATTTTTTAAAGAAACAAATCCGCTTTTAAAGATTTTCGAATACACGCTTGGCACACTCTGTAATCGATCCGGCTCAAATCCGAATAAATAACATATTACACGGGAATTACTTGGTCACTCCAGCTATTGTTTCAGCCGCATTAAAATAGTTTTTTTTCTCTTTTTAGCAATATTTGCTTTCTCCAGCTTCGAACAATTATTGATCGACGATCTCCAGTATTTAGAGGCCTTACCCTCCGGGTGCGGTTAAAAGCTCCATCCTGTATATACTTATATCCACCTTAAACATTTATTATTATGGAAACTAACGAGTGTTGTTAAACTACTACTACTAAGACGTGCTTACCGGAAATGGCAAAAAATGGTAATTGAAATTAACAATGCTATTAGAGATAAACTGAACCCAACTATCTCTAAATATCGAGTGTTCTGAGCAATTTGGAACATTTTCTGAAACAAAAATACACCATTTCAATAATTGAACAACAAAATTTATATCTGTTGCTATGAAATAATATCTGTATAGGGTTTTTATAATAATAATAAGTAATAGGAGTCCCTTGTTTGACTCCAGTGGCTAATCTTCAAAAGATACTCGATTATAATATGTGCTTTTTTTTCTAAGCATAAGCAAATTAAGCAATCATCTCACCTGGGGTTCGGATTTGTCGTCATATACTCTCCCGAGCAGGTCCTGCACTTCGGCTGGGAAACACGGAGTATAATTTGTCCATCCAATAAAATCCGTCTCGTTCTTCCGCCGCCCATACCAAAGACCGTTAGGACTACATCGTCGGAATGCCAATCCTGGATAAATAATTAATGTTATTCAATCAATTTTTATTTTTTTGTTACGCCGTTCTTTTAATGTTTTTTCAAATTTTTTCAACATCGTCAAAAAATATATACTAATCCGGTTTTTAAATATATTTTTTTTACTGGGCAAGTGCCTTTAATAACTAAACAAAATAAAAGCTAAAACTAACACTACAAATACAGTTAGACTGCCCATAGACCGTTGAAGGTCTAAAGACAATCCAAATGCTCAAGCCCACTACAAGTTGGCAGCGTACCCAACATGCTGGCGGCATTACCACGTTGAATGGCAATGCTAATGCGTTGAGCCAGAAACACGCCAGTTAAATAAATAAAATAAATAAATAAAATTACATAAATTAAATAAATTGATTGTTATTATGTTAATATCATCATCATCATCATCATCAGCCTGTAAACGTCCACTGCTGAACAAAGGCCTCCCTCGTAGAGAGGGGTGTTGCCATAATCCCCACGCTTGGCAGGCGGCTTGGGGATCGCAGTACGTTCACCGTGTACTAATAGGACGTTGCTGCCCATCCTCCGGTGGTTCTGGTCGCAGTTTTAGGACATACCCGGGTTCATTATGTTAATATCATTAAGACGTAATTAATGGTTTGTGACTGAAATCTTGTTTGTAGAAGCTAATCTCCGGAATCACGGGTCCGATTCTGGTAATTCCTTCACTTAGATCTTAGAATAGATAGTGTAGCTTTTTATTAAGAAAGCTACACAATTTATTCTAAGAGCTATTATATATTTCATTATAATTTGAGTTAGTTTTCTGTACGAAAACACAATATTTGAAAGACATATAAGTGAAAATTATATTATATTATATATATTTATATTATATTATATTATATTTGCTATATTATTATTGTTATTATTTAATTTCTCGTGTACTGTTCGGTGTTGGCCATGGGTGATGTCACCGGCGGCTCCAACGGAAGACCAGCGCTGGTTGTTCGCAACCAGCAATATGCTGAGATGGAACCGGTTTGTGGAGGGAATCAATTTGTAATGTGTGTTCTTTTTATTAATTCTCAAAAATGTATATTTTTTTTTTTCTTCCATAAATAATTTTTGTCTATTGTCTATTGAAAAATAAATCAATGTGCTACTTACGGGAAATATCGCTAAGTCGAGCCTCAGGACAGTTCTGGAAAGCCATAGCCCCAGCTTCGGTGGGAGGCCAACACAGGAAAGAATCGTAGACCGCATTGCAGTAAGTCAACCCTGGAACAAAAACCAAAACTTAGACCCGTGATTTTTCTCAAGTCGTACGATTAAGTAAATTTTACATATCACAAGCAGATTGGATGCGCTGATGGATTGAGTTGGTAGTCTCCACAGAAAAAAGAAGTAAATAGAACGGAAATGCGAAGGAAAATCTGTTACCAGGCATTATGATTGAACCTTGATTGAGCATTCTTATTTCAACGCTTCAAACACCGTCATCACAGTTGCTAGCTGATTTCGATTGACTAACGTTTCGTTTATATGGGTGCAACTGGCCACTACAAATTTCTTACAAAAATGCCTTAACAGCCGTTCTAAATTAAACAAAAATAGTTATTTATGATACAAGTGCGGTAAGTTGGTTATTACAAACGAGTAGACGAATGTAAGCCCGAGACGAAGTCGAGGGCTTACCATAGTCACGAGTTTGTAATAACCAATCCGCACGTGTGCCATACAACGTTTTACAACACATTTGCGAGAAAAAAAGGCTACAAATCAATTTTTTTTTATGGTAATGGAAATTTTAAAAATACCGTAAAGTACACGCACGGTGCTACACATCTGAGCGTGCGGTAAAAATCATTACCGCACGCTCCGTTGTATGATGCGTTTCATTACCGCAGGCTCCGTTGTATGATGCGTAATGTTTAACTTTCGAACGATGTATACAGGCTTCGTAAGTGCACTTTTTGAGCAAATGTGTTGTAAAAAATATTCTTTGGTGGTCTCAGCCTGACCTAAAGAGATTTCCTAACTCTGCTTTCGTAGTAGTTTAATTCCACTCGGGTGGACAACTGCTTTCGGATAGTTTTAACACTTTATTAAGGCGTATTTTTTTTTATATCGAACGTACGTCTTAGAAGAAGCTGAATTATGCGGCGTGCTAGTTGGAGTATTGGGCAGGCCACCAGCATGCAAAATATGTGATTACGCGGAGTCTATCTTGATAGAGGCATATTATGTCTTCTGTGATAGAGGTTTGTGCTATTAAAAGGCACCTGCTCTGCACTCGGTCACAAGTAACAAAGATCTTTAAAAAAACTAAATTCACTGGATTTATGGAACGACTTCAAAATTAATTGCTACTCACAAAATACAACCATTTTTAACCGACTTCGAAAAAGAGGAGGTTATCAATTCGACTGTATGTTTTTTTTTTTTTTTGCCATAACAGTTACGATGTTTCTCAATTGCGTGACAGTTAGTATTACCGGTCTTCTCTCCTATGTAATCACTGCATGTTGTTGCCAATTTTGGCACGTCGGTCAATGTTAAATCTATAAGCTTTAAATATCTTTGGGCAATAGCCCGTTGGCTGGAATTTGGATAGCCGTTGGTCCAGTTGGTAGTGAACCTGCCTTCTGAGCTTGGGGCGTGGGTTCGATTCCCGCCTAGGACAAACATTTATGTGATGAACATTTGTGTTTGTTCTATATCTGGTTGTTTATATCTATTTAAGTATGTATTTAAAACTATACATGTATGTATATCAGCCTCTGGCAGCCATATCACAAGCTTTGCTTAGTTTGGGGTCAGATGACCGTGTGTGAAAAAATTTCCCGAATATTTATTTATTATTATATTTATTTATTTATAATAACAACACATTATTTCTTGTAGCCACGGATACCGGGATTAGAGGGTAAAAATGTTTATTTTTAATGAAACAGATCCCGGTATTGGTGGATACAACTCTCCAGGATCTGTGGCTAATTCAATGCCGGGATCCGTGGACACCCACAATTTTTTTTAATTTAATTCAAAATGTAACTGTTTACCATTACAAGTATAAAAATCAGTAATTGCGGGAACCTGTTGAAACGGACCTGTAGAAATGGGAGTCTTTCGACATAGAATTGTTACTATTTGAGTGAATGTGAATTAACAATTAATATTTACTTGTATATTTCAATTTATAAAATTATAGAACTATCAGCGAATATTAACAGCATTAACAGCAGCAGGAGTTAGGCAACAAAAGTTCAAATCCAAATTATTTTTTTCAAAAATCTTTCAGAGCGCCTTGTTCATGTGACGCGTGACCAAAATGCTGGCGTGTTTCTGGCTCAACGCATTAGCATTGCCATTCAACGTGGTAATGCCGCCAGCATGTTGGGTACGCTGCCAACTGGTAGTGGGCTTGAGCATTTGGATTGTCTTTAGACCTTCAACGGTCTATGGGCAGTCTAACTGTATTTGTAGTGTTAGTTTTAGCTTGTATTTTGTTTAGTTATTAAAGGCACTTGCCCAGTAAAAAAAAAAAAAAAAACAGTAATCGGTACATTTCTACTTAATTTCGCACTAATGCCCAAACTAGGTGTAGAAACACCTGTGTCTTGGGTCCTGTGTATAAATCAATTGATTGTTTAAAGGGTTTACTATATATGAATACGCTCAGACAATCGAAGCGTATACAAATATAAACCCTAGGGGCAGGTATCTGAGGAACTAGTATGTAATTCAAACGATATAATCAATCTCAGATTTGATTTATTTACGGTCATAACAAAAAACACTCGAATTGAGAACCTCTTTTTTGAAGTATTTAAAATGAGTTCATTTGCAAATAAGATTTTTTTTAAATAAGCCCTTTTGAAAAATAAATCGTTTTGAGAATAAGACTTGTTAAGAATCTTTATACCACAAAGTGCTTTGTACGAATAGGGCATTTCCCGAATAAGGCATACTACGAACAGGTCCTTATAAGACTATAGGTAATTTTGCGAATAGATCCAATGTCAACTAAACCATTTCTTATAGAACTTATCACAATTCGCGAAAAAATCTGCTGTTTCATACAATTATTTTGTCGGGAGTGTTTTTTTTTTTGTTTTGAGTGTTTTCTTTCCCCACGAATTTCGTAAATAACAAAAGTTGTTTTGTTTTGGTGTAGGTACTGAGAATTGAATACCAGGTAACCATGTATATAATAAAGTGTATAAAGAATTAAATTAAGTACTTAAAATATATGGAAAAACAAAATGAATATTCGGTACACTATTTTGAAAGAAGTTATTACCTAGTCATACCTACTTAAGTATGCATAACAATCTCTTTAAAATTAAATTACATTTTTTTTAAATAAAAAAAAATAAAAAAAATAAAACAGATTTGATTAAGTATCAGAAGTATTTAAAAGTGCGTTCTTGGGCTTATAAGTATCGAAGAACTCTCTATATTTCAGAAAAACGACAGGGACAGTTCCTGGTAAACCGCAATTGGTCAGATCTTCTGTCACCTTTCCTTCATCCAGGTTCTTCAACTGGCACAGGTCTTTGAGGAATTCTACCCATTCATCGTAAGTGAGCTCTGATTTACTGGAAACATCATAAAACTTCTTTAAATGAAAATAAAAATTTGGCTGAGCATTTTGTGATGTTACTTTATTTATTCGTACAGCTTACATTTTGATTAATAGATTCATTACATCATTGAGATACAGATCACGTTCATACCGCTTTATCTTGTAAAGTACTGAGTATTTCATAGTAGTGCTATACATTTTGAAAACTGCTAAGTGAACTCTAAGAAATGGCAATATTGGAGGCATGTGTCCTCATGTTTATTTTATTACAAACTAGCAGACCTGACAGACGTTGTCCTGTCTTAGAAGTGTCAAACACGCAAAGTCAAAATTTAAAATCTTTTTTTTACCTTGGGTTACATTATTGGAGTTATAGTAAGGAAACCTATTTTTTTTTAAATATTATATAACCTATGGTACCCGGGGATAGTGTAGCTTCCCAACAGTGAAAGAATTTTTCAAATCGGTTCAGTAGTTTCGGAGCCTATTCAATGCAAACAAACAAACAATCAAATCTTTCCTCTTTATAATATTAGTATAGATAACCGGCTTAGCGAGGAATATAACTAAATACTTTACATATACTGAAAAAATAATTTAAATTGGCTGATAAAACTCTGAGATATGAGCGTTTAAAGTTTTAGGTGGGGATAGGGAGGGGATGCTCTATCCCTTTCTCACAAAGCGTGTGTTAGTATAGCATTTGTATGGCGCTCCTGAGCCGTGACGTCACGGCTCAGTATAGTGCGCTCTCTGTCTAGCATGAAATTTAAATGCTTATATCTGGTAATATCATATTTATTTTTGAACTAATTTTAATTTTGTTTTCGTTGATGTGCTCTATTTATGATCAGCTTTTTTATGAGGTAATAAAAAATATTAGTCATCATGCCTATTAGCAAAGTTTCGCGTACGCTATTTTCAATTCTTGTACCCTATGTCACTCCTACTATGAAAACAATTCAAATTACACCTCACGTATTGAAATCAGGCTGTTGAGCATAGCAAAGAAACCTCATACATACAAACATACACTCGAATAACATAACATATACCTTCGTCGGGTAAAAAAGGTTTGCGTTTGAACGTCAACTAGTGGGATGTACTCGTACATCGATGTTGCTGTAATCGATCGGTGGAGCACAATAGTTTAGAAAAAAAATATGAATTCGTTCGACTCAGAATTGATAAAACACTTTTAACTGAGGAACACGTTTAAAGTAGAACAATTATATGAAGACACCTATCAAACAAAAAAAAATTAATCAAAATCGGTTCAACCCTGTAGTTTAATCGTTTGGGAGCTACCACAGTCAGACACACAGATACACACTTTAAACTTATAGCACCCTCTTATTGCGTCGGGGTTCAAAAAAGAAGGAGGTTCTCTAGTCGACGAGCATAATTTATTTGGCTAAAATATTGTTAAATTTACCCAAACTTATAGAACACCATCCCTGTATCTGTCATGGTGACGAGTCTATCATCCACGACCTTCGCTTGTCTCATCCAGTAATCCGACCGATATAAAGTGATTGTCAGTCCATCGCTTTTATCCATATTATAATCCATATCCATATGCTGCGAAAATGAAAAGAATTGCTCTTTTAGGGTATACACAATAGCTGGTTCTGTTTCTTTACCATCTTCGTCTTCCATTTTTCAACAAAATGTACTAATATAACGTTTGGAATAATTTAGTGATAAGCTAGAACACTTGCTAGAATCACAGATAAGGAGCAGACTTGTTGGACGTCAAAGCAGTACTTTATTCTCGGGCGCTGTTATTGTGATCGACATTGTTTGGTTGCTATGGAAACAATTTCGTAGTCGTTTCCAGTTGGTCCCAGAGTTGTAATCTGAATAAATACATTATTGCCATCGAGACACAATATCTATAAGAGTCAATTTCAACTGGCTATCTATTACGGTTGAAAGATACAGCCGTTTAAAGGTAGGATGGCCGAATAGACAGCCGAACGGACAGACAGACAGACATCGTAAGCTTAGTAATAGGGTCCCGTTTTTACCCTTTGGCTACGGAACCATTAAAACATAATTAACTTGAATCAGATGCTAATTTGCGAAAGTTTATATTCAAAACTGTTTATTTGCCGAATCTCAAATTTATTTCCGCTTTAACGACGCAATAATGAATTAGGCATCAATTTTTGTTTTACTCTACAGAAATCTGTCAATGATGACTTAACCTAATAAGATTTTTTTGTTAAATCTGTAACTTAACTTTGTTAATGATACTAATTTAACTTTAACCTGTTTATTAAAAATATGGAACAAAAATATCGTGATACCTGAAACTAACTTGGAATTAATCAGTAAGTAATAACAAAGATTATAATAAAAAAAATTGTGATGACAATAAATATAAATTAATTTAAATATTAAATGAGTTACCAATTAAACAGCACTTTGTCGCATGCATGCATTTTTTGAAGCATAGAATTTTTGGAGACTTCTTTTCATCAAGGACCCAAGTATGCCATCGATTTGGCAACTTGGTAGACTACTTCAACAATCCAACTTTATCAATTTATGGCGGAAACGTTTCTAGTTTCCTGATATATGTATTGACTTATGGATAAATAAAATGAATGCACGGGCCCTAACCATTGAAATTTCTCAGTAAAAACTAGTCAAAACCGTCGGACATATACTTCCTAATTATCTAATTATAAACATGTACAGTATATTTGTTACAAAAAATAGATCCCGGTATTATTTGTGTATTTACATTTCGGGAAAGCATTATGAAAGCATATTTTGTCAGATGTTTCGTTATCACGTAACAATAGACACGTGTTGCACTTCCTACGGCTAGAGACAGACTGAAACGAAATGAGAGCCGGCGCTCATTTTGTTATCTTCAAAAATGCGCTTCTACTGGGCCTGTCCATTCATTTTATTTTGGTCGAAGGACATACGCCGTCCCCGGAGTACAAAATGGCAATAGCAAAAATAAAACTTTTCAGGAAAATTTAAAAGCCTAATTTTGTTGATCTCTTCCGAACCAACTTTGCATCACTGGACATTGTTAGAAGCGAGAAAGTTTACATCAAAATTATTATAGTTATACGAGATCATTATTGCAATAGACTTAAAAAAAAATGGTTTAAAGTTTGATAACATTGTCTGGCAATTTTATTCGCGTCACTAATTAGAGTTTAAAGAACTTTGAAAACTATAACATTATTTTGTAACTTCTTATAAATAACAGCAAGAAAACAATGTTTTTTTTAAAGTTTTTTATTTTTAATATTTTTATAAGTTTTTTACTAAGTTCCATAGAATTCAAATATCGCATAACACTAAAATTAAGACAATAGCTATTGACGTGTTGTTCTCCAGGGACGCCTGATTCAAATCAGGCGTCATTTTGTGAACGTCCATGTTTTATTTCTATAATGACGAATTTCTAGTGTAATTCTGCTTCTACGTCGCTTCGAGTACAATAAAGATTTTGAAATAAATAATTTTTCTTAACATTTTAAATATACTTAGATCCTCGATTATACGATGTCTTTACAGATATTTACTCGATGTAGGAAGGATGTTAGGTATCTTATTATAATAAAACGTTCATGGAATTTCGAGAGGCAGGCTCTCTTTTTGAAGTCTTGCTGACCTGACAGATTTACCGCGCGAACTTAAGTGAGTGGCTCTCTACCAGCGGTGCCAGATATTTTTTTGCCAAGTCGGGATTTTAGAACTTTTTGAGTGAAAAAAGCGGGATTCTTTCGTCGAAAGCGGGACAGTAAAAAACATATATAATCAGAAGTTTTTAAATATTTATCTTTTAATTTGAGTTCAAATTATGTTTACCTGACAATAGATAGAAAAATAGCCATAGAAAGTTTATTTTAATAAAAATTTGATATTCTAAATCAGATTTACCCTATCGTTAAATAGTTGAGTCTAAGCGCTTATCTTTTATCTTCATTACGCGCCGGACGGGCGGCCAGTCCACACTTGTCTGTGCCACCCGGCCGTGTTTCCTCAGCAGGCTGCACGCACGGTCGAGTTACCCCCGAAAAGCAGGACTGAGCCTGTCCCACGCGGGACATTTAATTTTGATTTAAAAATGATCAGACAACCGGTTTTATGTATTTTAGTTAGTTCATTGGTGTCTCTGCAAGTTACTTAGTGTGTGTGAAAAGTAAGTATGTGCCATACTTACGCGGTTTGGCTGTACAGTGAAAAAGTAGGTAAAACACGGAGTCATATAAACACGAACGATAATTCTAGTAAGGAATATTCCCCTTGTTTGTCTAATCTGAAGTTATTCCATTCGATTAATTAAATTAATTTTTTATTTTCTAAATGTAACTAAGTAAATGGCCATAAATGGGTAAATTGACGTTTGCAAAAATTTATATGAAATTGTTTTCAAGTCATATGAAAGATACGTTATACAATTTCTATATGTATTGTATCTCGATGTTCGCAATGCCACATTTACTCCAATTTAGATGTTACTAGCGACCCGCCCGCCCGTCTTTATTTATTTAAATAATAGAGATGTCGCTTACATAGTGTTCAACGTCGCTTGTTTGCTATGTCATCGTATAGTACTGGACACGCGCGGCGTTGTAGTCGGATCTCTGTTGCTATACAACTAACTAACATTTTGTATTATACCTATCTCGGTGGGTCACTATCATACTTCAGAAATTTGTGGTTACAGAAAAACATGATAGAACTAAGCGTTGTGAACATCCAAATTTTAGAGGTGCATCATATCAACATCATCATCATCATTTCAGCCGTAGGACGTCCACTGCTGGACATAGGCCTCCCCCATCGATCTCCAAAAAGGCCGGTTGGAAGCGGCCTGCATCCAGCGTTTCCCTGCGGAAAACAACAACAACAACAATGTTGTTTCATATCAACATAACATATTATTATTATACTTATTATGGTTTAGTCAAAAAGAAAACTACGTGAGAAACATTCTTTGTCAAGACAATTTTACTAAAAGGTCAATGACCTTTGAGCTAGAACGTCGGTACGCTGCCAACTGGTAGTGGGCTTGAGCATTTAGATTGTCTTTAGACTTTCAACGGTCTATGGGCAGTCTAAGTGTATTTGTAGTGTTAGTTTTAGCTTGTATTTTGTTTTTTAGTTAATAAAGGCACTTGCCCATTAAAAAAACCAACATTAAGAACGTCTTAAAAGCCAATGACTAAAATTGGCGTCATTTTTTTTCCACGGCCATCATTGATACTCAGTAGAATAATATGACTATAGTCACCGCGTTACCAACTGAGTCGTCGAGCAATAAACGTCATACCATAAGACCTGTTAGAAAAAAACCTCATTTAAATTGAGATCCATATTAAAATGTACATGTGCTAAGTTTCATGCATTTGCCTTAATAATATAGAAGTTAGAAGGTTTTAAATAAAACCGGCAAGTGCGAGTCGGGCTCGTGCACTGAGGGTTCTGTACCATCACATAGCTTGTTAGCTACTGAAGTACCTACAAAAAATAGTGCAAAAAGACAAAATCCCATCAACGCCCAAGCGGTCACCCATCTAAATTCTGACCGCGCCTGATGTTGCTTTCCTTCGGTGATCGTACGAGAACCGGCGGTGAACAGAAATTTGTCACCGACTCGCATTGGCATTATTTAGAGTATGTTGTACTCTGTACTATATCTCATGCCAAGTGAGACGCTTGTACGTATTATTATCTTTACATTAGAGCTAATACAAAAATACGTAAAATACATTGTTGTACGGGTTTCGTTTCGTATTTACTTTTTGACTTTTTTTATTGTTCTTAGTTTAGCTGCCGTAACATTACATATGTTGTGAGAATTTCAACTGGCTATCTATTACGGTTCGAAAGATACAGCCGATGGATGGACGAACAGACAGACAGACATCGTAGGCTTAGCAATAGGGTCTCCTTTTTAACCTTTGGGCACGGAACCCTAAAATTATGACGTACAGACAGACAGACGGCCTGAACGAATTTATGAGGGTTCCTTGTAGGACTGCGGAACCCTAAAACGGTCTGTAATGAACAGTATAACTCAGTTTTCGAATACTCTCGTCATCAGCCCTTGTGGCCTAATGGATATGGCACCGGCCTCCTAAGCCGGGGATTGTGGGTTCGAGTCCCACCAGGGGTAATTCATTGTAATTATTACATGATAATAATTATACTGATTTTTGCCTCTCAGCGTTGTAGTGCCACCAGTATGCTGGATATGCTGCCAATTGGTGGGCTTGGAAGTACAAGCACGGGGAAACTTTCCCGGGGTGATTTTGAAGATCCTTACCCGGGAAAGGATCTTGATGGGTATCAAGATCCTTTCCCGGGTAAGGATCTTCACCCTGGTTAAAATATACACGTACTAGGTCTGTACCGGTGCGTTCCTATGGAGATCCCGGTGCCCTCCGTCAGGCACACAGGTCAGTCACCGAGGGGGTTTTAGTGAGTGCAATCTCACATGACCCAGCTTCTCCCCAAGGCAGCTGGGTATCTTTAGAAGATTCCAAGCCCCACCACCGTCCGTCAAAAAAAATATTGGCCTGCAGGTGAAAAATAAATATAAAGGCCCCGCGGCATAACTTACCGGGTTGAAAAGGAAACGATGCGTGAAACTGAGTACATTCTTCCTTTGACGTAATGAGCTTTAGTCCATCTTTGGTAGAATTGCCCTGAGACGCCGCCGTGATGTGTGTTAATGTCGGGACTGCTCCCGACACCTGGCAACAATAAATTCTCGTTATTATCACTCCATGATATGAGTATCAAATGAAAGGATTTGATGAGAAGAAAAAAAATCAGGCGTTTTTTTTTTTTTTTTTTTAACGCTGATAAGTCCGCGTTTGCCCACCAACTCGCCTGTTGGTAAGCGACGATGTGGTCGAAGATGAAGCACGCAGACTTAGAAGATACCTATTCACTCTGGCCTTGAAAAGGCCCAGGTTATATCTCTCAGGAAACAAGGAAGCTGGCAGGTTGTTCCAAACTTTGGCCGTACGGATTAGAAACGTAGAATCGAAACGTTTGGTACGTATCCAAGGAAAATCCACAATGTATGGGTGGTAGTGGGCCGTTTTCCTACTTGTCCTGTAGTAGAAAGGGGATGGCAGGATAAGGTCATGTAGCTCTGATGCACACACGCGTACAAATATGAATCTTAGTATGCGTCTGACTGAGGGATGAGTATATGATTCAAACTTTAAAACCGCTGACACATTTGGTTCATATTAATTTGTGGAGAATATCGTCACCGCGAGTTAGGATTGATGGCCGATTTCACTAACGCCATCTAATGCAAAACTTATAAACAAAGTGGAGCTCCACTATGGTTCGGATATAAAGTACGGTGTACAAAACATGTTTTGTTAGCTAAATGCAAAGATTTCATACTATACTACTTTGGCTAAATAGTTCAACAGTTATTTTATCTTTGATGATTTTTGCGGACGCAATTTTTTTGACGATTGTGAATCGATTTTTATTAAATAGGCAATATTTTATTAAATAGAGTAGGCGGTATTACCATGCGTCCTGTCTATGCCGATTGGCGGTATTGCTTAGCTGACAGTAATTTGAGTGAATAACGCTTACGTTTGAAATGACGAACTAAGTACGCATTTCTTCGTACAATCAATGAAATTAAATATATAATATACTAGCCGTTACCCGCGACTTCGTACGCGTAGACTTTCACCTAAACTTTCAATCCCCTTTTTGCCTTCCTTAATTCGGCCCTTTCGCAAAACATACTGCCCAATCTGGGCAGTGACAGCATTAGAGCGATGGTTTATAAAACATATCAGGCGCCTTACGGCTACCTGTTAACGGCACGTAACGTTAAAACAGCGCAGTGCGGAAAATCACGCGAACGTGAACCTTAACGCGCCGAGATACGATTAGCGTTCGCGCAACTTTTTGTATCACTTTAACAGAATCGCTGAAAACAGGTAGCCGTAAAGCCCCAAGCTAGGCGTGTTTACCATCTCGACCAAATCTTCACTTAATATCAGGAGAGCTGTGGTCAAACGCCCAGCCTATCAAACGTAAAAAAAGTTTATAAATACTACTATACAAATGTAACACGCAGAAACCAAGTAACAGGGAAAAGCTATTTGAAATACATCCCATGCGTGATACATACTAAGTTCACAAATGTCAGTAAATGCCACGTACAGTATATTTATACCGCCTGTGAGAACAGTCAGCGTCAAATTAATTTTCGCGTTCGGGGTAGTCAAAAGAATGAATAACTGTCCTATGGTCGAGACTCGCAAAGGTAGGGTAAGAAAATAGTAATGTATTAAACCATGCCTTCATATAAAAAAAACCTATTCAACAATACAGCACACGGGGGTTGCAGCGTAAGAATTAATTTCATCCATTTTTTGTTTCATCGCCATCTCACATGTACCAGAGTTTTACCAAAAAGATTTTTTTTACATTTGAAATTGATATCTGTACTAAAACCGTACTAGACATGATGACTAATATTTTTTATTACCTCGTATAAAATCTGATCATAAATAGAACCCATCAACGAAAACAAAATTGAAATTAGTTCAAAAATTAATAAGTTGTAAGTATTTTAATTTCATTACAGACAGAGAGTGCATTATACTGAGTTATGACGTCAGGCCTCAGGCACGCCATACAAATGCTATACCAAAACACGCTTTGCGAGAAAGGGACAGAGTATCCCCTCTTTATCCCCACCTAAAACTTTAAACGCTATTATGAGCTCATAATAAATCTCTTACCCCCTTATTAATAAACGTGGAGTAGCCTTAGAATAGTTACTCCGTCTTTTGTCTTTTTCGATCGAGTTCAAAATGTGAAAGAGAGAAGAAGACAAAACACGGCGTAACTATTCCAAGACTACTCCAAGTTTATTAATAAGGGGATGAGATATTATCTAAGAGATTTATCAGCAAATTTAATTAAATTTTTCAGTATGTGTATTGTGTAATGTAATTAGTTATATTCATCGCTAAGCCTGTTATTTGTAATGAGTTAAATATTAGGACACATATACCTTAATTGTGCAAAGTTTCATGCACTTACTTCAATAAGAATATCTATAGAAGTTAGAAGGTTCTAAATAATTAGGTCCGACGGACAGAGAGAACGTAGTAGAACTAGAACTTGCTAGAACGTAGGGGTTTCTTGTAGTACTATGGACATAATTTTTTTTAGATAGCTCTCGCGGTATTTTCAGTGGACGTCCTATATCTGAAATGATGACGATGATGACCGCCATGACGCGATGATGACAGTCATCTGACGCCAAACTAAGCAAATATTATGATGATATTTATGAAGTACTTGTACGCGCACCATGCATTGCGTCACGTCACCTGCCGGTCCCATCGGAAGACCAGCGCCGGTTGGCAACAAACGGTATAATGCTGAGCTGATGGGGCCGGTTTGTGGCAAAAATCCTACTTCTTTATTGACCGAGCGAAGAGAGGTCTGTAGTGAAGCAGACGGCTCCGGCTTCGCCTACCACCAGGCCAGATCTACCTAAGCCAGGAGCACGTCTGCCACACCCAGTTACAAGGGATAAGACACGTCTAGGACCCTACCTATCCTATTGCCAGAAAGAACCCAATTTTCACAAACACTTTTATTTTAAAAAAAACAGTCCACAGTCTTTAGGAGAAACACAGAAAAGAAAAAAAAATGAGCACAACGTTTTTAAAGTGGAATACTTAATTATAGCCAATCTAGGTCCAGGTTCTAGGTTTCGAAGATTTTCAGAGGGAAGTCAACATCAAGGGCTGCCAGGGAAGTCCAGTTCTAGGTTTTAAGGTTTTTCGGAGGAAAGTCAATATCAAGGGCAGCCAGGAAGTCCAGTTCTTCTGGTAATTTCCCAATTTCTCCGACACCTCCGTCTTGCTTCCAAGCCCGTCTCTGAGTGCCCATCTCTGGTTATTCTTTTGTTTCATATTCCGAATTTCATAAAAAAAAATGTCGAATGTGATCTATGGCATGGTTTGTTCGACAATGCGTATCGTTGATTCGATCTTCATGATTTTTGTAGGCAAGTAGTTTTTTGGCAAAATCGATCGAGGGGTTCCTATAATTTATGCGTCATTCACGTAGAGGGAGAAAGCAAGCCTATGGTCATTCAGCACATTTTGATGCCAGCGTCATGATTTTATCATCTTACTAGCCGCCACTGCCTGGCAGTTCATCCACACATCATAGATCAGTGGAAATCGATTCACACGATCTTTCTTGCCTCACACCTGCAAAATGCAGAATGATCTAGCTAACGTGGTGTTTCCGAGAAGCTACAACATGGGGTTCTTCAAAAGGCGAGTTAATAAAGTCCTTAGGGGTCGGTAACGTATTTGTGATGCCTCTGGGTTACCATCCGCGTATCCACCGCGTCTGGTATCCATAGGCGACGGTGACTGCTTACCATCAGGCAGCCCGTCTGCTTGTTTGCTAACTATGGTATAAAAAAATATAAAAATACCAACATAAAACAATCTTACTTCCTACTATATCCTACTTATTAATATTATAAACGCGAAAGTTTGTATGTATGGATGTATGTATGTTTGTTCCTCTTTCACGCAAAAACTACCGAATGTATTTTAATGAAAGATTACAATAATATAGCTTATACGTTAGAATAACACATAGGTTATAACGGGTTGTAGTAACGAGGCCAAAGGCCGAGCTTTACGCGTACGAAGTAGCGGGTTTCAGCTAGTAATATATACACCACAGAAAAGAAATGAAAACATTGTCGCTTGAAAGGTCATTTGATCAAGAGTGTTCTTAGTACCTATTACCTACTTGTTTGTCTGTGCTACGTAAGGTGTTACGCAATATCTTCGTTGTTTATGAACTTTTAATTATGACAAGCTATATCGAGGGTGGTCCAATTTAAATGTATCTATACAATTATATAAAAGCGAAATTCATCTACTCACTCACTCACTCATCGCGAAATCTCGAAAACTACTTGACCTATGAAGCTAAAATTTGGCAAGTAGATTCCTTATGGGGTGTAGAGGTTCGCTAAGAAAGGATTTTGCGAAAGGGCCAAATTAAGGAGGACAAAGAGGGGTTGAAAGTTTATATTAAAAATCTACGCATACGAAGTCGCGAGCAACAGGAAAAATTAAGGGATACATCTCGTTTATTGAATTTCATCCACTATGGTACGTTTTATGGTGTTGATTTTATTTAATTATGTTAGTTTCTAAACGATTTCATGTGTCAACGATATGGAACCGCCATCTTGTTTTTTTTTTAACCGACTTCAAGAGGAGGTTATTTCTTCTCTCTGACTGTTTTGTCTGTGATAGGAGCTAGTCGCATCACTTCCAAATATAAAGTAATAAGGATAATATACGTGAAAGTTATTAATTTAAATCCTTAATTAAGTGTTTTATTACGCCCACAAGCCTCATATAATCAACATATGGTTCAGTAACCAAAGGGTAAAAACGGGACCCTATTACTAAGCCATATTACTAAATCATATTAATATACAGTCTGGTAAAAATTACCTAACCTTAGTCTCAATGTAATTTTGAAGTCCGCAGATAGTGAGTCATTGGTTTTATTTCTGTTTTTTATTACCGACGTGTATCTCTGTTGTAAAAACATTTCAATTGAACTGACCAAATGTATTATGTATCGGAAGAACGCCAACTTTCGAAATATACGCAAAATGTCGAACGAATCGGATTCTCCAAGGCAAGCGTGCTCCTTCGTAGACCGCATCTTCGCTTCAGCTGAGGTGGCAATTAAGCGCAAGCCTATTATTTTGTCTATTGAGCTCCCAACAGGTGGGCCTTAAAATGAACATGGACAAGACAAAGGTCATGTCAAATATCCACGTTGTGCCCACCCCAGTATCAGTTGGGAACTCAGTTCTTGAAGCTGTTGACGCGTACGTCTACCTAGGACAAACAGTCGAACTAGGTAGGTCCAACTTCAAGAAAGAGGTCAATCGGCGAATCCAACTCGGCTGGGCAGCGTTCGGTAAACTACACAACGTCTTCTCGTCCAAAATACCTCAGTGCCTTAAGACGAAAGTCTTCGACCAGTGTGTGTTACCAGTGATGACATACGGCACTGAAACGTGGTCTCTCACTATGGGCCTCATAAGCAAGCTCAAAGTCGCAATAACGAGCTATGGAGAGGGCTATGCTCGGGGTTTCTCTACGAGATCGAATCCGAAATGAGGAGATCCGTAGACGAACGAAAGTCACCGACATAGCCCACCGGATTAGTAAGTTGAAATGGCAGTGGGCAGGGCACATATCACGCAGAACGGATGGCCGATGGGGCCGAAAGGTTCTGGAGTGGAGACCACGGACTGGTAAGCGCAGCGTAGGACGTCCACCCACAAGATGGACAGACGACCTAAAAGAGACCACAGGGAAACGCTGGATGCAGGCCGCTTCCAACCGGCCCTTTTGGAGATCGATGGGGGAGGCCTATGTCCAGCAGTGGACGTCCTACGGCTGAAATGATGAGGATGATGATGATGATATTATTTAGTAATAATTTTACAGGGTTATAAAGAAAGGGGTATGCTAAGCCGAAAGGGGCTCGTTATACTCATCATTAAGAACAACTTATACAATGGTACCTGAAAATGCAAAAAAAACTCTGCTGTTTCATACATTTTGTCGAGTTCAGGGTCAATGACCGTTCTCTATAGAACAGCTGAAGTTTAGAATTCACCATACAATAATAAAAAAGAATCATCAAAATTGGTTGAACAATTCGTGATCAAACAATTTTGTTTAAAAAATACCGGGTATTGTTCGATCAAACGGTAAGTAGGTAATTGTTAAAAATATCTTTTGTCGCCGTCAAAGTAGGTAGGTATGCTCAATTGCTATACAATATCGCTACGCAAGCCACTCGACCCTATTCTCGACATCTGTTTACTGGCTTAGATAAAATATTACCTACTGCTTCTTGGACAAAATTGAGCTTAGTAATTTTTAAACTTTCGTGATTTGAACACATTTTAATGTCTATCGGGACTTATCATTATCATTATACCTTGTGCCTAGTTTGGGGTTCACCGCCAACATATTTCAGACGTAGTACGGAACCACCAACTACTGATGTTTAAATCTATTATTTAAGCACCTCTGTACTTATTTTGGTAAATAAATATTATTCTATTCTATTCTATTCTATTCTATTCTATTCATCACGTATTATTTAATTTAGAAAGACGTTATTCCTTTCCAGACTCCTGGTGTCTACATGGTCGATTGTAGCTGCGATAGTTCCTACATAGGTCAAACGAAGCGTACCATAGCAGAATTAGCAGAAAGGATCAAAGAACATATCGCGGCCGTCAAAAATCGCCAGACACAGAAGTCGGCTATTGCAATACATTTGCTTGAAGCGAAATCCGGTCACTGGATCGAGCTCCACTATCCGAAGGTCCTCTCCACTGAACGACATAATTTTTTTAGAATCGTTCGTGAAACGGTTGAAATTAGAAAACATCGCGATTTCAACCGGGAAGATGGATTTAAGTTAGCGGCATCGTGGAATCCCATTGTAAGCAAGTGTACAAACCGCGGTGTAGGTACTAGGACATTTACCGATACAGTCAGTGTTGTGTCGTAGTGACAACCCTGCTATTTTTCAATTTCAAGTGAACAAAACACCCGCTCTTCTCGCCGGACTCACCCGCAGTTTTCAGTCAGCTCGTGACCACGGCCATTGTAACATGGTCGAAACGTCGAGCGAAAGGTTCATATTTTTTTACCTAAATTAAATAATACGTGATAAGTACAAAAAAAACGTGATAAACATTTAAAAAAATTGAGCTTAGTTTAAACCGATGTTCCACGCCGCATCTTATGCTAAAAATGTCTCATAGAGTATCTATTAGCTATAAGTAAACTAGTTTCTGGCAGCGGCTTCACCCGCTAAGTTCTAAGGAAAAATAATGGGATATGTAAGCAGATTATCAAAGGTGGTCCCTGGTTAGATTCTCAAGAACACGTAAAGATATCAAGTTAAATTTTTTATCGAATACTCAAATCTATGGTTTCTTTCAGGTGGGAAAAAATCAAACTTGTAAGTTTACGCGATCAAAAGATATGACCGTTTATGTCGCATATTTAGCGATTTCACAAGGAAATCAAACCTATAGAGTACTTCCCGTTGACCTAGAATCATTAAATTTGGCAAGAGGCAAGGTCTAACAACACATGTCTTTGTATCTTTTGTTTCTGTCATGAATAAATAATTGTTTGGCTATTACAAACTTACATTTTGTAGTTGGAATGTATGGAAGAACCTTATTGTCCACTACAAATTTAAGTTTGTCTTTCAATATTTCAACTTTTTCACTGTTTTTATTTTTGTTTGGACTCGCTCTCTGAGGTTTCCATCTAACGGAACCCTCAGAACACGAGTTCTAGTCGTATTTGTCCGGTTTTTTTTTCCTGTGTGTATTTTGGCGTCGCACTCTTGTGCATTTGCCAGTGTCAAGTATTAAATTATCAAGTTTGATGATATTATGTAAGTTAAATGTAGTCAAAAAAATCAGTCAGAGTCAAGCAAAGTAAGTCACGGTCAAGTCAAAGTCATGTCCTAGTAAACTGGTGGAGACTTTACAAGAGCCTAGGCTTCTATGGAGCTTTAGAAACTACACGAAAATAGATCTTAGAACAATGTTTCACCGCGTTATATCAGAGACCCACACTCGAGCACGTCCACGAACACTTAATAGCAATCCACCATTATTACGCATAACCACACGAAAATAAACAATTTTAGGAAAATAATACAATGACACATGTTTTTTTCACGTTGGCGCCAAAACCCCGTCAATCTTCTCTACATAGTATAAATTAAAGTCGCTTTCCGCGTCTGTCTGTATGTATGGCCGCTAACTCCTCCTAAACGCAACGGATTTTATGCGGTTTTCACCATCAGTTAGATACTTTTCCACGGAAGGTTTATATATATAACTTTGGACCCGCCCCGGCTTCGCACGTAAATGACACCCGTGCGAAGCCGGGCGGGCGGGTCGCTTGTATTATTATAAAGTGAGCGAAGTACGAATGACGTCCCACGTATAAGCCGATTAATCGATGCTTCCAACAATTTTTGAATTGCGAAATTGAAAGGTTACGGTATACGATATATTTCACGCATCGAATGTATTTCGCTCACTGGATTTAGTTTTTTTCTTTTCTCTCGAGAGGATTATGGCGTCACACATTTTGTGATTTGCCAGTGTCATGTATAGATATTTTTTCAAGGTGTATGAAATATTGTCAAACAAGTCATAGTCACAGTCAGATCAAGCAAAGTAACTCACGATCAAGTCAAAATCATGCCCTAGTAAAAAGTGATAGCTTTACAACTTTACCTATTGTACGTATAAATAATGTTATTGTTTGGGCTTTTGAGTGGGTTCCAACAAAAAAGGTCTCATCATCTACGAAAGTCGACATTCGTTTCACTGTGCGACGTAGTGTTTTGTTTCATGCATTTGTTATCGGATTAAAAACAATAATGTTATTTTCCATATTTCACTTTGTTCGCGATGTTTATTTTCATTTTACAAAAAATACTGTAGCCGGTAGGCTTTCACGCTTTTCCATCGACGAGAAAGAATTTGGAATTATAATGTGTATAGACGAGACCGCTTTATTATATTCTGGCCACCAGGTTATTAGCTCTTTGATAGATTGAACTAGTAATTGCTGCAACGTAACTGGACTAACGGTTTAATTGTTGGCACTGATAGATTATCAAATTTAAAGCAACAGTACTTCAAAAGCTCTCCTCATAACTTCAGTACATATAAAGTTATATGTTTATTTACGGGATATTTACCGTGGTAAGGTTGTGGGATAAGCTCCCGATATTTCGGCGCAGTTACATGCACCATGTTCACGGGAAGACAACTCATCATCACAACATTAGTGAACAACCGTGATAGTTTAAAACAGTGTTTCAGTACATGTTTTGAAACAATACTGTATTTCAATATAAACACGGGTCTAGCCCGGACATTTGGTAGGCATTGGTGGGGCCGAAGCCAACACCAAGAGGCCCCGTTGAATATAAAATACAATATTATTGAATGTGTATGTGTATGTATGTGTGTGAATGTGTGAAAATGGATTATAAAACTATTGTACAGTATAGGATATAAAACGTCTAGGCTATTGAGGTGAACAACTTGTGTATGGGATAACAGATCTATGGTATGAGGTACGGCACCTGCCAATTATGCCTCATTTCAAAATACTTTGGCAAGTGATGACTTGCCACTCACTAAATGGGCCCCCCACAATGGCTGCCGCATAAAAAAAAAAAAAAAACAATACTGTTATTATTATGTTAATTAATAGTTGTTTAGACTTTATAAAATCATTAAATTTGAATTTTTGTATTTTACGGTTTATTAGAAAACAAAAAACCTATGTATATTTAAATATTATTTTTTGCAAGCTAGCTACTCCTAGCGGTAAATTTATATAATTCTGTAAGTAATATGTGAATAGTGTTGTTGGCTGTATTATTATTAAGTTTATTAATCTATCCACATTATTGTACATTTTATAATATGGCTGTTTACTGTTCCTTAATAAATAAATAAAATATATATATATATATATATGTTGTACAGTAATACCTACAGCGATCGTGACCGATTTACAATCTCACGGCACCCGGTTCGATCCTCGGCCTTACCAATGACTTATTTAGTATTTATTTAGTACTAGCTACGCCCCGCGGTTTCACCCGCGTAATAATGAAAAATGGTGATGATGATGATGAAAAGTAGCCTAATGTCACTCTCCATCTCTTTAATTATACCTATGCAAAAAATCAGGTCAATCCGTTGCTCTGTTGCTGCGTGAAAGAGGAACAAACAAACCAACAAACTTTTCGCATTTATATGATTTATTATATTTATTTAAATTATGTGTAGTTTTGTTGTCATCGCTCAAAAACGGTGAAGGAAAACAATGTGATGAAACCGATATGCCCAAGAACTTCAAAAGTTCAAAGATATATGATATTCATCAACATGCACTGGGACATGGTGGATTAGGGCCCACTCTCTCTCTGAGAAAAGGTCTGTCCCTGCAGAGGGAACGTGAGACTAATGATGAGTTGTATGGTAAAAATTATCTTTTCGGTATTTATTATTTTTAGATCCGATACAAAACAATATGACATTAAGTTTATGAGTTAGACTACAAATAAAATACCATATTCCTAGCATAAAATTCAAGTATTCAACTCTCTATAGTCTATCGTATCAAATTATGCAATAGTGAATGTACTAATTAATATCTATCTATTAGTATATTGAGTTAGTGTGTATTACTAATGTATGTGTATGGTATAAGTAAATATTTCATAGTCTATCCTCTATTGCACACCCCGTCTTCTACGTCTACTATAAATGCTTTCCATCCTAAGGTTGCCTGGAAGAGATCGCTTTTACGATAAGGCCGCCAGTTGTTACACTAGTTTTTAAGAGTTGTTTTTCCTCTGTATCCTTTAATGGTGTGAACAATAAAGAGTTAATCAATCAATTAATATTATCTAACTAAACAAAATACAAGCTAACGTCTAAAGGAAGGTCTAAAGACAAATATTCAATGTGAATGTAATTCAAAATTATGTTAACTATGAAGCAGAGCAGAGCACAGAGCAGATAATTGGAATAAGAGAAAATAATATTTTTAGCCCTGCATAAGCATATCATTTTACAGAAACGCCTACGGTTTCCGGCGTTTCTAGACACCATACTGCAAAGATCCTCCATCTTGAGTGTCAAGACATTTGGTTTTATGCAATTCATTACACGCTGAAAAACAAACCAATTGAGCTTTGTATTTTACGTAACAACATGGCTCCGGTAACGTATTTCATTGATAAATTCAGCAGATGTAAAGATACGCCCCCAAAATACGATATTTTGTTTTGTTTTATTGTAAAACTTGCGAGCTATGCAGCAAGCTATGTTTGAGGTTTCTTTGAGAGATAGAATCATAAATGAGATTATCCGACAAAGAACTAAGGTAACCGTTTAGATGAACTGACAACCGTTGGGGTAGGCGGGTTCTAGAGTGAAGACCGCGTATCGGAAAACGTAGAGTAGGACGCCCTGCAGCCAGGTTGAGTGCTGACCTGCGAAAGGTGGCTGGCGGCAAGTGGATCAAAAAGCAGAAGATTGTGCCTTGTGGCATTCTTCAGGAGAGCCCTACGTCCAGTAGTGGACGAACATCAAGTAGGCCGATGATGATGATGATTGTAAAAGACTGGTAGAGACATTGAAATAAATAAGTCAAGTTGATGAATTGCAATACTCAAGTCGGTCAATTATAATAATCACTTACAGTCAATGATGTGCATTATACATAAACTGAGGTAGATACGTTTTACCGAGGTCTGGACGGCAATAAAACACAAGTTAATTAGCTTGAGTGAACTCAGTCCATCCTGTGTCTGGCTACGACGCAAACGTAGGTTAGCGTGATTTTGGAGTAGTTATGAATAAATATTAATGAAACATTGAGATACAAAACATATAGAGTCAAAATTTTGGCAATAAAATCTCCGAACCAAAACTCAGTGCACGCTAAGAATTGCGCAGACTTTTTGGTTGGTTACAAGGTAGCCGCGATCCGACTACATCGCCCCGCGATGCCAGAGCTACGGTGACATAGCGGACAACTAACGTTGAACACTTTGCAATCAACATAACGTCTAAATTGGAGTAAATGTGGCATTGTGAACTATATAATTGATGCAATGTATGTACAATGACACTCGGACGTTTTTTGACTGTTTTCACTGAGAGATTGTGACTCTATATCTGGGTGTCTTCAAATCACGAGTGAATCGGTTCCTTCTAGGCAAGCGTGCTCCAACGTAGACCGCATCATCGCTTAACATCAGGCGTGATGGTGGTCAAACGCAAGCCTAATAATTATAAAAAAAAAAAAAAAAAAAAAAAAAAAAAATTGTATCTCCACGCAATGAAATAATAAAAATGACATGTTTTATGTTTAGAAAATGAAATACTTATACTGAGATATTATTTTCTTGATTTTCCTGTTTTTCTGCCTTATTCTTGAGCGCTCAACATTTTATCGTTTAATCTTACAAATGGCATGTGAGCGGAACTACATCAACTTGTGACAATCTCGAGTGAGCGAGAATGGGGCACTCGTTCTTAGATCAAGTCTGTTATATTCATTCAATCTGCTTCAACTAGAAATCCGGGTCTATACCGGAGTAAACAAACATCGCTACATGATGCAAAGTTAAAATAAATACATGTTAAAAATAAATATATCCGTACGGAATGTAAAATGGTTTCGAAAATAAACTGTGAAGCGGTGCCTGTGTGTCTGTCTGTGCGGTTATGTTGAGAAAAAAGAAAATTTACTAGTTAAAACAGTTATGGAAATATTTCTCTATCGTCTCTCTGTCATGATCGATTAGTTGCGCTCGCAGCTTTATAGGTGGCGGCAGATCCAGAAATTGTCGGTAGTGACAGATGACTTTGCAGCTTTTGTAGCAAAGTCGCAGTTTTTGTGGATAATATTGAAAAGACGACGCATCCTCACCTTACCCATTTTAGTATTAAAAAAAATATAAGGGGGGTGGGGGGGAAGTACTTTGCCACCTTAGCGGCCCATATTAATTTCACAAAGTATACATTTTAGTATATAGATTAGTATTAGTAGATTAATACTATGATCTAAACTAAACTATAATTGTGCACAGTTTCAAGCACTCATTTTAAGGCGAGGTTTTCCCACTTTTAGGCAACGGTTATTACTACAGATGACTTGGTTTATTGTAATAAAGTCGCATTTAGCGGAGCAAAATCATGGCGCTTACCCACAGTCATGCATTTCGCTAAGCACAAATCAGTGTTATTTTAATATTTTTTACAACACATTTGCTCAAAAAGTGCACTTACGATAATTGAATACATCTTTCGAAAGTTAAACATTACGGATCATACAACGGAGCGTGCTGTAATGAAACGCATCATACAACGGAGCGTGCTATAATGAAACGCATCATACAACGGAGCGTGCTATAATGAATTTGTCCGCACGCTCCGTTGTATAGCACCGTGCGTGTACGTTACGGTATTTTTTTAATTTCCATTTTTTGTTTTTTTCTCGCAAATGTGTTGTAAAACGTTGTATGGCACACGTGCGGATTGGTTATTACAAACTCGTGACTATGGTAAGCCCTCGATTTCGTCTCGGGCTTACATTCGTCTACTCGTTTGTAATAACCAACTTTCCGCACTTGTATCATAAATAACTATTTCTGTCGAGCGAATTGTCCTTAAATAATAATCCGCCATTATTACGCATTAAAACTTGAAATGCAAAAGTTTAAGAAAATAATACAACGAGACGACATATTTTTTTCATGTTGGCGCCAAAACTCCGCTTTCGTCTTTTTTATTTGGAAAAAACCTAATCATACCTCCTTGTACATTGAAATATTGTACGCATGTAGGCACCAAGGACGTTTTATACCCTACTTCCATGGTAGGCACAAGTACCTACAATTTTTGAGATAGGCAAAAACTATAGTCATGTAGTAACTAATAGTAAACACCCTTCTCTTGCCAATCATCGATTACGCTGACATATGCTACCTCGACATTACTGAAGAGCAACTTAACAAGCTTGAACGATTACTCAACACCTGTATTCGCTTTGTATATTGTCTGCGGAAGTATGATCATATCTCTGAGTATCGGTCTAAACTTGGGTGGCTCAAAATTCGCGAAAGGAGAAACGCCAGGATTCTTGGCTTACTGTATTCCATCTTAAATGATCCTAAATTACCTTCCTACCTTAAAGACTCCCTTACCTACTTCTCGGACGTTCGTATCAATCCCTCTAGAGCTAGTAGTACCTTGCTTCTTAAAACCCCTAGTCACAGCACTTCGTTTGTAGGTGACTCTTTTAGAGTTGTAGCAGTGCGACTGTGGAATGAGATCCCTCTAATTATTCGGCAAGCGCCATCAAAAGCGGTTTTTAAGCGAATTTTACGTGAACATTATTTAAAAGCTCATCTATCATCTTAAATCACTCACAAAACTTATATAAATATATTTATTATAATTTTTATTTATATGTCTAATATTAATTATAATTTGTGTTTAAAGTTAGATTTATATTTATTGTAGTATGTTGTTTTGTATATTTTCCTGTAAAACTTTGGTATTTCTATTTATTTCTTTTTGTCTATAAAATGTTTAGCATTAAGTCCTCCAATTGTACATATCTACTTAATTTGTAAGTGTGCAATAAAGTATTAAATAATAAATAAAATAGGCCTAAAAGTCAAATTTTGTAAATGACGTTCTTCAAATTATGTACTCAATAAATACCATGCTACAGAAAAAAAAACATCGTAAGAAACACAAATGGCTGAGGAGTTAAAAAAACAGTGTAGCTTCCTGCTCAGATTATCCGATTTTTATTTCACTCACACATCAACAGCTAGTAAACTTTCTCTTCTGAACAAAGCTTCCCCTAGAGAGGAGAGCTGCCATAATCCCCAAACCTGGCAGGCGGCTTCTGGGTCGCAGTACATTCACCGTGTACTATTATGACGCTGCTGCCCATTCTCCGGTGGATTTTTATTTAATTGAGTATTGATGGATGGTGGTATGAACAGAGGCACTTATCCAAAGGGGGTAATAGTTGGAGAGGGAGGCGCCTCCCTCTGCATACATGATACGGGACAATCGAATCAGCCTATTAGTAAAAAGAAAAAGATGGGCAGGATTTGTTTTTTCAGCCGGACCCCGAATACCTTCTCACGCCACAAATACATAATATAATTATGATGATTAAGCACTTTTCATGGACGACAATCTAGCTCGCAATAGCGTTCCGAGAGTAGGTTCACAGCATTGATATATCGATGCTAAATTATATATGTATATAGACTTTACTTTCTATTAAAATTACCCGATCCAACTGCTCCTTGCAATAGGAAATATTCAGTTTTTGGTACAGGCGTCAGTTACCAGAGGCACACACACACAGCGAGCCCGCCGGCGGGATCGTAGACCCCCAGGATCTGTTAGAAGATCGGTTAGATTCTCTCCAAATAATCAATCAGTTCAACAAACCCCTAGAGCTCCAGGGCACACCCCTTCTGGGGTGCCTGGGCAAGCCTGATTCCCCACTCCCGGCGACGGCCCAAGCCGAGGTTCGTACCTTCGAGGTGCCCTTGTGCTAGTCGCCTAAAACTTAACCACCAAGTTATGCCGAACGCACTCTGCGTTCGCTAACTAGTCCGGCCAAGCCGTAGAGGCCAAAAAGGCCAACAGTACAAGTCAATATAAAAAAAAACTATCAAAATTAAAATTAAATTGATTTGATAATAAACATCATCCAGGAAAGCTCGCAACTGACCTCTAGACTTATTTTTATTTAGAATTATTAGGGAAACTTACAGCTTAACAGTATAAGAGTAAAAAAAACATAAGTTGACTGGGCCAATTAAACTTCCCGCCTATAGACTTTATATTATTAATATTAGTCTATATTAACACTTAGGTAAATAATTATAATAACACTTTCTTGACACCAGGTGTTTTTTTTTTTAACTGCTTCCTCGTTAATTAGTTGAAATTGAATAATAGGGATTCCATCTTCTAAATTTTCCACCACCCTCGATATATAGCCTATACTTGCTAAATTCCGCGATGTTACCCGCGATTTCCGTTTGCAGAATATTCAATTAAAAAAAAAAAATAAAAAAAAAAAAAAAAAGTACCCTATGTCCGCCCTTACGATGTATATTATTACAATAAAATATTTGGTAGACCAAATGCTAAAATCGGCCTAGCCATGACACAAACAAACATACAAACAGACAGAGTTACTTTCGCTTTTACATTATTAGTAAGGATTTATTTAAACCGGTTCACTGCTGGTAAAGAGAGTGAAGAAAAAACAGCTTCTTTTTTTAAAGTCGGTTAAAAAGAAATTACAAATAAAACGTATTTAACACAACTGTATAGCAAAAGAAGTAAATGGAAAGTACTTGCCTCTAAAAACAGAGACAACTGTGATCCGCCTGAAATTTTCAGAAGAGCGCGCACCCGAACTTTCTTTCTGAGTTTATTTCGGACTTTTCGCGACGCGAGACTTACGAGAGAAAATCGTGATTCGTCCGGCCTCAAAGAGCGATGACGACCGAATGGCTAGCTATCCAACGATTCCCAGCCCCACGCAAGGACAACTCTCAGGAAGCCCTGGACGTAACAAAGGCGAAAGGAGGATGATTATTAAATAATGTCTTTAACTAAACAAAATACAATCTAACACTATCAGTACTATCACTTAAGATATTATTACATATCACCTAACACTACAAAAACATTAGGCAGCCAATAGACGGTAGAAGGTCTAAAGACAATACAATACAATATTACTTCAACAATCCCAATCCAAATGCTCAAGATCACTATCAGTTGGTTTGATCATTTACTAAAATAACGTTTATTTTGGTCGAAGAAAGTGGTGAAACAAATTACCTACATGTTGAATTGTTTGTGTGGATCTAATAACATTTAGTTACATCTTACATTTTATGAATCTTTAAATTTGAGTTAGACACTAAAAAACCCTAAAATTTGCCGCCCCTAAAATCTGCCGCCCTAGGCTCCATCCCCCCTAGGCTACTCAGCCTGCAGATAAATCCGTAACTACCGTAGTCTGCTATCTGCGAACTTGTTGTAGAGCCATCTATAGTGAAAGTCGAATATTACTCACTGCGCTCACACGGGCGGGCCTATTTTGTTCCTCAGTCAGTCAATAGATGTCACTGTTCCGCAGTCACACTTATACAATCAACCTTATTATTTAATGGACTATATTGTGTGATTGTTGGTAGGTACATAATGTTAGACCTATAAGTTGTATCAAATCGAGCATAAAATATATTCTACAAAGATAATAATATATAAAATAAACTGGCCAAGTGCGAGTCGGCTCGCACTGAGGGTTCCGTACGACCACAAAATACAATAATTATCAAAACACTGTTTTAATATCCCGTAAATAATCATATAACTTCAATAATTATCAATTTAAAAACCGACATCAAAATTAGTAAAATATGGCATTTGGGTTTGGGGAAATGACGACGGTTGACGTTGGAATGATAAGGTCAGCAAAGTAACGAAATTATCAGTTACAACTTGGAATTACAATACAATAGAGTTTTGGGGTGGTAGGTACGGAACACTCAGTGCGTGAACCCGACTCGCACTTGGCCGGTTTATTTGAACATTATAGTGGTCAGGCAAGCTGTTCCCATAATATATTGCTAACCTAAGCACGTTGAACTCTAAACAAGTAAGTATGACCGGAGGCCTTTTCTTTTACATGACATGGGGCACCGATTCTAGACACTATCTACACTTCAGTCAGCACCGTCGCACAGGTTTCCATCTCTTTTACGGCGGACAATTTACCGACAGCAACTGCAGCGCGCGTTAGTAATGGTCCCAGTCCGTCTTTCTTCTTAGTGGGTGAGTGCAGGACGCCCGGTGCTCCTATGGTGATAACCTGGGAAAGTTGCTGCTCAACCACGACCACGATGAATATGGGCGCTTCTATCCCACTGTGCAGCACGACGTTAATGTAGTACTTTTCACCCAAAGATAATATAACCACTTAAACGCACATCTAGTCAAAATTCCCTTTTACAAAATGATGCCACGTCAGTCGCGGGGGGCAGCTTGTGATTGGAGACTCGGTGCGACTCACAATTCGCGCCTAGGATTGGCCTCGCTCGAAATAGTTTAGGTTGACATGTTAGAACCTTTGCCTCATGCGGGGTAAACAGTAGATCTGTGGGGGTAAAGGATGAGCAGTCAAGTGGTTATATTGTCATTGGTTTCACCTATGGCAGGAAATTCAAATTTCAAACAGTTTTTTGTTTTTCTGTAATTACCCGGCTTAGCTGCAAAGACAAAAAAAACTGTTTAAAATTTGAATTTCCCTCAATAGGTGAAACGTACCACCTTAAACATGCCCACGATGTGCGTGGGTGAATCTAGGCCAATCACCGTGAAGCCGCTCATGCCTGCTTCACGGAAGAATGTCTTCCTTATATGTATGGCGTTGTGGTCGCGAGGTAATAGACATACTTATACCAACAGGCGAGTTGATGATCAAGAGGCGGAATTATGTATACGCGTTAAATTATAAAAATTATAAAAATTATATATATTTTTTTTTACAAATTTTCACGACCGTGGATTCAATGTCCTTTAGTCGTAATATTAATAAGTTTACTTAGTCTTAATAGCGTCAAACAAGTCACAGTCAGAGTCAAGCTAAGTAAGTCACGGTCAAGTCAAACTCATGCCCCTGTAAAGTGGCGGAGACTTTACAAGAGGCTCCTATGGAGTTTTGGAAATAACACGAAAAGACACGTTTCACCTCGTTATATCACTTGTCCACAGTCGAGCACGTTGACGAGCACTTAATGAATAATAATTCACCATTTAGTACATACACATTAACACTCAAAAATACACAAGTTTAGGAAAATAATGCAACGAGCCGACATGTTTTTTCCGCGTTGGCGCCAAAACTCCAACAATCCACAAATCCAGTGCGTGTTGCCAGTGATAACATACGGCACTGAAACGTGGTCTCTCACTATGGGCCTCATAAGCAAGGTCAAAGTCGCACAACGAGCTATGGAGACGGCTATGCTCGGGGTTTCTCTACGAGATCGAATCAGAAATTACACCATCAGAAACATCCGTAGACAAACGACATGTTTTTTTCCACGTTGGCGCCAAAACTCCTATATAGCTTTCAAAAGTTAAGTATTGCTATACAGTGTGGCAATTCTGTCAGTGTTCTGGGAACTCTGCCACACGGTGATCTCGACGGCGTTTTTGTTTTTCTGGTAGGTACATGTTTGCATTATTTGATAATAATCATGTTTTAGTTTAACTAAGTATATTTTGTTATATTGTGTTATTATTTGAAAGGTTCTTGTGTGGAGAGTGGAGACCATGAACTGGAAGACGCAGCGTAGGTAGGCCTCCCACTAGATGAACCGACGACATTGTGAGAGTTCCGGGCATCCAGTGGATGCAAAAGTGCAAAAGATTATAATTATGTGGTCAATATCTTTTCAGTAGAAATAAAACAATAATAAATTCTTTAAGCACATGTTTTTATTTGTTAACATAATTATTATTATTTCAAATTTATACCTACTATGTACATTAATATATTCACGTGAGTATAGAATGACAGTCCTTTCCTCTATATATTATATCCATATGTCCAGTGATATAATATCAATGTTGATACATAGGTACTCGTACATACATCGTAATAGTTGGCATATAAGTGTATGTATCCCCTCAGTTTATTCAGGGTTAGGCATATTGAACAACTTTTATTTTGGGAACAAACCTGAAATAGAGAAAAAAAACTGCTGTTCCATGCTGTCCATTGCAAATAACCGTTTTCTATGGAACAGCTACAATTATTTTTGATATTTCAGGCTTAGACCCATAGTGAAAGTTGTTCATAATGATGAGTACAATGACATCCTTTCGGCTTAGTACAGTCTATATGTGTCACCCTGTATATTATACTGATGTATATGCGATTGTACAAGAATACATGCAAGTAGGTACCTTTGCCTTTCATAGTAAATAGCTGCGCCCCGCTGTTTCACCCGCGTAGTGACGAAAAATTATGATGATGATGAAAAGTAGCCTATGTCACTCTCCGGCCCTTGAACTATACCCATGCAAAAATCGGGTCGATCCGTTGTTCCGTTGCTGCGTGAACGAGGAACAAACAAACCAACAAACAAACACACTTTCGCATTTATAATATTGGTACAACAACGACCGGCTACAGAACCTTTTATGGACAAAGTGAGTCCATCAAAGCTTAGTTGCTGCTTTTTATGCCATATGTGGCAAACAAGCAGACGGGCTGCGTGATGGTAAGCAGTTACCGTCGCCTATGGATTGTAACACCAGAGCCATCACAACTACGGCTATACTTTTGTCAAACATTGCATGGATATTAACTTAATAATGCTAACTACTTTGCTTTGTATATTTACTTTATTTATACTGTTTTGATATTAATTTATTTGTTATTTCAATAATCACTGAACTGGACTGTTTTCTTATTTCATATGTGAAATCCTTTAGGCTTGTCTGATTATTTATATTGTTTTGCTATGTTTTACTTTATGAAAGCTGTTTGTTTTTCATAAATAAATTGAATTAAATGAAAATTAAAATATACAGAAATATTGTATGCAGCATGTGTACAGTTTATGTTGCATTATAAAATAGATATTTTTTTCATTATGTCCATTTTCCCTGTACATTCCACTCTGCCCAGCCGCCTTGACAGTAACCGGTGAACGCAATGAATCTGTGCGTATAAGCTGAAAACAATACGACATTATCTATACAAATTTAACAATGCTATCGATTCTGATACACTCTAAACTAAACTAAATTTGATAGCTCTAAAATTGTTGCCATCCTTCGCTCACGTATTAAAATGAAAAGAGAGATAGATCATTTTTGTCCTTTCAGAATGGTTTAGTTTAGTGAGTGGTATGACAGAAAAAAAAAAAAAAAAAAAATCCTGGATAAAAGCGTGTCAAGACTCGAGACACGCATTTGGTAGGGTTCTGTTTTTCATAGCCAAAGTCATATAATTGTGGTCACAATAAAGTTCAGAAATTTGTGGTTATAGAAAAATTCGAAAGAACGAAGCTTAGTGGACTTAGCCAAATTTCAGAGGTGCATCATACCAAGTATACCAACATAACACTTTGTCGAAGAAAATAAAACTACTTACATGAAAAATATTCTACGTTAAGACAATTTTACGAATGGATCAATGACCTTTGAGCTAGACTGTCTTGAATTTATTACAGTTTTATTAATAACTCAAAAATTCATAATCAGAAAATGCTCGAAATAATTGATTCTTAATGGAATTTTTTAATATTACTTATCAGCATGTGAAGTTACAAGTTTGTGTCTAATAGTTTAGAAATGCAAGGGGGACCAACTTTTTGGCACTTTGGCGGGCCATATTTCACAAAATATACACATGATAAAAAAGTGATCTATGAAACCTTACTTTCGTTTTAAAAGACCTATTCAACGACTTCCCACACGTGGAGTGCAGCGAAAATAGTTATTTATGATACAAGTGCGGAAAGTTGGTTATTACAAACGAGTAGACGAATGTAAGCCCGAGACGAAGTCGAGGGCATACCATAGCCACGAGTTTGTAATAACCAATCCGCACGTGTGCCATACAACGTTTTACAACACATTTACGAGAAAAAAACAAAAAATGGAAATAAAAAAAATATCGTTAAGTACACGCACGGTGCTATACAACGGAGCGTGCGGACAAATTCATTACAGCACGCTCCGTTGTATGATGCGTTTCATTACCGCAGGCTCCGTTGTATGATGCGTAATGTTTAACTTTCGGACGATGTATACAGGCTTCGTAAGTGCACTTTTTGAGCAAATGTGTTGTAAAAAATATTTCATCCCCTTTTCACATGTACCAGAGCCAACCCACCCCTAAAACACAAAGTTATATTCTTATTATAGTTTTAAAATTTAGATTTATATTAAACCTGTAATTTTGCAAAGTTTCAAGCACTTGTGTATAGAAGTTAGAAGGTTCTAAAAAATTAGGATGAGGGGACAGACGGACAGACGGACAGACGGACAGAAGGACGGACGGACGGACAGACGGACAGACGGACAGTCGGACAGACGGACAGACAGACGGACAGACGGACAGACGGACAGAAGGACGGACAGACGGACAGACGGACAGTCGGGCAGACGGACAGACAGACAGACGGACAGACGGACAGAAGGACGGACGGACGGACAGACGGACAGACGGACAGTCGGACAGACGGACAGACAGACAGACGGACAGACGGACAGACGGACAGACGGACAGACGGACAGACGGACAGACGGACAGACGGACAGACGGACAGACGGACAGAAGGATGGACGGACGGACAGACGGACAGACGGACAGTCGGACAGACGGACAGACAGACAGACGGACAGACGGACAGACGGACAGACGCACAGAAGGACGGACGGACGGACAGACGGACAGACGGACAGAAGGACGGACGGACGGACAGACAGACGGACAGACGGACAGACGGACAGACGGACAGACGGACAGACGGACAGACGGACAGACGGACAGACGGACAGACGGACAGACGGACAGACGGACAGACGGACAGACGGACAGACGGACAGACGGACAGACGGACAGACGGACAGACGGACATACGGACAGACGGACGGACGGACAGACGGATGGACGGACGGACAGACATACAGGCATCGTAGGCTTAGTAATAAGGTCCCGTTTTACCCTTTGGGTACGGAACCCTCAAAGCTGTAAAAGTGCTGATAATCTTCAAGCGGCTAAATTGGACAGATTTTTTTGTATTACAGTCTCAATAAAACCACCTTTCAAACAAAACAAAAAATCTACATTATAATCGGTTCAGCCGTCTGGGAGCTCCGATGCCACAGACAGATCTATCTGTATCTACAGTACTTACGTTAAACTTATAACACCCCTCTGTCTGTCTACTCACCGTCAAAATCGCCCAAGATGTCGTGGCAATATGCTTTATTTATGGCGCAATTAGTTTCGAAGTCTGCGGCATTGTGTGAACGCTCATCACACATAACATCGGGCCTGAAATAATCATACTAATATTATAAATGCAAAAGTTTGTTTGTTGGTTTGTTGGTTCGTTTGTTCCTCTTTCACGCAGCAACAGAGCAACGGATCGAACTGATTTTTGCATGGGTATAGTTCAAGGTTCGGAGGGTGACATAGGCTGCTTTTCATCATCATCACCATCACAATTTTTCATCACTACGCGGGTGAAACCGCAGCTAACATAGTTTGTCAAATTTATTGATCATAACTGGGTCTCCGCGTTTACACCCGTGTAGATATCCCCCCAAGAACCGTAGGGAGTTTAGGGATAAAAAGATAATAACTATTCATCATCATCATCATCATCATCATCAGCGTTTTAACTGTCCACTTCTAGACTTTTAGCCTACCCCCGAAAAGGCGATTGGGCCATATCCAACACGCTGGCCCAGTTGCGGGTTGGTGGATTCACAAACGCCATTGATTCTCCGTGCGTATGCAGGTTTCGCTTCAGGAAATGCCAGTGGTATGAAAATCCGTACATAAACTCCAAAGAGCTCATTTGTATGGGCCCGGGGTTTGAACCCGCGACCTCACACTTTCATGTCTAGCGGTCTCCCAAATAGGCTACCAAGGCAATAAATAAATAATAATGATAAATATTACAATAGTTTGATTAAAACGACCAAGTGAGAGTCGGGCTCTAGCACTGAGGGTTCCAAAGCAGCACATTAAACACAAACATTTATATGAAACAAAATTATCTTTGTTAATTTAGATGATTTCTCAAATAAATAAACACGGTCAATTAAGGCTATGAGCTACTTAAATTGTTAACTAAAGTGCATAAAAGTAGTGCAAAAAGACAATATCACGGCACCCATTCCAAGTACCGACCGCGCCCAACGTTAACTTCGGTGATCGTGCGAGAACTGGTGGTGAACATAAATTTGCCATCGACTCGGACTTGGCCAGTATTTATTATTTATGGTTTTACTTTAGAGTGTTTTTTAAGCTTAACGCCAAGTTTGACGCTTTTACGTATTACTGTTTTTTCACGTTTAAAAAAAATCATGTATCCCCGAATTACACCCAGATACATCACCTCCCTTTAGTATCTACTTTATTATTAATGTTGGTTAATCCCCGGCAACATAAAATATTCTACTACTTTTTTTTATAATTAATTGGCTTGCGTTTGACCTCCATCTCGCCTGATGTTAAGCAATGATGCGGTCTACGTTGGAGCACGCTTGCCTAGAAGAAACGGTTCGTAAGATACATCCGTTAAAAGGTAGTATAGACAGACTGACGTAGAGCGTAGGCTAAGTAACAAAAGTTATTTTAGTTTTTAGGGTTCCGTCTAAAAACTAAAAAAACACGCTTATGCCACTCGTAATAAAAATCTCATATCATAATCTCTGTGGAGGCTTTTTCCTACCTTATCATTTCCCAACAGTTGACGAGTTCCAGAATGCAATTTGATACGTTATATTGCCCCCGAAGCACGGAGTCGAACTCAAATGGTTTGAAGAACAGTGTAGGATCGTCGAAGTATTGGCTGCTCGCTGGTTTCCAGAACGCTGCAACACATGCCGAGTGAAAGATATATGTTGTACACGTACAGTTATGATTTTAAACCACAGTTTTTTTACGGTACCACAGTACGGCTATCAAGGCATTTTTGTAAGAAGATAAAGCCAGTTGCACCCATATAGGTAAACGAAACGTCAGTCATTCGAAATCAGTTAGCAACTGTGATGCGGACAAAGAACTTTGAGACCTAACCCAAAAAGGTAAGGTCCAAGTTCTTTGGATGCTGAGTTCGACGCGTTGACGTAAATAAGAATGTTCAATCAAGGTTCTATCATAATACCTGGCGACAGATTATCCTTTTCATTTCCGTTCATTAAAAAAATATTTTCTGTGGTCTAAACAATAGTAGATTGTAATTATGACCGCTCCGCTCCGCTCCGAAGGAAAGGAGTTTTTCCAAAATTTTAAGCCAATCAAAATCATAGAGATAGAGATCTATTTATTACAGAAACTGAATTTTCTATTGATCTTTCTATTTGATAGAATCAGAACGCCAACAATTCAGTTTTCGTTGATTTTTTCGTCACAAAATGTGAGAAACTCTTAAACCGCTTTCAGTGGAAATTGTTCCCAAAATGCTGGCCTTACTATTACCACGTTGTGTAGCAATGCTCAATCTTTGACCAAATAAGAGGCCAGCATGTTGGTCACTCTCCGGGATCCGTGGGTAATTCAGTCTGATATCAGGATACAAACCCCTTGTTACATCGACACCCTTGGTATGACCAGTAGAACTACAGGCAATGTGCTACTTGTCCGTAGTCCTACTAGTAGTACAAAAAATCCTTTAATACTACCAATAGAACTACGCAGTAGGACCACGGCCAAAGAATGGAATTCATGTGATAACTAATATCTTCCTGAGACACGAAGTAGAGCTGGTGCGGCTGCTAATTCGGCAAAGTAGCACAAGCGGGGAAAATATGCTAACCTCGGCAGTGGTTATATATTAGAGCCGTTTGGGGTCGAGACATTGGGCCTTTGAGGACCGGGAACTCACCTCATTTTCAAAAATCTTTCAGAGCGCCTGTTTAATGCGACGCGTGACCGAAACGCTGACTTTTTCTGGCTCAACGCATAACCACTGCCATTCAGCGTGGTAATGGGTACGCTGCCAACTAAAAGTGAGCATTTGGATTGTTTTTAGACCTTTACCGGCCTATGCCCATAGACTGCGCATAATGTGTTTTTGTTGTGTTATTGTTTTTTAGTTAATAAAGGCACTTGTCCAATCTAATATTCAAAAAGAATAAAAAAAACTGCCCTGCCCACTGTCACTTCAACTAGCTAATCTGGTGGGTTATGTCGGTAACTTTCGTTTGTCAACGGATGTTTCTGATGGTGTAATTTCTGATTCGATCTCGTAGAGAAACCCCGAGCATAGCCGTCTCCATAGCTCGTTGTGCGACTTTGACCTTGCTTATGAGGCCCATATTGAGGAACTACGTTTCAGTGCCGTATGTTATCACTGGCAACACGCACTGGATTTGTGGATTGTTGGAGTTTTGGCCCCAACGCGGAAAAAACATGTCGGCTCGTTGGATTATTTTTTCAAACTTGTGTATTTTCGAGTGTTAATGTGTACTAAATGGTGAATTATTATTCATTAAGTGCTCGTAAACGTGCTCGAGTGTGGCCAAGTGATATAACGAGGTGAAACGTGTCTTTTCGTGTTGTTTCCAAAACTCCATAGGAGCCTCTTGTAAAGTCTCCACCACTGTACAGGGGCATGAGTTTGACTTGACCGTGACTTACTTAGCTTGACTCTGACTGTGACTATGACTTGTTTGACGCTATTAAGACCATGCAAACTGTTTAATATTACGACTAAAGGACATTGAAACCACGGTCATGAAAATTTTAACAAAAAAAATAATTGTTGTTTTTTGGTTAGGAAATGGTGATGAATGGTGAAAAAGTGTGAAGGAAAACTTACAGTGCATCAGGTACACGGCGCACAATAAGTTGGAAATAAAGAATAGTTTCATATTGACTCGATAGAAGAGCACGCACCGCGCCTCTAGTCGTGTGACTGCTTAGAGTCTTGCCTCACCTCATGCACCTGTTGTCTGTTTTTTATCTGCTCTACATCTTGATTAGTCATGCTGATTAGTGAAACAATCTGTTATAGCCCTTACAAAGGAAAATCATTTGATTTTAATTAGGTAGGTAGTTAGCATTGGTACTCGATGACATAGTGCGTCGATTTTGCAATTAATGTTCCTATAATTATGAATAATATGCGAAGTAATAGTTAGGCTGGCTGTGGATAAAAAAATCATGTGAACTTGGCAACCTTCTTGGTAGCGACAGCAACCTCTTTTGACTTAGATGTTTTTTTTTTCATTGTTCTTTTCTTTTGTGGGAAAAATAAAAAAACAATCGCGTTATAAACCCTACGGCAAAAATATCAAAACACAAAAATAAATATTGATCTGATCGCTACCAAAGACGCTACCAAATTTTACGCTTCAAATGATCACTCGCTGGACTAATCTGAAGATTGCCTAAAAACTCAATCCGTCATACCACAAAAGATTTAAGCACGCTTTAGACAAGTGTTTAGCATATTTTTCGCAGTGAAACAATTGCTAAACACATGTCTAAAGCGTGCTTAAATCTTTTGTGGTAAGACGGAATGAGTTTTACATATTCATAAGGATCATTGAGAAAACTCATCAAAATCGGTCCAGTTGTTTCAGAGTCCATAGGGAACTTGGTACATAGCAATGACCTTTGACTATGTCTTTGACAAATGTATGTAACTTATCTAAGGATTATGTATACATTGTCAAAGCCAATGACATACATATCTACACACAATAATCTTATACGCTTTTATTACGACAAATATTCATGTACCTGATCTAAGCAAAAGATATGTCAGCTATTCTATATATTTATATGAGTGAGTATGTTGTGGTCAAACCAGTTTGACTAAGTAATTTGACTACGAGGAAGCACCGGATATTTCTCTAAATAGAACAGCCACTGTTTTTTTTTGTTAAATTAGAACGGCTTTCAAGGCATTTTTGGAAAAAAAATGCAGCCCGCCATTGGAGCCAGTTGCACCCATGTAAACGAAACGTCAGTCATTCGAAATTAGTTAGCAACTGTGATGCGGAGTTCGACGCAAAATAGGAATAAAGGAAATATAATAAGAATAAGAATGTTCAATCAAGGTTCACTCATAATGCCTAGTACCTAATAGATTTTCCTTCATTTCCGTTCTATTTACTTCTCTTTCTGTGGGAACAGCGGATATTTTTCGCCATTCAGGGATGGCTTCAAAATGATGAGAGCAATTACCTCCATTCGGTTTAGTACCACCGTTCTGTACCTGTTTACTGTTTCCACAGACGGAGATTGTGGCGGGAGCGGTTGTAAGGTGATAGCTTAGCGTTGAGATATTATTCCGTGTAGATTGTACCTTAGCCAAAGTATAAATACCTGCTTGGCTTAGTTTAGGCGTACTTTATACAAAAATACATGCAATAATCATGGGAGCATGACATGAGCCAACGAAACTCGAAGCATGTACCAGGTACCTATCCAGGCTGTCAGGGTTGCCAGACGTCCGTTTTTTTTAGTGAAACGCTTGCTTTTTGGTTACAACATCTTGTTTTAGTAGGTTAAATCGATTTTTTTACAAAATCTGTCACGTATCACGTGCGGCTATGTCAATCGCGCATTTCACGTTTCTGAAGGAAAAGGAAAGAAAAAAAACCGCCTCACGGTGTTTTTTTTTGCACTTTAAAAAACCGGAATAGTACGAGTAGTCGAAAACAAAAAAAAAAAACAACAAAAATGTTGAAATATTGGTTCTTCCATACATTCCAATCCAACTACTAAAATTTAAGTTTGTTAAGCAAAACAATTTTTCTAAATGATATAACTTCAAATTTATAACTTACGGATTTATTCCTTCATATGTACTGTGAGACCTTGCCCCTTGCCAAATTTCATGATTTTAGGTCAACAAGAAGTACCCTATAGGTTTTGATTTCCGTGTGATATCGCAAAATATGCGAAAATATGCGACATAAACGGTCATATCTTTTGATCGCGTGAACTTACAGGTTTGATTTTTTTCACAGCTGAAAGAAACCGTAGATTTAAGTATTTGAAATAAATTTCAATTTGATATCTTTACGCGTTCTTGAGAAAAAGGGTCTTGACAGACGGACAGACGGACAGACGGACAATATAGTGATCCTATAAGGGTTCCGTTTTTCCTTTTGAGGTACGGAACCCTAAAAACGATTTACCATTATTTTTATAATAACGTTACAAACACTATAGAGCAATATTAGATTTGATAATTTATAGTTATAGGATGGTGGAGGAGATAGACAGCAATAAATTATAAAAAAAAGTGAAAAAAGCTAATATAATTCGAGAAACTAAGTTGGATCTGTAAACACATGTTTATCCTGACCTGTAAACATATGTTTATCAATAAATTACTTTGACTTTGGACCTCGAGACTCGGAGAGCAGCTGATGATTCTAAACGAGAATACTGAGCGGACCGAGGTGATTTTCCCCTCTTGTTCCCCTCTTGTTGTTTACTCTACTTTTTGCCATTGAATGCGAGAAAATAAATAGTAGTAATCAGTTCAGGCCGGCGCCGCCGCCGCTCAAGCCGAAAACCTCAAACGGCGCAAATATGCACACCTTGACCGGGTGTACATGTTCGCTCCGTTTGGGGTGGAGACGATGGGTCCGTGGGGGCCGGCGGCTATGGACCTTTATCGGGACTTGGCCAGGCGATTGGTGGAGGCGTCGGGTGTCCAGAATGCTCGCTTCTATTTCGCCCAGAAATTGAGCATTGCCATTCAACGTAGCAATGCTGCCAGCATTCTGGGGACCTTTCCCTCCACTAATGGTCTTTTAGTTTAAGTTTTTAGTTTGTATTTAGTTATTTTAAGTTTTAGTTTTTAGTTATTTATTTAAGTTTTCGTTAATTTTCTGTTTTTTTAGTTAAAAGGGTATTTTTCTAATAGTAGTAATGGTATTTATATTTTTTGTAACTACATAATTCGTGCTGCTCCCTTATTATGGATAATTCGGATCGTGATCGCGATCGCGTGCCATCTCACTTACGCACGTGGTGCGAGTAAATAGATACAAACGGGACGGCATGCAATCTCGATCCCGATCAAAGAATCATAATAAGGCCCCAGAATTAAAAATGTTTTTTTTTTCACTCAGCTACTAAAAGAGAGTTTTTGCACTGTTATCAATGAATGAAATGCCCTCGTTCGAGTAGCAATGGTAAAAAGACACATTTTTTCATTTCTTTATGATGTTCTGACAGATCAGAAAAAAATAAAGACAAAAAGTCATACACCAGCAACAACAATCAACATCTCGATCTTTTGTTCAACATTGCATGAGTGAAAACACTACTTTTCATTGTGTCCCACTTTTATCCAAAAATCACGCGTTTTTGACTCACGCGTCGGCTAAGAAAAACCCTGTCAAACCTTTGTGTCTAATAAGAACGAGATAGTTTGCGCACAGAAGATATGGTTTGGCGCCCGCTAGCTTGAGTGTGGCTTGATTCTAGCGAAGCGAGCGAGCGCGGAGGAGGCGCATTCCTCGCGTATCGCCCCGCTGCCGCCACCGCACTGCCTGCCATCCGACGCCGCCGCGCCAGTCCTCAACCGGAGCCCGCCGCGATACCTAGTGCTAACTCCACGTCCTGCCATACACACATCTGTGAGCCGAAGCCATACATTACCAATTTAGTCCATTGACCGACAGGAAATTCGATTCATCTAACGCACCTATTTGAGCGGACCTTTTAGGGCTCGCACTTGAACACACCATTTAACTGATCCAAACTTTAAGACCTTTTCAAATATAACAAAACCAGTTGTAACGATTCCGGTTTGTTGCCTCTTTTTATGACATAGACGAGGTTTTTGGTGGTTTGGTTTTTGTAGCGAGTCGTATAGTGTAGGCGTGACGAAAAATTTAGCTAATATTGGAATAATTTTATAGGAGACAGAAGCAGCATGTCGAAGAAAAGCAGCGCAGACCCGGCGTCTGGAAGCGCATCCACGGTGTCGGAAACCACGCCGCTCGTTGAGAAAAGTGTGAGTATTTTTGCTACCATTACCCTAGGTACCTAATAGATAGGTGTACTTGATTATGTACTGAATTTAGCCTCACTTGAGAGCCAGATCCCATTCAATAGGCTAGGCGTGTTGAGCAAATTCGACCACATAGTCACTGACATCAGCTGAGCTGTGGTTAAACGACTAGCCTGTCGACTATACAGCGTTATAAAGAAAGGGTATGCTAAGCCGAAAGGGATTCGATATACTCATCCTTATGATTTTTTTTTACTATGGGACCAAACAAGAAATCGCGAAAAACATATCAGCTGTTCCATAGAAAACGCGATTATTCACACTTTGACAAAATATACGGAACAGCTTATATTTTTTCACGATCTTAGGGTTAGTCCCACAGTAAAAGTTGTTCATAATGATGAGTCTAACGATCCCTTTTCGGCTTAGCATACCCTTTCCTTACAACCCAGTATAAATATTATATCGCTTAGATATACCAAAGATTATATACTATCAAACCGGCTTTAAAAATTAAGAACGATCTCCATCAGTTTATAACAGACTTCCACAAGGTTATATACCACGTGATTATTTTATGTGATTATTTTATGTGGGACCCGGGTATGTCCTAAAACTGCGAACAGAACCACCGGAGGATGGGCAGCAGAGTCCTATTAGTACACGGTGAACGTACTGCGATCCCCAAGCCGCCTGCCAAGCGTGGGGATTATGGCAACACCCCTCTCTACGAGGGAGGCCTTTGTTCAGCAGTGGACGTTTACAGGCTGATGATGATGATGATGATGATGATTATTTTATAGAAACAGTAGAACAAGTATAAATTAAAATTGTTTTAAACCAAACCTTTCTAAGTAATCTTCAACGGCGGAAAAGGTTTTCTTGAATCAGAACACTCGATCAAGTCACTCAATAATCAGTGGTCAATGATGATGCAAATATCTTAAAAGTAAAATAAAAACTATCTTAAATAGAAATTTATAACTAAAATTCAAACTAAAACTAATCTAACATGCCGCTACCAGTGGGCAACGTTGCCAAAATGCTGGCAGCATTGCCACGTTGTATGGCAATGCTTAGTCTTTGAGCTAAATAAAGGCCAGCATTATAGTTTTTTTGTTAGTTTTTTTTTTATATATCTTAAACAACAAGTACTGTTTGTTAATCCTTAAAATAAGGCACCTACCAAAAAATAACCAAATCATAATTGGTTTAGCCGTTAGGGAGCTACGATGCCACAGACAGACACACAGATACATATGTTTAACTTATAACCACTTTTTTGCGTCGGGGGTTAATAAATCATACAAGTACGAAATAATTATTAGAGTGTAAGCGCCAATGAAGCAGAAATAACGGTTCGAAAGATACAGCTGTTTAAAGGTAGGATAGACAGACGGACGTACAGATAGACAGACAGACATACAGACATCGTAGGCTTAGTAATAGGGTCCCGTTTTTACCCTATAGGTACGGAACCCAAAAAATTAAGAAAATTGCGCAGAAAATTGGAAAATTTCAGAAATCTTAACGAAGGTTTTAACTTCTTGCGTTTGACAGTTCTAAGACAGGACAACGTCTGTCGGGTCAGCTGTCAGCTAGTCCCCAATAACGGTGGATTTCTTCTAGACAAGCGAGCTCCACATGTACAGGGACAGACAGACATCGTAAGCTTAGTAATAGGTTCCCATTTTTACCCTTTGGGTACGGAACCCAAAAAAAATGGAAAATAAAAATGTATTCGTGATTGAACAAAAAAAGTTAGACCACGTGCGATTGGAGTGGTGTGGTGGTTCCACTTTAAAATAATCGTTGGACCACTACTCTTACCAGAGGCTCATGGTCCAACTCTTTGGATAGAAGAGTTGGAAATAACCAAACACGGTATTTTATAGGATTTTCCACGGAGAGTGTGCAACGGAACTTCACGAACTTGGTCCTCTATCACCTTTTCATTACCGGACGTCCAGACGAACGGCAAGGCGTCACCCTTACTTGGTCGAAATGCCATTTATTCTCACCAAGCGTTTTGACTCCTCTTTATTAATTAGAACAGCAAAACAATGGAACGCCTTGCTCCTGTCTGTGTTTCCGCAGCGTTACAATCTTGGAGTGTTCAAGTCTAGGGCTAATAGGTTATTACTGGGCAAACGTGCTCCAACTTCGACTGCACCATCGCTTTCCATCAGGCGAGATTGCGGTCAAACGTTAGCCTAGTCTGATGTAAAACGTTACGATGTTAGTTTAACATGTGTATCACATTTGTCTGTGGTATCGTAGCTCCTAAACGGCTAAACTGATTTTGATTTAGTTTTTTTTGTTTGAATGGTGACTTGATCGAGATATCTTGGCTAAGATTTAAAACACTGTTCAGCTGTTAGAAGATTATCAGCTTTTTTATCGGAAGACGTAATTTAAAAAAAAATGGGTATCTTCTAAGTCTGCGTGCTTCATCTTCGACCACATCGTCGCCTACCAACAGGCGAGTTGGTGGTCAAAAGCGGCCTTATCAGAGCTGGAAAAAAAATGATATAAAAGAAATATTAATCTCGCCTTTAAAATTAAAATAAATACTGGGTTTATAAATTTCATAACACATTTAATTATTTAAAATTATAACTACATTGAGAGTTAAACTTGGTTATTTTCATCATGCCTTATACTTATTTATAGTAGTAGTACGCTCAAATTAATTATTAATTAGTTAAGTGACTAACTTGTCACTATTGTCTAAGTGTACGATTAGTAAATGCATTTTTAATATATCAATGACGTCATCCCTCTGTTAATTTAATCGAAATTAGAGGTTCGGAAGTTTGTACATGAATCTTCAGGTCTTCCTAGAACAGCTGCTTACGAGACACCTACAGAAAAGTTAGGTTAATATTGTTAATGTCATGTTAAAAAGTTATGTTAATATTGTTAAATTATAAATATTGGTGAATAAATGAATTGAATTGAATCGAAACCTCCCTCATGTTTGGCATTGTTAGTCGTCTCTTAAGGATCCTCAGCCTCTCAATCTATTTTAAATTAGGGAAAATTAAGACATTGAGGCCTATTCTGTCATACCACTCACTAAACCAAACCAATCTAACAGGACCAGAATTATCTGCCTATCTTTTCATTTTAATACGTGATAGAAGGATGGCAACAGTTTTAGAGCTGTCAAATTTAGTTTAGTTTAGAGTGCATCAGAATCGATGCCATTACTTCATAAATGACGTCACGTCGTCATCAGATTAGAGGGTGAAGTACGAGTATTCGATGCGTACGTAGAGGGAGTATACTTAGCCTATGGATGCGTACAATACGCACTGAACTCCGCAGAAATGTCAATTTCAAAATTCAAAATTTGGACGAATTTTGATACATATTTTACGGATCGAATACTCGTACTTCGCCCACTGTAGACATTATTGAGGTACACATGATAGACGCGTGGAAATCTCGCACTGTTCGATTTAATCGATTGTTTTTGTAACGTACCTGTAATTTGTGGAATGGCTTACCACTTTCGTATTATTTTATAGTTTATTCTTGAAATGTTTGACATGTAATTATTATTATGAATAAAGTTATCATTGTCCATATCATCATTAAATACAGAGGTTAGATTTGAATTAAAGTCGTACAGATAAGCATAAGCGATGTAGTTCCACAGGATTTGTATTAAGAGTAATACTTGTAGAAAAGCTCATGAGACCGCAGGGTACAAGCAAGCTGACGATCAGAATTTTAAACACGAAACATACAAAACCAGAAACAAACAAATTCAATCAAGAAAATAAAATCCTAGAGTTGCCTAACTTGTGAAACAAAAATATTCTGGCCTTGATACTGAGTAAAAATATGAAACTCGTGTGTCGAATAAGTTATTAATTATTCATCAGTTCTAAACTAGTTACAATTTTAGAAGTTGACGAGAACCTCCCAAACGACATTCTACTGAGATAAAAATCGTAGGTAGGTGTATGATGGGCACACGACAAATACCAAATAATATTTTAACTAAACACTTTGCTTGGTTTCACGAAGTTATGTTTGTTTAGAAAAGCTGTGTATATTTCCTTAGAATTTTTATTAAATTGACGCATTTGTTTCCAATAGACTAATGGATTAAATTGGCCCACATTCAAAATGTTACGTTTAGTAAGAAAATCACGTAAAACGTGTCCAGAATAATTCTTGTATAGAAATTTCGGTACATTTCAGAAATATCGACAGACTGATTTAAACCCGTCATTACAATGTCTAATTAAGTTTCGTCACCAACTGATCACACGGATCTGAACACAGTGTGGTCAGTTAGTAAAATGCTAAATAAATATATTTATGTTTCGTCAACTGATCACTCAACGATTTGTGAGTATAGTAAGTGGTGAAATAAAAAAAAAATATACTTTTTGTCTTGCAACAAATGCACGCACCGTCACATCTTCCTGAGACGCAAGGTAGGGTTGGTGCGGCTGTCAATTTGGCAGAGCAGCACAAGCAGCGCAAATATGCTAAACTCAGCAGTGGTTACATATTTGAGGCGTTTGGGGTCAATTTGGGGATCAGAAAATCATCTCATTTTCATAAATATTTCGGAACGCCTGGTTAGTGCGACGCGTGACCAATAATTTGGCGTGTTTCTGGCTCAACGGATAGACATTGCGATTCAGCGTGGTAATGCCGCGAGCTTGCTGGGTACGCCGACAACTGATAGTGGGGCTTAGCATTTGGATCGTCTTTAGCCCTTCAACGGTCTATGAGCAGACTAACTGTTTTGTAGTGTTAGTGTTAGCTTGTATTTTATTTAGTTAAAAAAGGCACTAGTCCTATAAACAAACAACACAGACTCTAAGTACCTTTGTAGTTTGATATAGTCTACTTTTGCTTTGGACATTTTAGAGCAGAAATCTCTTACTTTGTATGTAGGTACATATCCAGTAGAATTTGGCAGCTTTGGTCTAATTATGGGATAAGTAAAGATAAGTGTCAAAAAACCGGGGCGATAGATTAAGTTCAAGCCGCATCAAAGATAAAAGGTTATAAAACTCTGTAAACTCGCCGATATACCTTGTTGTAGTTACCATTATTTACTTTGTGCTGATATAGAGAAGACGACAGAAACAAATATAATGAATATAGAACTAAAAGTACGCAACAATTCCATTACTAGTATAACACGTGGAGAATACTTGGGTGTAACCAATGAGTCGTTTCTGTTAGGGCGTCGAGAAGAATGGCAGTGAGAGCGGAGGACTGTCGGTGAAGGCGGCCGCGCTACTAGTGGCTGGCGAGATGGCTGGCAGCGGAGTTCTGGCGCTGCCCAGGGCGCTCGTCAAGACTGGTACGTTACAACACACTGTTAACTTTTTTGAGAGGGATATCTTCCAAAATTAGCTGGCTTCATGGGAGTGCAGCCAGGTTATATCGACTAAGCCCCAACCTCCCCGTGACCATCCTTAATGCTTGACAAGAGGACTCTGGGATCTCCAGAGGAACGCACCGGAGCCCTCAGCACTTACGGCTCTTCCTGAGACGTCCTCCTGCGTGTTATCTCGGCTCCTCCGCCCACGACAACGTTGGTCACAAAACGTTGTAGTCCTCTCCCGGGGCTCGCCTTGGTGGATGGTCAGAGTCCCAACTTCGACCATCCCGAGCCCAGAGGTCCCCGTATTAGAAGCTGAACGCGGAAAAGGTGTAATAAGCCGAAAGGGGTCAATAGCACCCGTCATAAGTCATAAGTAAGTAAGTCATAAGTCATAAGTAAATTTATTAATAAAATGGCAATTAACAAGTCAATGTGAAGTATAAATAACTTTTACTACGGGATCAACTCTGAAATCGCGACAAAATATATCAGATGTTCCATAGACAACGGTCATTTACACTCTACAAAACATATTGAACAGCTGTTTTTTCAGGGTTGGTCGCATAGTAAAATTACATCGGCTCCAGTAGCTTTTTCGACACACTGATGCAAACCGAATTTCTATTAAAATACCACTTGTGAGCTTTTGCGAAATTATTATTGTAGCGACTTTTTAAAGTTAAGCCGTATGCATATAATTTTAAGCGTGGTTCAAGAGACCCACTATTCAGTTCCAATCATCGAGATACAATACATATAGAATCACATTCGTCCAAAAAATATACCGAACCAAAACTCGGCTGCGAATTGCGCCGAGTTTTGGTTAGTTACAAGGTAACCACGATCCGACTACAACGCCGCGGCGCCATGCTGGAGCTACGATGACATAGCGGACAACTAACGTTGAACACTATGCAATCAACATAACGTCTAAATTGGAGTAAATGTGGCATTGTGAACTATATAATTGATACAATGTATGTACAATGACGCTCGAACGTTTTTTGACAGTTTTCACTGAGAGATTGTGACTGCTATATGAATTGTATCTCGATAGTTCCAATTTTGGAGTTAAATAGTAACCAGGGATGGAGTCCAGTAAACAGAAAACATGGAGGATGCCACTTCAATTTATTGTCTGACAGCAGAATAAAATCCCCAGACATTACTATTACAAACTTCCATAAGTCCTAATCCTATCTTTGACATCAATAATACATATTAGAAATTAGCAAATTCGTAAAAAAATACCCCGCATTCTTTAAAAGAGCAATCGACAAGCCGCGTCAAATCAGATCACAATATAGCTATAAATTAATTGAACTGAAATCTAATCTAGTAATTCATAGTTCTAGCCCTACATCTATGGCTGTAAAACTATTCAAAAAACTACCAAATAAAATAAAAGACAGAAAAAAAAGCAGCTTCATTATTGTTCTCAAAAATTTCTTAAACAAAACGTTACTACACCCTGGACGAATTTTTCAAGGATAACTTTGACGATGTACAAATAGACCGTTCCGTTCTTTCTGTTGCCATACCCTAACAGGGTTATATGTACTACATGTCATTTTAAGACGTAAAACATGTTATTTAAGGGTTGCATGCATACATAATTATTACGCAATAAACTTATTGAGTATTGAGTATAATCTTCGAGAAGAAGATTTGTAATCTGTGCATAACAAAGTCAAACGTATGCAAAGATCTTATATATACCCTAAAGGGAAACGTATGTGTATGCCCCCTCAAGCTAGAACTAAAGGCTCTATGGTCAAAGGGCTCTATACAATATGCGTTCACTATCTCGTTTGCACATTCAACATTTAAGAAGACGTAAAATAACAATGCACTTAAGAAATATAAACACTCGTAAATTACATTAGAAATGTTTAACCAATTTGGCAGCATAGATGTCGCGTCGGTAGCCAACATTTGAAAAAAAAAAAAAAACGTGCAGTCGAAATGATTACCTCCTCCTTTTCAAAGTCGGTTAAAGAAGTCTGACATACCGTAGCAAATTAATCATTGATCGTCAGTACAGCACAAACATAGATTCAGTATAAAGCACAAATAACCTGTAACCACCTTACAGGAAAACCATTACGCCAATAGCTACCTTATACAATATAGAAAGCGTGTCCTGTATTTTAGTGCAAGTTAAGTGAATCTCTGACTCCTATGCTAGGTAGATTACCTGAATTATAGAAGTCAGTTCCTTCCAAGTAATAGTGGCAGATATTGACAAAACTATTAATTAAATTTTGTATTATTATAATTATGCATGCAGTATTTGTGTTTTTGTGTTTGCGTAAGTGTGTGTGTATCTATCTTTGATTGTACCTACCTACAATCAAAGATAGATTAGCAGTCTTGTAAATGTTTAATATACAAAATGCTTTTGAATTAACGGAAGGCAGCTTGCTTCTACAACTCGCACAAAGTTAAGTTATACATATTTGAATTTATTATATTCTTCATCATCATCATACAGCTGTAGGACGTCCACTGCTGGACATAGGCCTCCCCCATCGATCTCCAAAAGGGCCGGTTGAAAGCGGCCTGCATCCAGCGTTTCCCTGCGGTCTCTTTTAGGTCGTCTGTCAATCTTGTGGGTGAACCTACGCTGCGCTTACCGTTCCGTGGTCTCCATTCCAGAACCTTATTATATTCTTATGTAACATGTTATTTGTGTCTACGTACCTGCTACTCTACTAGTCTCTATTATTTAACTGAGTGTTGAAGTCCAGCGAAAGCAGGTTACCGTCTAGTATATCGCCTAATTATATCGTTGCGACCTTTCAATCCGGTCTCTGAGCAGACGCAATAACATAATATTAACTATTAACTAGAACCGGAAAAACTTTCATACATTATTTAAACGAATATTTTCAAAGGCTGTAATGGTTATATTGAGGAATTGAATGTTACTCGCCTTACGCTAGTTACTTTAAACAATGTTTATTTCTCTGTAATTTCTCGGTTACTGCTTTTAGGGTTCCGTACCCAAAGGTTAAAAACGGGATCCTACATTGTCATACGGGATCACACTAAGCCTACATTGTCTGTCCGTCTGTCTGCCCGTCCTACTTTTAAACGGCTGTATCTTTCGAACCGTAATATATAGTCAGTTGAAATTTTCACAGATATGTAATGCTACGGTGGATTATGAAATATGATGTTTGTTTATTTTATTTATTTTTTACTCTAAAGTATAACAATAACAATAAATAGGTAATGGCCAAGTGCAAGTCAGTGATAAATTTCGGTTCACCATGGGTTCTCGTACGATCACCGAAGTGAAGCAACATCGGGTGCAGTCGGTACTTGGATGGGTGACTGCCTGGGCGGTGATGAAATTTTGTTTTTTTTGCACAATTTTTTGTACTTTAGTAGCTAACAAGTTATGTGGTGGCACGGAAGTGTGCGAGCCTGACTCGCACTTGGCCAGTTTTATTAATTGTTGTCGATTGTTTAATTTAAGTGACGTTTCAAATTAAGATCATAAATGTGTAGCAATTACTTAGTTTTAAATTAAATATATTTCAAGCTTCTGCGAAAAATGAAACATGGCGTGGAGTGTTTTTGATTATGTATGCATCTATAAAGGAAAAAAACTTAAAATATGCTATTAATTCAGGAACATTCTAAGCACCAAATAGGGCAAACGCTGAAATGTAATTTTATATGGGAGCAACTAAGACCGCGAAAAAAATCAGCTGTTCCTTAGAAAACGGTCATTCACACTCGACAAAATGTATGGAACAGATGATATTTTTCTCGTGATTTCAGGGTTGGTCCCGTAGTAAAAGTTGTTCATAATGATGGGTCTATGGCCCCCTTTCGGTTTAGTACTCCTTTTCTGCGTAACTCTGTATATCATGAAGGGAGGCACGGCCGACGTTTGGCAGCCATGCCACCGCGTCTCAAGAGTCCCTCCGACGTCAGTTCCGGTTGCTAGCATCTTGCTAGCATCTCACTAACGGCTAGTACTTGCACAGGCACAACCAAGTGACCAGGACCAGCAAATTGCCCTTCAATACGGTCTTGTCGAGTCCGGGGTGCCGTACTATGAGTACGCACTAGCGCTATATATTTATCAAAAATGGTCGCTTGCTCTACTGAAACCGCTCTATCATCACGGACAGGACTATAGACACCAATAAGCCTGATATTGTGGTGGTCGACTGGTCCCAGTGATGGGACACATGGGATGTGAAAAAGACTAACTCAGCTAAGTAGCACGAGGGAAGTGTTAAGATCATAAAATCGTAAATAGCGTTTAGTAAAAGTACAGCTCACTCTTGCCACCCCAAGTCATCCACGCTCAAGAAGCTCCCTTGGCGCTGATATAAGGCAGGCTTTATGAGGGGCTGTCGCAGTCAGCTCAAACACTAACTAAACTATAAATTAAACAAAATTAATTACTCTAAAACAAAAAACAAAGCTCCAAAAAAGGACATGGCTGTATTTTTTAATGCACTACGGAAAAATGGCTAAAAAACGTAGGTACTTAAGTATCGTGTTGTATTTCAAAAACTAGTCAAGCGGCTCTAGTATGGTAATGGGTGATTGGCCTCGCCACGCCGCGCGCCTCGTTCTGAACCTCCATCACAGAATACTTCATACATATTGCCAGCACCGAATAGATAAAACTTATTACTCCAAGCCCACACGCCGCCACACGGGTTACGTGTGCTGGATCATGAGATTCACAAGCTCTGAAGCTCTGCAAGTATGGAACTATTTGACGCAAATTAAATCAGCTTTAAAGGTTTTGATTTTAATCTTACTCGAGAACCGGTTTCTTCGGATTCGAAAAGTTTCCAAAACTGTAGGTCACCAGGAAATACTGCTCATTGATTAGGAAATCTGTGTTTCTGGATTTGTTGTTTATCTGTGCCTATGGCTGTGGGTATTAAATAACATTTTGGAAAAACATTCCGTTCATGTAGGATAAAGAATAGCGTTTCTGCCTTTTCTGAGTGGCACGACGACTCTATAGTATAGTGTAATGCAGCCTTCAACCAAAATAAAATGAATGGATGGGCCATAACCATTGAACTTGCTCAGCAAAAACAAGGCAAAACCGTTGGACATATACTTCAACACCTAATTATAACCATGTACAGTAAATTTGTTACAAAAAATTTAAAGCGGTTTTTAAATGTGTATTCACACTTCGGAAAAGCACACGAAGGCATAATTTTGTCATATGTTTCGTTATCATGTAATAGTAGACGCGTGTTGCACTTCCTACGGCTAGAGACCGACTGAAACGAAGTGAGAGCCGGCGTTCATTTTGTAATCTTCAAAAATGCGCTTCTTCTGGGCCCGTCCATTCATTTTATTTAGGTCGAAGACTGCAGGTAGATTTCCCGGGGTATGTGGAGACGAGACTGCAGTTTGACCTCTCGTTTGAACCCGTGAGAGTGAAGTGTGGTGAAACAATCATGCCAAGTAGGTAGCCTATAAGGGCTTTACTTATTACGTTTCGCTGTTATTATGTAACATGAACTCATTATAAAGGCATTGTGTGTGGAAAGAGATAATTGACGTGCGCTGGTACTTCGTGGTTCAGTCAAAATAGCCGAAGCTAAAAATCGTCATAAAAATCGGCATAAAATTAATCTATATAAGTATAGAAAAGGCGATATGCTGTTGGATTATTCTGTATAACATCAGCTATCTGCCAGTGAAAGTCCTGTCGAGGGATCTGTCCATAGGGAACATACATACACACATGGATTTTTATTATCTTACCAAGCGTCTAAGAGAGTATTTACCAGTGTGATGTAAGAATATTTTTGGTATCTTGTTATAATTTCATGCACAATATTGCTTTTATAACTTGGCGACTGGCGGCTGAAGACTATCTTTAACTAAATATTAACGTCTAAAACTAGTTTAAAAAACCTGTTCAATTATTCATTCATTTTGAAACAACCATTACCTAGCTGTGTCACAGATTTGATAATAGTTATTACGGTATAGTTTAAAAAGCCGTTTTTTATGTGGCCAGTGGACATCAATGTCGCATTGAATGCTTGTTCCCTTTTAAACTTAGCATGGCATTGGGCTCTTATATCATTTTCTCAAACATGGTATTCAAGCGACTATTTTTTTGAAGAACCCGCTTCTAGAAATTTGGAATTTATGGCCTATAATATTGTAAATTTTAATAATATAAAATACTATACAAAACTTGGCAATAACATTTATGGACACGCGTCTGGCCTCGGCCCACATTTTCTGTCTCTGTTACATGCCACTGCAGTAGTGTATGTGTATTATTTGACTTGACGCTTTGGTATACTTATGACATTATCAACAAGTCTTGTCTAGAGAACGCGGCCACCGAGTTGCGGGTGACCCAGAGGGGAGATACTGGTGTCGATTCTATTGTAACATTCTTTAAACTAAATTTGACAGCTCTAAAAATGTTGCCATCCTTTTCTGACGTATTAAATTAAAAAGAGACACCGGAACCGATACATATTTTCTGTTGTTCTTTGGGGTCCACGCACACACTAAAACCACAGTAGATATATAAGGTAAAGCAGTAGTATAAACAGACTTTAACAAACGCCCGAATCAAGTAACGTAATCAAACGAGCGCCCCATTCCTCTGGCTGCTACGATACTTCACGGTACGCTCAGAGCGATAGTTGCGCGCGCCGCGTCATTAAGATTCACCGTGTGTGTGTGTGTGTGTGTGTCATGTTGTTTGTGTGTGTGTGTGTCATGTTGTTTGTGTGTGTGTGTGTCATATCGTTAGCGTAGAAGTAGCGTACATAATAATGTACATTTTCTTAAAACCCGCGATAGTAGCAACTCTAGCCGTGTGAGCGACAGTAGGCATTATGTTCAAGGACACGTCCGAGTCAAACTATGCTTTAGCTTTTATATCTACTGTCCTAAAATTCGTTCATTTGCTATATATGCACTCATTTTTAAATAGAACAACACATCAACATTCTATACCCACGTTTGTGGATATGGACTTTTACATTGGCAATATCTACCAATCACTAATCATGTGTGGCTTCCCGCAGATCAGACAAAAAGAATTAATACAATTATTATCCTTCGTGTTCAATTAATGACTCCATGTATTCTCCTTGTCAAATATTTCCCTCTCTCTCTTGTTTGTCTGATTTGAGGCAATACATATGCTGGGCGACTCCCTTCCATGTTGCTCTAATGCTAGAGTAGATACCGATTATTTGCTTACTCACTTTACTTTTGCACCTCATGAGACACGAAAACAAAAAAAAACAAATAATAGGCTTATCTATAATTAAATACATTACACAAACACTGGAAAAATCATTTAAATTGTCTGATACATTTCTGAGATAAAGCTTAAAGTTATTGTTGAGGATTGAGGCAAAACAGCAAAACGTGTGTTATTATAGCATTTGTAAGGTACGGGGCTAGACGTCATAACTTGGTATAGTTTGTTCTGTCTAGCATGAAATTATAATACTTGTAACTTATTTATTTTTGAACCAATTTTACTTATGTTTTCGTCAATGGGGGCTCTATTTATGATAGCTTTTTTATGAGGCAATGAAAATAATTATAACATAGGCCTAATAAGATCACAGAAAAAAGAAGTAAATAGTACGGAAATGAGAAGGTGAATCTGTTACCAGGCATAATAAGGGAACCTGTGAATATGATAATCCAATTTTAATAATCTATCTATGTAACTATGTACATTCATTTGTTCTCCTGACTCTGAAGCTACTTATGAAATAGTTGTGTCTTGATGGTCGTTAGCAACGAAGGTCGTTATTCAACCATAGAAAAAACACTACTACACGTGATGGGTAGGTACACGAATTCAAACTAAATCAAACGCGCCGAATTTTATAATCTATCTTATGTATGAAAAGTGTGCTTTGCGATTTCTATTCCTTTTTTCACTAATGGCGAAAGTACATATAGAAATAATCTCACAAATCTTGCTCTACTCAAAGTAGGTATAGCTTATTCCTTTATACTTATACTAAGTGCGGTCTTCAAATTCAAATTATTTATTTGTCAGAACACGGTAGGTACACATACATATAAAGTAGCATACATGGTTGTAAGAATGGAGACGTAATTATCTCGTGTTTGTTTTTAAATTATATTTTTTTTATTTTTGTTAAAGTTAAATAAACTAAATTATGTCTATGTAAGAATATTGTTGAAATCATATTTTGTGTTATTTAAGTTTTGAGTTTATTTTTAAAACATTCCAATATTTAAGTCTCTGATAATCTTTGAAATAATAGTCCAATGTATAGCGCGCCAAACTTTATGATCCCGAAAATTTCTAATCAAACTCGTGTTTTTGTATGCTGTCAGAAAATCGCTCTTCTCATCACTCGTAGAAGAGTATAATTAATAAAGAACGATGTACCAAATGTATATTTACAGATTATTGGTAAGAGACTGATGTGTACCGGCAGTATAATTATAGGTTATTAATAAGAGAACGGTGTGCCCGACAGGTTGGATCGGCGTCCCAATAATAATCCTGATGTGCCTGGTGGCCGCGTTCAGCGGCAAGCGGCTCGGCGACTGCTGGTCCATCATGGAGGAGCGCGACCCCGAGATGCGCAGCCGCAAGCGCAACCCGTACGCCATCATCGCTGACCACACGCTGGGCAGGACCTGGAGGTTAGATCTGACCCGACACCCAACACCTACATGACAATAATAATAAAAATAATTTAAAAAAACGGGACATTTTTGCCCACACGATCATCTGACCCCAAACTAAGCAAAGCTTGTGATATGGCTGCCAGAGACTGATATACATATATTTTTTTTTAATATATACTTAAATAGATATTAACACCCAGATATAGAACAAACACAAATGTTCTTCACATGAATGTTTGTCCTAGGTGGGAATCGAACCCACGCCCCCAAGCGCAGAAGGCAGGATCACTACCAACTAGACCAACGGGCTATCTAATATATATCTAATACAAGTACATATGGCGCAAACATGCTAACCTCGCCAGTGGCTACTTATTTACGCCGTTTGGAGTTGAGACATTGGGCCCTTGGGGAACGGGAGCTTACGTTATTTTTAAAAATCTTTTAAAGCGCTCGGTGCCGTACCGTCACCTGTTTGAAGCGATTTAGTTTTGGTGTGAATTTGTGTAAAATCACACGAATGTGAATACAGTTTGCGGTCGAGCAACTTTATGAAATCACCTAAACAGAATTGCTCAAAACAGCTGATGGAACGGCCCCTGGTAAATGCACTGCGTGACTATCATAGTGGTGTTTTTCTGGCTCCACGTTGTATTGCCATTTAGCGTGATAATGCCACCAGCATGATGGGTACACTGCCAACTAGTAGTGGGCAAATGGACATCTCTAGATTTGCTAGGTCTATAAGCAGTCCAACTATTTTTTTTCGTTTGATGCTCATTTTTTACGTCAGAACTCCGCCATTTACAAAGCGATCTAGTTATTTTATTTTTTATTTGAAAGGATACCTAGGTTTAGTTTCTTATTGGCCCCATAGAAATTACATCAAAGTCGGTTCTGTAGATAGGTTTTTGAATCAAAATAACTGGAAATAATATGTCATTCAAGTAAACGAAATTACGCATTTACACTCATTTTGAAGACAGGTTTTTAAATTGATAATTATTTTGGTCTGATATTGTTCTCCGCTTGCGACTCGTCAATTTCAAGCACACGAATCAGCGGCAGCTAGTTAAATTATAATATATTTTTTTTTATTTTTTTTTTATTATTATGATAGTGTGGTAAAAATATATATAAAAAAAATTGTGCCTAAGACCACAAGACAGAAGTGAAAACTTCATCAAGGTCAATGTCTATATCCACAGAACAGCTTAGAATAACTACTCAGAGAAGGTAAGTTTCCAAACAACGTCTTCTCAAAACGTAAGCTACAAATTCGCTTTGTAGCTTACGTTTCGATTGGTATTTTAAACGATTTAAGCAAGAAAATTAATGGATTACCTGTGGAATGTCACACCATAACTCTTATGCTGCTTTTCTGATTTGTTGTGGTACGATTTCACCGCGCAAATTGTCATAGTAAATTTTTTATATATTTTTTGGAGCCATATCGATATATGACACCATTTGAATGGCTTAAATTTTGCGAATGTACTTGGTTTCTTTGTGTAATTATTCTAAGCAGAACAGAGATTTTTTTTAATTCTCTTTTCTGTGTCTATATCACTCTCGGTCTACTCGAACCGACATTACCCGAACGTGTATCTGAGCATGACGGTCACGCTGTTGGAGCTAAGTGCTTTTTTCCCATCCCAAAAAGTGACCAACGAGCCTAAAGTTTTCATTTAAAAATTATTTTCTGTGGTAAAAAATGTTTGATTGTGTTTCAGCGTGGTGGTATCGATGGCTATAATAGTGACCCTTTTTGGCGCCTCGGTGGTGTACCTACTGCTGGCAGCTCAGATCATCGGGCAGGTGTTCCTGACACTGATGCCGACAGTCACCATCTGCACCTGGTACCTGGTGGTTGCTGGCGCCATGACGCCGCTCATGTTCTTCGGGACTCCCAAAGACTTCCAGTGAGTCACATCAATATCCTTATAAACGAGTATCTTATGTTTCCTAAATTTGTGTTGTCCAAAATTGACCAAGACCTGTAGAAAGACAAATCCCAAGAGAGAAGTGCTATTTACACATCTACATTTAAAAAGAAACTGGCAATGAGTGAGTCGGGCGCTCCCTTTAAAGATTGCTTGCCACCACATAAATTTGTGAATTACTAAAGTAAAAAAATAGTATAACAAGACAACATGCTCAGGCGATCACCTATCCAAATACCGAGTGCACCCGCCGTTGTTTAGCTTTGGTGAACAGAAATGTGTCACTGACTCGCACTTGGCCAGAATTTATTATTTGTTGTTTTAAGTGTGTACTATAATCATGCCAAGTTTGACGCATGTACACGTACGAATTACCGTTTTTACACTGGAGTAAATACAAAAATACGTTTTAAAAAACGTTTCTTGTATGGGATGTATGGAGATGGGGTAACCCTTTATTTTTTACTTTTTGACCTTATTATTATTTCTTAGTTAATCCGGCGTAACGTTACATATTTTGTCAAAATTACAACTGACTATCTATTTCGGTATGAAAGATTAAAAGAGTCGTTAAAAGGTAAGACGGACAGCGTAGGCAGTAATAGGGTCCTGTTTTCACCCTTAGGATACGGAACCCTAAAAACTAAAATAATTTATTTCTGCAGGTTCACCGGTGTGATCGCTTTCGGATCGACCCTGATCGCCTGCATCCTGTACTTTATCGAGATGATGAACGAGGTCAAGCCGTTCGTCTTCCGCTGGGGAATTCACGGCTTCCAGGTACTTTACCTTCGCTCACTGTATTATATCCTATTCCCATTTAAGAACATTTTCATCATCATCATCATCATCATCTAGAAAACGTCCACTGCTGAACATAGTCCTCCCACTTTAACCTCCTGAACGACCACCTGCCTTCTGCATCCACTGGATGCTCGTGACTCTCACAATGCTGTCGGTCCATCTAGTGGGCGGCCTACCTACGCTGCGTCTTCCGGTTCGTGGTCTCCAATCAAGAACATTTCTTCCCCATCGGTTATCGTATCTTCGAGCGATGTGACCTGCCCATTGCCACTTCAACTTGCTAATATATACGTTAGAAGACGTTCGACGTTCCCACTGGAACCGTATAAACAACGCTTTGGAGTTTAATTCGCTGTCATTATAAATGCTACGGTGTTAATCGATGACAGAACGTTGCGCGTGCGCGTGCGCGTTGTTTTATAATAATTTATATGAATACAGTATATTTTTTTGTTTTTTTGAGGTTTTTGAGTAGAGACTACGATCCGAAAGACGCAGCGTAGGTAAGCCTTCCACTAGCTAGATCAATGACAAATTATCTTTGAGCTTTTAATGGACCGAAGAAATCGTGAGAGTCGCATCCAGTGGATGCAAATGGCAGGCTGTCGTTCAGCGTGGCATTCGAAGGGAGAGGCCTACGGTCAGCAGTGGACGTCTTCTGGCGGATTATGATGATGCAATTTTTAATTTGGATTCTGTTACGGTCATAGTATGGGCCGGTGGCAATGAGCCAAGGTCCTTAGGCTTCACGCGGTTCATGCATTCAGACAGTGACCCGTTGTGTGTTTGCAGGATTTCTTCTTGGCTATTGGCACCATGATGTTTGCATTCGGCGGCGCATCCACCTTCCCCACCATCCAGAACGACATGGCAGATAAGACCAAATTCGGGACCAGCCTGCACTACAGTTTCTTCGGTAAATATTAAAGTTATTTAAAAACCTACTCACCTTATAAGGTGGTGCGGTCACAATGGATCACTCGGATCTGGATTTTACGGATTGCTCTGTTAATCGGTCTATAAGCTTATCTGTTTCATCTATAAATTGTCTCGCTTCAACACCTGACACTTCAGCAACAAGTTAACAGCAGTGGCATTAATGCTGAGACGGACCCATTCGACACTGATTGTATCCTTTAGATATAAGTTTTTGTATAGGTGTCGATTTTTTTTTTCTTTCCTTTTTTTCTAGTAGATATGTGTATGACAAGCTAACAAGCGCGCGCGCGTGTGTTTGTGTGTGTGTGTGTGTGTGAAAGTGTGGTGTGTGGGGGTGAGTGGGGGTATGTAGAAGGTGTGTGGTGATGTGTAGAATTACTTACCGAGCTTGTGGCACTTTTTTATTTAGATTTTAAGCCTTTTTTTACGAGGGATTATATTGTGCGGGATATATGAAACGGTATGTATTTATGTTGTTTATGCGTAGCGATCCTGGTGCTGTATCTGCCAATTGCGATCGGCGGGTACGCAGTGTACGGTGATGCGGTGGCGCCCAACATTGCCGCCTCGCTCTCCGCCACGCCACTCTCGCTCGTTGCCAACGTGCTGATGGCCGTGCACCTCGTGTTCGCCTTCATCATCCTCATCAACCCTGTCTGCCAGGAGATGGAGGAGCTTTACAACGTACCGCGCGGTATGTACACCGTTCTCATACAACTGGAAGGCTTAAAAGCTCTTTACATTGGTTTTTACTATGAACGTACCAGACGAAATAACATGACAGGCCATCTAAAAGCGTATCCTCAGCTTTATATGGTCGTGAATTTACTGTTATGAAGTGGCAGTGGGCAGGCCACATATCACGCAAAACAGATGGCCGATGGGGCCGAAAGGTTCTGGAATGGAGACCACGGACCGGTAAGCGCAGCGTAGGACGTTCATCCACAAGATGGACAGATGACCTAAAAGAGACCGCAGGGAAACGCTGGATGCTGGCCGCTTCCAACCGGCCCTTTTGGAGATCAATGGGGGGGCCTATGTCCAGCAGTGGACGTCCTACGGCTGAAATGATGATGATGATGATGATGCGATGGTGTTAATTGTTGACGGAACTGCCTAGTTGGCGATATTTCATTTCAATTTATACTAAGTATATTTATTTGCATGTGCCTATATGGTTATAATATCCGATCAGACAAACAGGGGATATATGCCTTAGTATATCTTCCTTGGCATAATATTATCATTTATGTTTAAATGTCTAAATGGCGCTTGAGATTGATTATAATTATCACCATAGCTTACAAACTAGTTAGCATCGAGTGGCCTTATCATTGCAAGCGATCTCTTCCTGGCAACCTTAAAGATTATAAATAGCAAACATCGTAACATCCATATCTACTCCAAAACCATATCCAGTAAGTGAAGGGAGAGTTCAGTGAAAGTAAAAATACACGTATCAAATTACATACAAATGATATTCGAAATACGGACCCGGGTATGTCCTAAAACTGAGACCATAACCACCGGAGGATGGGTAGCAGCGTCTTATTAGTACATGCAGTAAGAGCAGGCTATTATGAGAATTTTGACAACACCCTTCTCTAAGGCCCGTATTCTAAAACAAGACTCAAGTATCGTTTGATCTTAGTTCACCTGATTATTACTTGAGCCTAGAATCGTTGCTTAAGTATTGTTCTTATTCCCAAACTGCCCTTAAACTCAACTCAGCTGAATCTAGATTTAAGTAGAGTTTCAAGCGGATATTCTTTTTGTCTATGAATCAGTCTGTTTTCGTTTACATTTTTATTTTAGTTTAACAATGTCGTTCCGCGTAACGCATAATTTAAAATGTTACAATAATTTAATTAATTAAATAAACAGTAATGTAGTATGAAATTATTAAGTATTTAACTATTTAGGTAATGATCTACACTATATCTTAAAGATTTTATACATTTTTATGCTTAAAACCCTAGAATCTACTCAAAGCATTTTTCGTCAAATAATTTCAAGAAAAATTATGTAATACGGAACGTCAACAATGTCAATGTATTGTGAAATGTCACATTAGTCTTGTTTATTTTTCGCGATTTTCTTTGGAAATTTAATTCAGTTCAAGTAAATCAAGGAAGTAACTGTGCTACGAAATAGTAGTATCTTATCGTGCCTATATTTGGATATTTTTAGGATTTCCCCTTCAGTTTGGAAAGAAAAATGTCTATTAAAAAGATATTAGTATTATTATATTACTATTCCTAGTAATTAAAATGATTATAAATAAAAGACTGACCTTATTATTTAGTAGTTTTGTTTAATTTTGTTAAAAGCTATATGATTAACAAATGAGTTAATTAATACAGACAGTTTTTTTAACCAATTTGTTAAAGTTGTATAGGAGACCATGCTTCAGTCAATCAAAACTGCTAATAATGGAAGCTCTAACTGCAAACCCATCAGATGTTCCTGCGATAGCGCATTTTAAAATTATTTGCATCCATTGCATACGGATCTTCAGCATCTCTCAAGTGTCGCATTGGAATGCTAACAGTGATCTGTCTATTCACTCGGAAATTTGATCATAATATTCGATATCTTCAGAAATATCCATGGTGCAAAGCAAATAATAACAAGTTTAATAACACAAACCAAGTACACTACACAGAAATCTCTGCTCAAGCGTGATACAGACGTCACTTGCGTGATCGCAGATCATATGTCAACTTGAGTACAGATTGGCAACCGAGTGACGTTTTAGAATACAGGTGAACTACGATCGTAGAATCTTGACCCAAGTTTAATTCTAGAATAAAATCTCTACTTAAAACTAGTTTTAAGTAGAGAATCTTGACTGAGCGTCGTTTTGGAATACGGGCCTAAGAGAGAGGCTTATGTTCAGTAGTTGACGTTTACTGGCTAATGATGTAATGTGTGATCAAAATAATTTTTAATTTGAGAGACACGTAAATATTTGTACTTCGCCAAGAGACCTCTTTAGTAGGAGCATAGGTAGGAGTCACGTACGATTCGCCGAAACACCTTTCGACGATACAGCCGTAAACAGAAAGAACGGTTCGCCAAAAAAATTTTGAACGAAAAAATTATTAGCCGACACACTTTTTACCGAAAGAACGTTTCGCCGAAAAACTATTCAACGAAAAATCTGTAGGCCGTTACCATGGTTCATCGAAACACGCCTCAACGAAATAACTTACAGATAGAAAATGATTGACCACCGAAAGGTCTATTCCACTTTAATCACCTGGGTAATAATAGGCGAATCCATTAAAATTATTATTTGAGTATTATTTGATCACCTGTACCTCGGTGACCATAGTCGACTCGATTAAAATTATTGTTTTGGTATCTTTTGATCACCTATGAATAAAAAATGGTTCGAATTAGAAATTTCATCATCATTATCATCATCATCATTTCATCCTATCATGTTCCCACTGCTGGGATACAGGGCTTCTCTCAGAGAGAGGATGGGCCCTAGCCCACCATGTACATGAATATTACAAATAGGTATGTACCTATTGCAGATTCGATTGGATGGCGCATGGTGGTCCGGCTGTCGATTATGGCCGGCATCATGTTCATTGGCGAGAGCGTCCCGCGGTTCTACACGATCCTGGCGCTGATCGGAGGCACCAGCGTGGCGCTCCTCACCTACATCCTGCCTTCCTACTGCTACCTTAGCCTTGTCAGCCAGACGCCGCGCGAAGGACAGACCCCCATGTAAGATCACCATTTTATTTCAAGTGATGATAGATGATACCGGTTTTTATTACTAGCGACTTTGCCCGCGTAGTAATATATAGCCCATATCACTCAGAGATAGTGTAGCTTTCTATTAGTGTAATAATTTTCAGAATTAAGTAAGCACTTCCAGAGATTACCTGATACAAACATATAAAATAACAAATTTGCCTCTAAAATCATTAGTGTACATTTAAATGAAAAGTAAAAATGTACGGTATTCATCTAGATCAGTGGTTCCAAATTCGTTTTTCCTGCGTCCACTTCAAGAAAGACCTCTAACTCGCGTACCCCTCGAGCTCGGATCAAGCACACCAAATGCAGTTCAGTCCGGTGCAGACTCAGTTTGTGAGATCCAGTAAAGTATGAAACGCTGCGCTGTATGTAGTCAGTTGGACTGCAGATGGACTACAAATGGACTTCATACGGTGTAATGTCTTTCATAGAATTTCTCTTAGTCAAGAGATTGTCGCGCGTGCCTCTTGATGCAACTTCGCTTACCCCTAGGGGTACGCGTATCACTAATTGGGAACCACTGATCTAGATCAAGGTCAAGATCAAATACATTTCATTTATGGATACCGTCTGTGACAGAGATATATTTATTAAAAAAATAACGCCTATTTCCGGGCCTCACTGAGATACTGGTTGTGTTTAAATAAAAGCATAATTTATCCATGAATATTATAACATTAATATTATTACATTATATTATTACTTTATTATAATTTTGGTAAGCGCATGCGCAAAGTTTCTTTCCATTTCTCACGCCCCATTGCTAGCCAGGACAAGTCACCAAAAAACGCGATCGAATCGCTTTGCCAACGCTTTCTGGGCCTTCTGTCTGGAGTCTATGAGCTTTAGGAAAAATTTTGTCATTAAAAGCCGGTTGCAGCAGAGAATAGACGACGAGCTGGCGTAAGAAGGAAAAAAAATCGTCACATCGAGACCTTGATGTGGGTGAGTGAGGAAGAGTTAAATGTATTGATGTGTGTTGTTACAGCGAGACTCCGGGGTGGATGAAGATGGTGTGCTGGGAGGTGATTGCGCTGGGTGCGGTGGGCGCCGTGGCCTCCACGTACGCAGCTGTCAGCGCCATCTTCAGCACATCGCAGGCCACGCCCTGCTACCTGCGATAGACACTTACATGCCACATTACTGACAACCCGATTTATATAATAAGTTACCTAAAAAAACCTTATACCGCGCACGCGGAAATCGAAAGACGTGGGTGTGGTAAGGGCTCAGAATAATAACGGAAAGCGGGTGAACATTTTGATGTTGAAAGGTGACTTGGTATAAAAATGGGGGAAGATTTAAATTTCAATAAGTTTCTGTGTGAGCACTTTTCATCCAGTAACGTTAAGCTTGTGAAATAAATCCCGATAAGTATAAAATATATTGTGTTATTCGATAATAATGTTTGTAGTGTAGTTAAGCGCCTGGTAAACGTTCAAACATGATTGTCAAACGCGTCAAGCAATGGATTCGTTTGAGAACGGTTTTTACCATTGATGCTAGCACTGTCAACAAAAAAGAGAGGAAAAAGTAGAATGGAGAAAACTAGAGACTTTTGACATGTCGTATAAACGGCGGTGTAGACGAAATGACACGTTTTATTTATAAATACGAGCGCACACGTTCAATCACTATGACATAAAGCCGTCAAACACGTCATACACTCTAGTTTGTATGATGAGTTTGCAAAACATATCAAAACAGCGCCGTTTGCTATCAATTCGTTTGACAAACATGTTTCAAAGTTTACGTACTGCTTTAGAAATAGCGTTAATCTTGCCATTTAAATACAACCTACACTTATGAATAGGTAGTTTTACGTAAGGCCTATTAACCACCTACGTTTTATGAGAATAGGTTAAAGTAGAAACTGGTGTCTACCTCTAAAGTCTACCAACAGTCGAACACAGGGTACAAAGCAATATAAAGTATAAATGAAGCTTATTCTACTTATAATAGGTTCTAGATTTTATTCCCATTGTTTATTTTGTATGTTATTATTAAAATAAAATGGGTTAATAATAAGTATACTCATTACTTACTTGTAGTTTGTTTCTGATTTCTAAATAAATATTTTTTAACCAAATGCTGTGTATTACTTTTATGATACTGTATATTTTAGGTACGGATATTTACCCGCGTAAGTACCAATCGAATTCCGTACAAATAACAATTACGTAATTCAAAATTTGTATAGAATTAGAGACGTATTTGAATTGATTTACGCCCGTGAAAGAGGAATTATCCAGGCTTGTATAGTACTTTTCTCAAATATTGCGTAGATATTCTCGTAAAATAACTTGAGGTATATTTAATTAGAGCGTTGCCTATCAACCAATTTAAAAAAAAGCATTTCGGTATGGCCATGTCTTCATATGTTTTTTTTCCCTCCTGTTAATAGTAAATACTAACAACAAACCAATCTTTTAAGTAGAAAATCATTATCAAACCTCATTGCAATTAGAGGAGACAATAATTATCAATTTTAAAAAAGGCCGTCTTCAAAATTTGTAAATACTAGCGACCCGCCCGCCCGTCTTCGCACGGGTGTAATTTACGTGCGAAGCTGGGGCAGCTCGATAGTTATATATATAAACCTTCCGTGAAAATGTATTTAACTGATGGTGAAAACCACATCAAAATCCGTTGCGTGGTTTAGGAGGAGTTAGTGGCCATACATACAGACAGACAGACGCGGAAAGCGACTTTAATTTATACTATGTAGAGAAGAGAAGATAAGCAATTTTGTTTACTTAGATAACATATTTTTAGTGTAAAAACAAAACCACTGAACCGATTTTGAATGTTTTTTGATCAATCTGAAAGCACATCCTTTCAAATATAAAATTGTGTGTGAATTCTGAGGTAACGAACATTAAAAAAAATAGCTCCCTTACCTTTTTTAAGGTTGGTAAAAAATTGCCCTCTAATTAATTTAGCATCGATCGAGGCCTAAAAGTCAAATAAAGGTAAAGGCAGTTCTTCTATAGATTGAAACAGTTTGATAAAAATAATTTAATTTGTTTTTATAACCGACTAGCTGACCTGACAGACGTTGTCCTGTCTTAGAACTGTCAAACACGTAAAGTTAAAATTGTAAATCTTATTTTTTTTACACCTTGGGTTACATTATTGGAGTTTTAGTAAGGATCCCTATATTTTTTGAAAATATAATATAGCCTATGTTACCCGGGGATAGTGTAGCTTCCCAACATGGAAAGAATTTTTCAAATCATTTCAGTAGTTTCGGAGCCTATTCAATGCAAACAAACAAACAAACAAAAAAACAAACAAACAAACAAACAATCATATCTTTCCTCTTTATAATATTAGTATAGATTATTTCGTTTGATTTTGCTTCGTCTGAAGACGCGGATGATGATATTTCGTAAGGCTATAATAGTTCAGTAATTATCTATACAATAACATGCAGTCACAGAATAAATTATACTTAGTACTAGTAGAAGTACAATTAGCATCGTACCGACAGCGCGCGTGTGTGCGTAAGGTAGGGTGTGTTAGTTCGACCCCCAGCCGAGAACGGTCGCTGATAACGCGATAACCTTACGATCAACACAAATACGTTATATCATGACGATAGTAGGATAGGAGTTTCAATTGCCACTGCCAAGCTAAACGCGTAAGAAATATACTGACTTAAAAGAAGGAAGTTTCTCAATTCGACCAGTATATAAAAATAAAAAAATTATTTGGTTCTTAATTTATTTTTGTTTTTATTTTTGTAACCTAAGAACCTGGAAAAGACTGTAATAAGTTTTATTAGTTTTTATATATATATGTTATATATATATATACATATATGTTAAATCGAGTGTCGCTATATAGAGTTTACACTGTATTTAAAACTGGAGCATCAAAAAAACGCCAGACAAATATAACAGACTAGCGGTGCGCCCCAGCTTCGCACGGGTATAGGTTATTGCCATGTATGTCACCCGGGGATAGTGTAGCTTCCCAGCAGTGAAAGAATTTTTCAAATCGGTTCAGTTGTTTCGGAGCTTATTCAATGCAAACAAACAAACAAACAATCAAATCTTTCCTCTTCATAATATTAGTATAGACTATGAGCAATAAGGGCTTTTAGTTATATCAATACTTATTCATGTTTGTTGTTTGTAAACTTTATACTTTACTAGTCAATTATACATAATTATTATAATAGTAAAATTATATTGGTTTTACTTTTCTCCATTTAACGACAACTCTGGATAACGCCAAAAAATGCGCAGTTCCTTAAGTGACACTATACATAGAGATGAGTTTACACTGTAACTTAAAAAAATATGTCATCCAAGTAAACGAAAATGCGTATTAACGAATTTTGAGGTCGGTTTTGTAAATTGAAAATCATAAAAATAAAAAAAACATAAAAGCTAAATGAGCTACGTACCTATGTATTTACTAATAGAAAATACCGAAAGATAAACGTGCTTCTTCCCATAGCTGTCTAGCTTACACATTTTTTAAGATAAATAATGTGAAAAAGCAATTTTCATGTTGCTTATATTTTATTTGGGCGGAGGAGATACAAATAGGTATGTAGCGTTTACCCGGACCGTCGTGCAGGTTCGAATCACAAGAATCCTATTAATATTATTTTTCTAAAAGTTTACGCGGAAACTTGTCAAGTCAACTTGTGCTCAGATAAATGTTTACTATTTTAACCCTGATATCGCAATATTTTTTTGCTATTACATCCATTTTGTTGAGTCTGAAATTAAGTGCATGACCGTTTTCTATGGAACAGCTGATATTTTGCTTTGCTCTAGCAAATACAAAAATACGTTTTAAAAACATTTGTTGTGTGGAGACCCCTTCGGTTTTACTTTTAGATTTTATTATTATTTCTTAATTAATCCGTCGTAACATTACATATTCTGTGAAAATTACAGCTGGCTATCTTTTACGATTCGAAAGATACTGCCGTTAAAAGGTAGGACGGACAGACAGACAGCGTAGGCTTAGTAATAGGGTCTCTTTTACCCTTTGGGAACGGAACCTTAAAAAATATCGCTTGCTATACAATGGTGACAGATAGTCAACTGTTAGAGTGTTAGGAGTCACTGTGAGACGAATTTTGGATGTGAAACATGACTCGTATGCCATGACGGCAAACGATATGGCCCTTTCTTATGTCATGTTTCACATCTGCGGGGCCTCCCTTGACGGCTAACTTTTTTTTACTAATTAGATTTTCTAATCAACCAGTTATGCATGTATTGTTTGATGGATTACGTCATAGTGGCAATTAGGGGTGGTGCGCAGTGCGTAGAGTTCAGTCCGGGTGCACCACTACTGATATGGCGTAGCGTAGGGCTCCGAAGCGGGCTGTGGCGCCGCGCCGCACACCGCATCTCGCGCTTGCTTCCGCTGGACGTCTCTCGCTTCTCTTCTCTTCAACTCTACACGATAAATTCTAAGGTAAGTTATTTCAATATCTTAGGTATTTTATAAGTAACTCAAAGTTGATGGCCAATTTTTAACCGACTTTAAAAAGGAGGAAGGTTTTTTTTTTATTGTCTTCTATCTTGTACGCGTACAATATTAAATTTAATAATAAATAAACCAACCAAGTACAAGTCAGGCTCGCGCACTTTGGGTTCCGTACCACCACAAAATACAATAATAACATATTTTTTTAACCGACTTTTTAATTAGTAAGTAAAATATTGCATTTCGATTTGCTGATATAAACGGTGTGTGTATGTGTATGTGTGTGTGTTCGGTGGTCAAGGTTCGAATGATAAGGTCATCCAAATAACGAAATTACTTGTTATAACTTGGTAATGAACCGAAATTTGTCAACGACTTGCACTTGGCCATTATTTATTATTATTTATCATTATACTTTAGGGTGTGTACTATAATCATGCTAAGTTTGACGCTTGTACGTATTACCGTTTTTACATTAGAGCTAATACAAAAATACATTAAAAATTCCTTTGTTGTTTGGTATACATACATTCAAAAAATTCAAATTCAAATTAATTTATTTCAGGCAATAAAATAACCCATACAATTCAATTATTAGGTACATCAAAAAATATATAAATAAATGAAAGCAATAAAATCTAAATAATAAAGTGACACAATACAATTCAAAAGTAAAAAAGTAATAAGCAATGTCCAGTAAAATAATATGTCAAAATAATAATAATAATAATAGTTCAGTTAATTTAGTCAATCTGTACTGTAATGTACATAGGTACAGACGAGTACATAACTACATACTACATTAACTCGTCTGTACCTATGTATACCCCCCTTTCTTTTTTTACTTTTTGACTTTTTTTATTTGTTAGTTAATCCGCCGTAACATTACATGTTCTGTGAAAATTTCAACTAGCTATTACGGTTCGAAAGATACAGTGGTTTAAAGGTAGGACGGACAGACAGACGGATAAATAATGGCCAAACGCGAGTCGTTATGTTCATTACCAAGTTGTAAATATTAGCAATTTGCAAACGCGCCCTTTTAAATGTGTATCGGGACTTATCGCGTATTATAATTTGTATTATACCTAACTAAAATAATGCGCGATAAGTGCCAATAAAATATTATAACTTAAAAAAATTGCAAAGTACGTGTCGGAACACCTACATGACATTGTTCTGTACGCCATGTTCTCAATGCGATCAAATATAGCGCTTAAAACATTTCAAAATTACAGTGATGGCCGATTAACATAATATCAACTAACAATGATGTAATTTGATAGAGAACGCTGTTTTATTTATGCCATAAATGGTAAACAAGCAGACGGGCTACCTGATGGTAAGCAGTCAGCGTTGCCAATGGATACTTGTAACACCAGAGGCATCACAACTACGTTGCCGACCCTTTTGAATATCATTTTTGAGGTCCCGTACCCAAACCATATTATTGAATAGCTATCCTATCTGTACGTCTGTCTTCAAATTTTCTGTTTAGTGTTGTATCGTTTCCAGGAGTTGGCCCAGCGATGGCGACTAGCTGTGTTCTCCGACTGTACGCGAGGGCCGCCCAGCGCGCCCTCACCACCCACTGTTGCACTCGAGCCCACTCCACAGAGTACGAAAGTAAGTACATAACTTGCTCTTCCGTAAATGGTTGAGAAGCGCGCAAGGAGCACTTAGGGGCCTTACGGCTACCTGTTTTAAGCGATTCTGTTAAGGTTATGAAAAAAGTTACGCGACCGCAAACCGTGTCTCGGCGAGTCAAGGTTCACGTTAGCGTGATTTTTCGAATTGCGCTGTTTCAGCGCTAACTCGAGCCCGCGTTAAGGGTTAGCTGTAAGGCTCCTGATTTTTTTTTGTACGCTGCAAGTGCTAGTCTATTCCCCGGTACTCCGGTCAGTAGCTACCATGCGCCTAGCTGTCTTCTAATCCTGAATAAACAGATTTTTCGTAGGCAGGTGCACTCCGTCTTAGACCTTACTACATCAAACTGGGTTTGGAGAACATAATCCTACATGGATTATTCCATGTAGGTAAGAAGGACTAGCAGCATAGAAATATTTAGTAAACGAATTAAACATGTTATATTTTTTACTCATATTATTATGTCAAAATTGTTGTTACCAGAACGAAACAGATATATTTATGACAGGACGGCAAATTGCAGGGTTGTACACTATTTTAATGTACTGGGGACCTGTAAAGGGCTCCACATGTTATGTAGGTACTATTTGACAGACGGCCTTGTAAGCTTTGTAAATCACGTGACGGATTCTATGCTAGTCTAATTTTGAAGTCGGTTTTATTTTAGTTGGTAATTATTTAATATCGTGTTTGTGCTTCTTTCTTGTTTGCTGTGGTCTGTGGTTTAATTCTTCAGATATCGTAATTTTCATGGCATAACCCTCTAACCATCTATATACAATAAACCATGTCGATCCGTTGATCTATTGCTGCTTGAAAGAAGAACAAACCGACAACAAACACACTTAAGCTTTTATAATATTAGTTCTTATTATGACTATGTTATTTCAACATATTTAGTTCCTAATTATGGAGTCGAAAACTGCTAAGAAAAGATTTTACGACAAGGACAAATAAAGGAGGTCAAAATAGGGTTAAAGTTGCTATACGCGTTTATGTAACTTCAATTAGTTTTTTTTATAATTTACGGCTTATGCTTAGGTTATGACCAATTATAAGATCTTTGCTTATGACCAAATCACTTTCAAAAACAGTGAAGAAAGACATTTTTTTTTAAATATTCGGGCATTTTTGCACACACTGTCATCTGACCCCAAATGATTATATTCCCAGGAGATCAAAGTCGACTAAAGAGTCGACTTTTATCACCCAGGTGATTAAAGTGGAATAGACCAAACTAAGCAAAGCTTGTGATATAGCTGCCAGAGACTGATATACATACGTATACAGGGTGTAAGGGGAACACTCTCGAAGCCAAAAGAAGATAATTGTACTCATCATTATGAACCACTTTTAGTATAGGACCAATCCTGAAATCGCGAAAAAAATCTGCTTTTCCATACATTTTGTCGAGTGTCATTGACCGTTTTCTATAGAACAGCTGATATTTTTTTCACGATTTCAGGGTTGGTCCCATAGTAAAAGTTGTTCATAACGATGAGTAACGATGTTACCTTTTTTGGCTTCGAGAGTGTTCCACTTTCACCCCGTGTAGTTTTAAATACATACTTAAATAGATATTAACACCCAGATATAGAACAAACACAAATATTCACATGGCATTCACCAACATACACTGGGCCAGCATGGTGGATTAGGGCCCATCCTCTCTCTGAGAAAAGACCAGTGTCCCAGCAGTGGAAACATGACAGATGATAGGCTGCTATTGATGATGAATAGGTACTACTTAGTAAATGAACTGCAACACCTGTATCAAAGTAGAACAGATTTTGGAAGGAACGCTCATTTGCGGATTTTTAATTTCCAGATCGTTATTATACAAAGAAACACGAGTGGGTATCAGTGACCGACAACATTGGTACCATCGGCATCTCAAACTACGCGCAGGTTAGTAGAGTGATATTCAGCATAAAGGCGCTTGCAGACGATCCATAGTACAAGCAGCAAGTAGAATTTGTAAGTAGCTACTACGCATTGTTTGCAACGTTTTGCTTAGTGCAAGAGGCAGTGGTAGTGCTTAGTAGTACTTCCATTGCCATTTGCAATAGGGAATCAAAAACACCAACGAAATTACGAATTACGACAAAATGAGATACCAATGCGCTTCTGTGAGTTTTTAATACTATATAGATATAATACCTACTGTCATATAATTATGACATCATTTAAATATAGGTAGGTTATTTCACTTGTGATAAAAATATATAAATATTTTGTTGTGATGCTGACCTAGATCTAGATTTAATTCTCTATGGGAGTCGAAACATGTCGTATGTAATATTTCACTAGATTGAAATAAAATCATGAACATGAGGTTTTTTTTGCAATGTAGGTCATCTTCAAAAACTTCTAATTTGTTATGAAATAATACCTAAATAGTAGTCACAGATTTCTAGTAAACTATGGCGTATATTTTTTACTTAGATATGTTACGTAGGTAGGTATCTACCTACCTAGGTAGTACCTACTTGGAAGTGAAATAATAAACTAAATTAAAAGCCATCATAAATCGGATTCGGATCGCATTGTCTTTACCGTAACCGCCGTAGTGAAGTAGGTACACACTCAATAGGGTACTTGACTGTATTAAAAATATTATGCCAATTGACGCCATCCATAAACATGACATATTGAAAAAGCATATTTCATTGATTTTTTGATAAAAATATGCTTACTTTTTGTAAAAAACGCGAATAAAATAACTGTATTTTCGACATTTGATCACGTGATCGAAAACGGTCTGTAACTGGCTTCATCCCTAGTGACGTCACACAAATCTAAACAAACAGATTTTGTATTGATATTTGCGAATTTAATGTTGTAAAGCTATTTTGAGAGAGATTTATCCAGAAATTTTCACCAAAAACATTCCGGAGGTTAAATGTGAGAAGAATGGAGAAACATTTTGTGCAAGCAGACAGCAGTAACTTACCCAAAATTAATGTTTTTATGGTTGCATATTTCTTTAATAATAATCCACGTCATTGTTTCTACGCTGCAGAACTCAAAACGTAAAAACTACAATGTCAGTATTAATTTTTAATTGTTCTCCAAGCAAAACATTCAATCAAGTTGTACAAAAAGTATGTTGTAGTAAGTTGATATAACTATTTTGTTAGGTTATGTAGAGCTTTACAATGTTTAAAAAGAAAGTAACAGTACATAAAATAGTAATGCAATAAAAACACAAATTATAATAGAAATATATAGACTCAAATATGTACCTCAAAATGATCTTCGCACATAGAAACACTTGAATTAGCTCCAATACTTTTGGGTTCTCTACGAGCTACTTAATTAGTTCCAACCTTAGATTGGTTCCAACCACTTTTTTCGAGTTTTGGGGAGTTTTGGGTGCATTGGAACAGGAACAAATATTTTATCCGGTGTCTTTATGGAAGTATTTGTACATTTTGGCACTACACAATATTTATAAACCATTACTTCTATTAGAAATTAATTAATCATCAAACTTTTGCAGCCTGGCTGCAGTTGTTTTGTTTTGTGTGACGTCAATTAGTTACGTGATCGGAGCTATGACGCAGGTCTGCGTTTTGGCGCGATATTTTTTTATTCAAACTTTAACATCGATTTATATCGCAAAGACGACTGATATCCAGAAAATATAAATGCAGTATACATTATTTTATATCAGACAATAATGTGCAATAGTTTCCCAAAAGTAGTCAAATACCCTATTAGTCTTTAAGTCTATGAAGTTATGAACAATTTTTCCTATTACGTACCTACCTGCTAATTTTGAGATGCAATGTAGAAGAGCAAGCCGCTTGCCTGTGGTAAGCGTCACGTATACGACCAGGCGCTTACGGCAGCGCCGGCTTTAGCTTTTGATCAGGGTAGAGCAAGAATGTCTTACGGCGCGTTTCATTTCTAAAAACTGTCGTACAGGAATCGATTCCGGAATAAAAAGTATTCCACGTGCTAATCAAGGATGTAAACTATTTATCGTACATATCAAAATTATATGCTGGTTACAAACAATGAGCCACGGCTCCTGACAAGCCGCCCTAGCCTGAGGCGTGAAGCGCCATCAAATTTTTGGACAATTCAAACCTAAAAGTACGTATAATAGGTACCTATCATCACCATCATCATCAGCAGTACACTGTTGGACAAAGGCCTCCCTGTTAGAGAGCGGTTTTGCCATAAGCCCCACGCTTGGCAGACGGCTTGGGAATTGCAGTACGTTCACCGTGTGCTAATAGGACGCTGCTGCTCATCCTCCGGTGGTTCTGGTCGCAGTTTTAGGACATACCCGTGTCCTAGGTAAATAGGTACCTCGTCGGTACTTAAGTATATTGTGATGGGTGTGTTTATCAATGAAGTATTTAAAAAAATCATTAGCCTTATTTAAGAAATTTGATCTAGGTATTACTGATTACGAGACGTTGAAGCACTGATTATTTAGTGAGAATGATTGGAGTAGTTGGATGACCGCGACCTCACGCGGCGGCTCTCGGCTGGTTCAAGCTAGATCTGTAAGCTGGATAATAATATTATGCAATGTCTGTACCACAGAAAACAGAAGTACCTAAATAGAACGGAAATGTGAATGAAAATCTGTCGCCAGGCTATATGAGTGGACCTTGATTGAACATTTATTTAGATCACCGTGTCGAACTCCGTTTGCTAACTGGTTTCGAATGACTGAAGTTTTGATTATATGTGTGCTATGGTGTGCTACAACCTTACAAAAATGCCTAGACTGCCATTCTAAATTAAACAACAAAAAAAAATTTTTTTTTGTTGTCTATATCGTAAGCCTGTGCCGGCCCTGGGGTAGAGCGAGAGGAGCGGTTGCTCTAAGTACCAGATAGAAAAGGACGCCAAAATTTCAAAAGCGAATAAGAAACAAGCAACAAAATCAAATTGTAGAGGGTGTAAATGTAAGAGTGGGTAAACTCCAATACGCAATAATTTCATAAAAATTAAAATTTCGAAATTAAAGTCCGATAACTCGATAACTTCTTTTCAAATAAGTAAGGAAAAACGTGAATACCAGCAGTAACTGTCGCCATAGAAATAAACGCAACCAATGTAAACCAACTTTTAAAGTTTATAATATTTAATGAATTTCAGGAGGCGTTGGGAGAAATAGTGTTTGCGCAACTGCCGGAGGTGGGCACGGAACTGGCTGCAGGGGAGGAATGCGCCGCGCTTGAGAGCGTGAAGGCTGCCGCTGAAGTATACTCTCCCGTCGCAGGCACGGTAAGTCTCGAATGGGACCATTTGTACCCCCTAGAATCCCCAGATACGTCTAACGCATTGCGAACAGGAAGCCCATAAACATAGAATGCACATAGCTATAGCCTCAAAATTATCGAGGGTTCCGTACCCAAAGAGTGTAAACGGGACCCTATTACTAAACTTATACTGTCTTTCTGTCTGTCCGTCCGTCCTTTAACGGATGTATCTTTCAAACCGTAATAACCAGCTGAAATTTTCACAGAATAATGTCATGTTACGACGGATTAACTAAGAAAAAATAATAACGTTTGTTGTATCCCATACAACATTTGTTGTATCCCATACAACAAACGTTTTTTAACGAATATGTAATACGTACAAGCGTCTAACTTGGCATGATTATAGTACACACTTTAAAACAACAAATAATAAATAATGGCCAAGTGCCAGTCGGTGTTTTCGAATTTCTATTCGCAACGGCGGTCGGGTGCGGTCGGTACTTGGATGGGTGACTGCCTGGGCGTGATGTTATCTTTTTGCACAAATTTTTGTATTTTATTTTGATACGGAACCCTCTATGTGTGTGCCTGACTTAAGTGCCCACTTAGGTACTAGACTCGCCCTGGAACCCAGAAAGGGTGTGCCCCGCGGTCCAAGCAGGTTGTTGAGCTGGTTGATTATTTGAAGAGGACCTAACTGGTCTTCTGACAGATCCTGGGAGTCTTCAAACCCGCCGGCGGGGTCGGTGTGTGTCGGCTGTGCTGACAATGGAACGACGGTAAATAAGGTATCTCCTAAGTTTGCTTGCTTCATCTTCGTCACATCGTCGCTTACCAACAGACGAGTTGGTGGTCAAACGCGGACTTATGTGCAATAAAAAAAACTTAATAATTGGCACAGGCACACAGCACGATCAACGAAACTGTCTAAATGTAGCCAGCACATATCTCTGATCTGACAAACCAACGAAAATAAACTGGGCGTCACCAAATCACGAGAGAAATGGTTTCGTCTAGGCATCAAGCGTGCTCCATTGTAGACCGTATCATCGCTTAACATGAGGCGATACGGTGGTCAACCACCGTATCGCCTCATGTTAAGGCGCAAGCCTAATGTAAAAAAAAAAAAAAACCTTAGTCCAATTATCGTTCATATTCAAACGTCTTCGTGTTTGAACTACTTATTTCACTATACCGCTTTAAAATCGGGCCCATTTGTTTGTACAGGTGATAGAGAAGAATCTGGCGGTGGAGTCTTCGCCGTCGCTGGTGAACGAGTCGTGCTATGAGGCGGGCTGGCTGTTCCGTGTGCGTCTGCCCAACCCCGCCGATCCCGCCCTGCAGCGGCTCATGGCCCAGCCCACCTACGACGAGTACCTGCAGGAAGCCCACTGATACTCCATGCCACCGCTAGTTATCACAAACATTGCGTTTGGTAGCAACTCGAGTGACTAATTTTCACAATTTTTCGCGTGGCACCTATCCCTACTTTTGACGAGAAAATTGTTTTTTTTTTTGTATTTTTTTTTTGTTACTTGCTGCCCTGCGATACTTAGTCAGATGGCCAATAGAATAACCCGGAAATATTTTTCCTACTTGTTCTATTGGTAAAACAAATGGGAACGACCTGGATCGAACTACGCGGTCCATGTGGCCACATCCATTTTATCCGCGTTCTTACACAAGTTCAACTTCTCGGTTATAAAGAAGCCTTGTGATACCTAGAGTTTAATAAAGCTACCTTTACCAGATTCAGTCAAATAAGTTAAGCTGGTAACGGATGTGTCTGCATGGGCCAACATACACACGTATAAGTACACAAACTTTCGCATTTATGGTCTATTCCACTTTAATCACCTGGGTGATAAATTTTAGTCGACTTTGATCTCCTGGGAATATAATCACCTGGGTGATAATAGGTGCCTCCGTTTAAATTATTATTTGAGTATCCTTTGATCACCTGCACCTAGGTGGCCATAGGCGACTCGATTAAAATTATTGTTTTGGTATCTTTTGATCACCCATGAATATAATATTGGTGTGATCGACTAGTTACAGGTAATGAAAGATAACTGAAAGTAAAAAAGAAACTTTTGTATTTATTTTGTACTAGCGGTCCGCCCCAGCTTCGTACGGGGATAGTGTAGCTTCCCATCAGTGAAGTTCAGTAGTTCGGAGCCTATTCAATGCAAACAAACAAACAAACAATAAAATCTTTCCTCTTTATAATAATATTATTATAGACTAGCGGTGCGCCGCAACTTCGCACGGGTATAGATTATAGCCTATGTTACCCGGGGATAGTGTAGCTTCCCATCAGGGAAAGAATTTTTCAAATCGGTTCAGTAGTTTCGGAGCCTATTCAATGCAAACAAACAAACAATCAAATCTTTCCTCTTTATAATATTAGTATAGATGATCAGTATGTCCTTAATTGTGCGAATGGTTTCACACAATAAGTACTTAAACAGTAAGTAAACAAAATAAAAAAATTATAATACCTACTCGGGAATTACTCACGTATGTTTACTCCGACTATAGTTTCAACCACATTCGGCGGCTTTTTCAAGGTTTCGCACGTGCGACTCATCTCACTTTACATCCAAGTGTCCAATTTGTTTGCCAGTCTAACAAATTGGAATATTTTAGTCGAAACAGCTAGATCATCGAACTACTAGTCGGACAGAATGGAATAAACGAAAATTTGCACTGAACACCGGCTTAATATACAATATAAACGTGAGAGAGCCAAGGCCAGAGTGAATCTTCTAAGTCTGCGTGCTTCATCTTCGACCACATCGTCGCTTACCAACAGACGAGTTGGTAGTCCAATGCAGACTTATCCCAGATAAAAATGGGATATTAAAAAATCCCGTTTCGATTGGTAAGGCATTATCTTTACAATTTTCGTATTGATATTTTATAGGAGAGCGAAGGAGATAGAAAAAAAAATATTTTTTCGAGATTTTTTTATCTACTCCGTCGTCCTATAAAATATTTATACTTATATTTAGCAGCATAATTACAGTTTTCAGCCTTTCAAATCAATAGTTTTTCTTTTTTAAATATATAAATAATTTACAATTATAATAAATCAGTTAGACCACGGGTCTAGTTATGGGCCGTTGTCCAACTACAAAATTAGTTGGACCAAGACCCCTAATGAAGGCCCGAAGTCCTATTAACAATGTCAATTTAAATAAAACAATCGACTTTTCAAATTATCACACAGCAATATTTTTTTTACGTTGAAATACCCCAAGATTGGTCCCATGTTTCGTCGAAGTGAAAAATTCTACTTCTGCAATAGGCACGATGTCGTTAATGAATTAACGGTGAAAAATATTATATAAGCTAAAGTAACTTCTCTCTGCCTGTATGTTGGTTAGCTTTTCATGGCTTTTCTAAATGGCTAAGCCAATCTTAGCCAGGCTTAGCCAGGATGATAATGTACATCATAAGGTCGGACATAGGGTACTTGTCCCTCCAGAAAATGCGGAAAAATAGGAAAATCACGGGTAACACTACAGGACTCAAGCTAGTTATAATTATAAATAATGGTTAGATAAACAATATAAAAAATATTTTATTTTAATATACTAGATTATTTGAATTTGCGCCAAAAGCACACAAAGGCGACGACCTTCGACCAAAATAAAATGAATGGACAGGCCCAGTAGAAGCGCATTTTTGAAGATGACAAAATGAGCGCCGGCTCTCATTTTGTTTCAGTCGGTCTCCAGCCGTAGGAAGTGCAACATGTGTCTATTGTTACGTGATATCGAAACATCTGACAAAATTATGCATTCATATGCTTTCCCGAAGTGTAAATACACAAATAAAACCGGGATCTATTTTTTGTAACAAATATACTGTATATTTTTATAATTAATGTGTTGAAGTATATGTCCGACGGTTTTGTCTCGTTTTTACTGAGCAATTTCAATGGTCGTCCATTTTATTCGTCATTTTATTTTAGTCGAAGGCGACGACCCAATTCTAAACACACCATACAAACTTTCAAACTATGATGTTTGTTTTCAGTATCGTGACGTCATGCTCCCTAGTTGATGTACAAAACATTTAATAATCTTTTAAAATAATAATCAATACAGTTGCTACAAACATTCTAACCTATATCATTATTAAAATATGTTTTTAAGCATTACCATAGAAGTAGGTACTTAATGGTGTTGAAAATTAACATATAATAACAAAGAGATATAAACAGATATAACAAAGGTACATTATTTATTAACTGTTGTTACGTTGTGTTTTAAGTAGGTACTTTTTAAATTAAAGTCGTAAGTCGTTTTACAAAACATACAAGTGGTTTTATTTAAATTAACATAAATTTTAGGCTTTACTTCGCTTGATGAATAATAAGTATTGTAAGATCCAGCCCTGGGCCAGCATGGTGGATTAGAGCCTATCATTTCTCTCTCTGAGAGAAGGCTTGTGTTCCAGCAGCGGAAACATGATAGAGTGAAACAATGATGATGAATGTAAGAGAATCCAAATTCCGCCCAATATTAATAGTCGAACATTTTTGAAACTTCACAAATGTGTGTAGTTTCAACGTTCATCATCATCATTTCAGCCATAAGACGTCCACTGCTAGACATAGGCCTCCCCCATCAATCTCGGAAAGGGCCGGTCGGAAGCGGCCTGCATCCAGCGTTTCCCTGCGAATTCTTTTAGATCGTCTGCCCATGTTGTGGGTGGACTCCTACGCTGCGCTTACCAGTCTGTGGTCTCCATTCCAGAACCTTTCAGCCCCATCGGCCATCTGTTCTGCGTGATATGTGCCCTGCCCCCTGCCACTTCAACATTAATACACTAATATACCACAAGCCAGCTTGATGATGGAGCAGAAGGGTAACGGGGAAGTGGGTAACGGAGTTCTGTTGATATCAATAGGCTTCAAGAGTTTCTCGAAACACATTGATTTACAATGTAATGTTCCTTGCAAATACATAGTTGAAAAATGCAAATTTAACGAAAGAAGTACCTTGAGTAGTATCTCTATGAACATGGATACATACTAGACAAACTGATTTATACCCTTTACAGTTATGACAATGTTTTAGCTTGCAGCAAAAGTTGACTAAATGCATAGACTACCCTAATAATTAGTATGGTTTTAGTCTACTTATGTAGCCGACGCTTTTGAGCGCAGATTAGAGTGAGCGTCTACACATCCTGAGGCATACGGCGCATGCCTTGCGATGTCTTGATGGAGATGGAGATGCGGCGGAGTGTCGATGCTACTGGAGCGCGGCGGCGCCTGAGATGATCTCAATGAGCTCGCGTGTGATGACGGCCTGCCTTGTGCGGTTGTACAGCAGCGTCAGCTTGCGGATCATCTCGCCGGCGTTCTTGGAGGCGTTGTCCATGGCGGCCATGCGCGCAGACTGCTCTGAGGCCGCGCCCTGCTTGAGCGCGTAGTAGAACAGCGCCACTGTCGTCCATTCCGCGTACATCTCCAGCTGGTCGCTGTCCACGTCGTCGAACGCGGACATGTTGGGCGCGCTCTACACAAAACACATACAAACATCATCACCAGCCATCTCGTAAATCGCCAGGAACAGCGAAGTTATTGCCACAAAACAATACCTACAGTAAAAACAATTCAGAACAAATACTAAGACTTGTGTATTTTATAGTACATTCATCGTCTATTCATTCTATCTTGTGTAGTACATCCATGATTGTCCATCCATCTATTCTATCTTCGATGGAATGTACTGGATGGAAAATAAGTACGGGCATAAAGGAGCCCGTATTTCTAGTGCATCATATTCCCTGACTAAAAGTACTACCTTAGAAATAAGTAGGTGCGTTTAGGTAAGTAGGTAGGTACGTTGTACTTTTTTTTTTCTTTTTGTTTACCTCGGACTAGGCTAACGTGTGACCGCGATCTCGCCTGATGGAAAGCGATGATGCGCCTGTTCCATTTCCAGGTTCCAGGTAGATCTCCAAGCTTCTAGGGCATATACGAGTAAATGTATGCACACACACACACACACACACACACACACACCCACACACGCACACAATACACACACACACGATCTGGTTTTTGTACGTTATAATTAAAGTAAAACTATATATCTATATGTTATATTATAATTAATGTAGAGACGGAAGAGCGGGGCCCTCTGGCACAGACATTTTATGTCTAAAAGAGGGCTCCTGCCTACATTTTATATTTTGTAAATCGTGTTAAAGAAATAAAAAAAAAAATTATTATTATTTATTATTATTATTATACGCACCTACATTAATATACACGTAGAAGGCATCAGGATCCGAACCTACGCAACGATCCGGATAGGTAAACGAGCCGCGCTCTCCTGTCCAGCCACCAAATTTCTGAATTGTCTTGTTGGAACCAATCTAAACGTAGATCGTGTCAACTATAATTCTTGGAGAACGAACGATCGTTGGATATTAATGTATTGTCGAAGGTGGCTAATCTTACAATATAAAAATTCAACAATCGTAGTACAAACATGCAACTAATTACTCTGCTAGAACTGTTCATCATCAAAGAGCTAATTCAACCCACTGCAGGACATAAGCCTTCTATCTTTCGCCAGTCTCGTCCATGTATTTCACAAACTTTGATTATCATCCCGCCACTGCGACTGGTCTTCCAGGTCTGCGATTACCTTCGCGTGTCCACTAAAACTGGTACACGTCCCAAACCGACAAAAAGATGTTGCTTTTTAACTGACTTTCTTTTACTAACTAAATTCGACGACTACTGAATGGCAGTATTTGAATCTGCGCAACGTTCCAGGTAGGCGCCTCCATTGCTCTAGCCTCCTAGCTACAATCGCTCCCCTGTCGCGTCAGCCTCTAAACTTCCTAATTATCTTTTTGCAACTGTATACGCTTTGCTAACAAGTTTATGAACATCTGTACAGAAGCGGAAGCCGCCAATCTATCCAATCTTAGGTTAGGTAACCCTCAAATGAGCCAGAGAAGACGGTGTAGTGTAGCCCGCCTGGAATTTATTTAAATATTTCCCCCTCAACACTAAAATATTATGTTATAATTGTGTGTCTAGGGCCTAGTTTGTGCCATGTCGATAGTAACCTCGATCCGGGATAGACTGAAGATGGGAATGACTGTGAGTTCGTACTTGACCGCCGAGAAGTACTTGTTGTAGAAGATCTCCCCGATGTCGAATGCATAGTGGGAGTCCGAGAGCGCTGCAACCATCTTTGACGCGTCCGAAAACACTGGCGCTAGCCGTCCGATCTGAGCCAAAAGACATTAATCCTAAAGGATCGATCACATTAGGACTATTTAGGATGGACCGCAGCGGGCCGGGGCGCATCGCTTAAATCATTTTCATATATAACAGTGTAGGTAGATTTTTGATCGAGCGAAGAGAGGCTCAGATTCTAATACCTAATAGGACAAGTCGGCATGTCGGTTTGTTCGACGAAAACGTGCGTATCAATGATCCGATCATCATGAAACTTTGCAAGCAAGTATTTCATTTTAATAAAAAATAAAAAATATATGGGCAAAATCAATCAATGGGTTCCGAAAATGTATGGGTCACTAGGTTACAGTTTAGGGCAAACTAATAGTAGTAATAGGATCTCGTTAACAGCACTAATTCCTAAAAAGCAAGTAAGCGTAAAGTGGTCTCACATCTTTGACGCTGAAGAGCATGCTGTCTGGGTACTGTCGCCAGAGCATGGTGCGAGACTTGTCCCCGATGGTAACGATCTTGTGCGTGGGCCCATCGCCCTTGCGCTCCGCCATCTCACGCCGGATACGCCGCGCGACGCCGCTGTGCACGCCGCCGCAAAGACCTGTGGGGATATGCTGCAACTAATAGGACTGCCTACTCAGCCGGTACCAGCAGAAATCCAACCTATCCAAATAAACACCAGTCAAGTGCGAGGCGGAAGGGGCGGATCCAGGATTTCATTTGGGGGGGGGGGGGCATTCTGACAAGGTTCGAAGGAATCAAATCGAAAAATTGAGTCGAATGTATGGAATTGCTAGGTGTTTGGGGGGGGAGGGGCATGGCCTCCATGGCCCCTGGATCCGCCAATGAGTCGGACTCGCGCACCGCACCTCACAACCGTTATTTTTTTCATTGGGTCGCGATCTTTAGCACTCGCCCTACTCGCACTTCTTCATCAGTCTATTTTATGTTCTCGTCCACTACTGGACGTAGGCCTCTTCTAAGGAATGCCAGAAAGGTTTTACTGTCCATTTTAGGAGGAGTTGCCCGTAATTGCCACGCTAGGCAGCCGGGTTGGCAATCACAGAATATAAAAATTTGCATGAACAGTTTATAAAACAACAAAAATTCTGATATCTAGTGTCCAAAAAAAAACTCTTATGATAATACCTCTGCTTACTTACATCTTTGCTAAAAATTAATGTACGATTTTTTAGCCTTGTACGTACCTATGTATGAAAATATATAATTACCCGACCTCCGACCTTCTCTAAACTATCATAGTAAGCTCAATCCGGCAAGTTTTGGTGGCTTTGGCGCTTAAAGCAAATACGGACAGAAGCTAGTAATCTTCGAGATACACTACTTAGGTATTGTATTGTATCGCTGCTAGTAAGTCATCGAGATACAATAGTGCCTAAATGCTAGATTTTATGTACCTACCTATAAACTGTGGATTTCTTAGTTTTTATTTAACACGCAGTGTGTTCTTAATATCTCGGTATATAAAAAACGGACAAGTGCATGTCGTCACATGCATAATATAATAGGGTTCCGTAACTATGAGGCAAGCCGAGTGTCCAGCGTAGACCCAGCGTCCAAAGTTGTTTTTGCGCTTTTTCCGCTCTATATTTATTTGACGCCACACATGCATTAACTTGGCTTTATCTCGTAAACTATTTAATTCAAGAAAGTAATACAAGCTTTTTTTTTATATTTCAGTTTATTTGGTAGGTCCACATTTTGCAGTTCATTTTAAAGATGCACTCAAGGCGAAGTCTTGACCGACACAAAATAAAATGGTCACTTTGGACGCGAACATTTGAAAAAAGGCGCAATTTTGAAAAACAGTTTAGATAACGTTTATTTTAAAGACCCAAGAAACCACATATTATAATGATTTGAAAAAAAAAACAGCAATATACATTAGATGAACACTTTGGTTCAGGTCTCTGCTTTCCATTGTTTTTTTTATAACATTGCAATATTTTATCTAAGGACACTATCGTCTTTACTATTGTGTATAGACCACTATAGACTATAGTCTCCCAATAAACTCAAAAGACAGTAACACACTGACGAAAAACAAGGGTTTATTACTTTGCTACGGTACCCTAAGAACACGAAATACTTAGTAATTATCTGAGAAATTAAATTACAATAAGAACGATGTCATTTGTAAAAAAAAATAACAAAACGTATGATTACATTATCGTATTGTATATACCTAGTTATAGTTTTGATTCGGCGCAAGCTCCCGTGATATGCGAGGCTGGTAGGTAAGTATAGATATTGTTCCACAGTCAATATCAATATTATACTAACTAGAGCTATAATGAGCGCCGCGATTTCATCGAGATTTTGTAAGTCCTATAAAGAGACGGACCCAAATAAAGAGTAGCAGAGCTATGTTCGGAGTTTCTTTGCGCGATAAAATCCGGAACGAGGATATTCGCCGAAGAATCACAGTTACCGACATAGCTGCTCACATTTGCAAGTTTAAGTGGCAATGGGCAGGCTACGTCGCTCGAAGAACCGATAATCGATGGGTCCGATGGGGAAGAAAGGTTCTTGACTGAAGACCGCGAACCGGAAGACGCAGCGTAGGTGGACCACTAGATGAACTATGCAGATACTATGGATGCAGATGGCAAGTTCAGAGTAGAGTTCTAAGAAGGAGGCCTATGTTCAGCAATCGAGGTCTTCTGGCTCATGATGATGAAAAAATTTGGGTAAGACGAGGAGTAAATACAGAAATACAGTTTATTTTGCGATAATGTTTAATACTTGCAATGCTAATGTTTAGTGCTTTACAAAAACGACGCTGGTAATAATTGAGTGCTTTAAATGTCGCTGAAGAACTGTTGTGCACCGACTGCGTCAGCTAAGACACTCAGGGTAGCCCTGTGCTGAGGCACATGGTATCTACCAGAGGCTCTGTTGACTTGAGAAAAATCTACGTGATAGGTATGGTTAATCTGTAGTTGGCATTCATTTTAAGGATGCCCAATCGGTTTTAGAAATTCCCAACAAATATTTTTTTTATCTACAATTTTTTTTTAAAGATTTTCTGTAGCTTCGGCCACGTAGGCTATAAAAAAAAAGCCTTTTAAAACTAGGCTGGTCACTAGGCGCTTTGTTTTACTATGCACACACTAGGTCCTAGTGGTACAGTACAAGGTTATGTCTTACTATATCACCGCCATGATAAAAGTACCTTTTTTTTTTTTTTTTATTTAACAAAATCCACAGCCCTGTAAAAACAAAACAATAAACTACGAACTTAACTTACGGCCAATAATGGATTTACATTATATTATTTATCTTATAAATACCTACAGTCGTATCACTATCACTACATAGTATCAAAATAAAACAAAGTCGCTTCCCGCTGTCTGTCCGTCCCTATGCAAGCTTAGATCTATAAAACTACGCAACGGATTTTGATGCGGTTTTCACCATCAGTTAGATAATTTTTTACGGAAGGTTTATATATGTAACAAGCACCCCGCCCTGGTTTCGCACGTAAGTTAAACCCGTGCGAAGCCGAGCGGGCGGGTCGCTAGTATTATAATAAATGTATGTGTACATGTGTGTGGCTATGTGTGTGTGTGGGAGGCGGACTGTGTGGGGTGATAGTATGCATGAGAGGGTGGGTGTGTGTGTGTCTGAGTGGATATTTAACTTGCATTTTTGTCATGAAGGTAAGCGCAGCTAATCGTCGTCGGCATCGGCGCTCTCGTGCCGCTTTCTGACGCGTTCACTGCGTGACGCGAGATAACCCCCGCACTGTGATCTCGCACGTCGCCATCATTATCATACAATTTATTACGAACAACGCTCCAATTCCTGCGGCATTGACATTATAATTATCATTGACGAATGTAACAATAAAAATAACTCTGAGAGAACCTAAGATTAAGTAAACAAACGCCTAACTGGTGCGGATTACTTGTGTTACACTTTGTTGATGTGAAACATATATTGGCGCGCCTTGGCAGTAAAACCAACACATATGCCGTGACAGAAAACGACGCTCATTTATGCTGTCATGTTTCACATAATATTAAAACAGAAAATTCGCTAAGTATGAATAAAGAACGACCGCGCATTCTTTTTAAAATATGTTGTTAAGTTTTATTTTGGCAGAACAGATCTAAAAAACTATTTTCGAGTGTTTTTCGATATCCACAACTATAAAATATCAAAAAAAGTAGCTATATACCATTTGCAGTGTTATTCTAAAGATAATGCCTTTTTTAATTCATACCCAGTGTTATTTTTTACTTAAAAATGCGCGAAAGAAACCTCTTACCAGTGCGCGGCCTTAATGTTCGTCCACTGCTAAAAACTGACTGACAAACTGACTCCACTGATAAAATGAATGGACGGGCTCTAACCATTGAAATTGCTCAGTAAAAACGAGTCAAAACCGTCGGACATATACTTCCTATTTACCTAATTATAAAAATGTACAGTATATTTGTTACAAAAAATAGATCCCGGTATTATTTGTGTATTTACATTTCAGGAAAGCATTATGAATGCATAAATTTGTCAGATGTTTCGTTATCACGTAACAATAGACACGTGTTGCACTTCCTACGGCAAGAGACCGACTAAAACGAAATGAGAGCCGGCGCTCATTTTGTTATCTTCAAAAATGCGCTTCTACTGGGCCTGTCCATTCATTTTATTTTGGTCGAAGCATGAAGCTATATTTTCATGCCACCAGCCGACTTTTGCAGGTCCTCGCTCTTCGCGGTCATACTCTTGTTTGCTGATACGCGAAGTCTAATTTAAAACTAGTCTATGTCGGTCTGTTGTTCTTCAACAGCTTTTTTTAATGCCATAGGTCACAAACAAGCTGACGAGCCGCTTGATGGTAAGCAAGCTATCACCGCCTATCTAACCGGCTAACACCAGGAGCATCACAAATACGTTATCGTCCTTTAAAGACTCTATTAAAAGCCCTTTTGTAGAACACCATGTTTTGTTACTCGGAAATGCCGGCGCTCATTCCACATATTGCCACTTCAGCTTGCTAATCTTTTGATAACTCTATTACTTTCTTTGTCAGGTAAACTCATTTCTTAAGGCGCCGTGACTAGCTGACTTTTATGTTTTTGAGGGGGTGAAGCAGAGGCAGTGGCGGCCGACTACAGCGGGGCGCACCGCGTGAATCTCGCAGAAACGTGACGACCTTCACCTATACACAGCTAAAGACAAGTAATTTCGTCGGTCCACAGCAAAGCTCTGTTGGCCTAGTGGTCTGGCACCGCGCTGGTAAACCACGAATGCCCGGTTCAAATCTAGTGCTATGTAGATATTTTTGGACTCAATTTTTTATCACGCACACAGCGACGGGACGACGGAGAACAAACAAACCATAATTCAATCAAACCAACTTGCTAGTTGTAATTATTAAAATTTACTTTCGTCGTACGTTTCAATATTTTATGTTTCTTTTTTGCACCAAATATTTTACCTATTATATTTACAGTTTATAGACTTACTCCTGGTATGATTCTACTAACTTGATGGTAGAGTTCGGAGACTGCTAAAACTGCTAAATAGGGAAAGCGAGATAAGTCAAGGTTGGGCTCGTTTTTTTAGTCTTAGTGAGAATTGTTAGTCAAGGAATGATTTGACTGAGCTGATGGTGGAATTCGGAGACTGCTGCTGGAACTGCTAGACGGGGAAGGCCTGATGTGTCGTGTTTGGGCTGGTTTCATTAGTCATCATGAGATCTTTCTCCGGGAATGTTTTGACTGACCTAATGGAGGACTTCGGAGACTACTATTGGAACTGCTAGACGGAAAGAGCTAGAAGTGTCGAGTTTGGGCTCGTTTCATTAGTCATGATGAGATCTTCTTCCAGGAATATTTTGACTGACCTGATCGAGGACTTCAGAGACTGCTACTGGAACTGCTAGACGGATAGAGATAGAATGGTCGAGTTTGGGCTCGTTTCATTAGTCGTGATGAGATCTTCTTCTAGGAATATTTCGACTGACCTGATCGAGAACTTCAGAGACTGTTACTGGAACTGCTAGACGGAAAGACCTAGAAGTGTCGAGTTTGGGCTCGTTTCATTAGTCGTGATGAGATCTTCTTCCAGGAATATTTTGACTGACCTGATCGAGGACTTCAGAGACTGCTACTGGAACTGCTAGACGGATAGAGATAGAATGGTCGAGTTTGGGCTCGTTTCATTAGTCGTGATGAGATCTTCTTCCAGGAATATTTTCACTGACCTGATCGAGGATTTCGGGGACTGCTACTGGAACTGCTAGACGGATAGAGATAGAATGGTCGACTTTGGGCTCGTTTCATTTGTCGTGATGAGATCTTCTTCCAGGAATATTTTGACTGACCTGATCGAGGACTTCGGAGACTACTACTGGAACTGCTAGACGGATAGAGATAGAATGGTCGAGTTTGGGCTCGTTTCATTAGTCGTGATGAGATCTTCTTCCAGGAATATTTTGACTGACCTGATCGAGGACTTCAGAGACTGCTACTGGAACTGCTAGACGGATAGAGATAGAATGGTCGAGTTTGGGCTCGTTTCATTAGTCGTGATGAGATCTTCTTCTAGGAATATTTTGACTGACCTGATCGAGGACTTCAGAGACTGCTACTGGAACTGCTAGACGGATAGAGATAGAATGGTCGAGTTTGGGCTCGTTTCATTAGTCGTGATGAGATCTTCTTCTAGGAATATTTCGACTGACCTGATCGAGAACTTCAGAGACTGTTACTGGAACTGCTAGACGGATAGAGCTAGAAGTGTCGAGTTTGGGCTCGTTTCATTAGTCGTGATGAGATCTTCTTCCAGGAATATTTTGACTGACCTGATCGAGGACTTCAGAGACTGCTACTGGAACTGCTAGACGGATAGAGATAGAATGGTCGAGTTTGGGCTCGTTTCATTAGTCGTGATGAGATCTTCTTCCAGGAATATTTTGACTGACCTGATCGAGGACTTCAGAGACTGCTACTGGAACTGCTAGACGGATAGAGATAGAATGGTCGAGTTTGGGCTCGTTTCATTAGTCGTGATGAGATCTTCTTCCAGGAATATTTTCACTGACCTGATCGAGGATTTCGGGGACTGCTACTGGAACTGCTAGACGGATAGAGATAGAATGGTCGACTTTGGGCTCGTTTCATTAGTCGTGATGAGATCTTCTTCCAGAAATATTTTGACTGACTAGATCGAGGATTTTGGAGACTGCTAGTGGAACTGCTAGATGGATAGGGCTAGAAGTGTCGAGTTTGGGCTCATTTCATTAGTCTTGATGAGGTTTTCTTCCAGGAATATTTTGACTGACCTGATCGAGGACTTCGGAGACTGCTACTGGAACTGCTAGACGGAAAGAGCTAGAAGTGTCAAGTTTGGGCTCGTTTCATTAGTCGTGATGAGATCTTCTTCTAGGAATATTTTGACTGACCTGATCGAGGACTTCAGAGACTGCTACTGGAACTGCTAGACGGATAGAGATAGAATGGTCGAGTTTGGGCTCGTTTCATTAGTCGTGATGAGATCTTCTTCTAGGAATATTTCGACTGACCTGATCGAGAACTTCAGAGACTGTTACTGGAACTGCTAGACGGATAGAGCTAGAAGTGTCGAGTTTGGGCTCGTTTCATTAGTCGTGATGAGATCTTCTTCCAGGAATATTTTGACTGACCTGATCGAGGACTTCAGAGACTGCTACTGGAACTGCTAGACGGATAGAGATAGAATGGTCGAGTTTGGGCTCGTTTCATTAGTCGTGATGAGATCTTCTTCCATGAATATTTTGACAGACCTGATCGAGGATTTCGGGGACTGCTACTGGAACTGCTAGACGGAAAGACCTAGAAGTGTTGAGTTTGGGCTCGTTTCATTAGTCGTGATGAGATCTTCTTCCAGGAATATTTTGACTGACCTGATCGAGGATTTCGGGGACTGCTACTGGAACTGCTAGACGGATAGAGATAGAATGGTCGAGTTTGGGCTCGTTTCATTAGTCGTGATGAGATCTTCTTCTAGGAATATTTTGACTGACCTGATCGAGAACTTCAGAGACTGCTACTGGAACTGCTAGACGGAAAGACCTAGAAGTGTCGAGTTTGGGCTCGTTTCATTAGTCGTGATGAGATCTTCTTCCAGGAATATTTTGACTGATCTGATCGAGGATTTCGGGGACTGCTACTGGAACTGCTAGACGGATAGAGATAGAATGGTCGACTTTGGGCTCGTTTCATTAGTCGTGATGAGATCTTCTTCCAGAAATATTTTGACTGACTAGATCGAGGATTTTGGAGACTGCTAGTGGAACTGCTAGATGGATAGGGCTAGAAGTGTCGAGTTTGGGCTCATTTCATTAGTCTTGATGAGGTTTTCTTCCAGGAATATTTTGACTGACCTGATCGAGGACTTCGGAGACTGCTACTGGAACTGCTAGACGGAAAGAGCTAGAAGTGTCAAGTTTGGGCTCGTTTCATTAGTCGTTATGAGATCTTCTTCCAGGAATATTTTGACTGACCTGATCAAGGATTTCGGAGACCACTACTAGAATTGCTAGACGGATAGAGCTAGAAGTGTCGAGTTTGGGCTCCTCGATCAGGTCAGTCAAAATATTTCTGGAAGAAGATCTCATCACGACTAATGAAACAAGCCCAAACTTGACACTTCTAGCTCTATCCGTCTAGCAGTTCCAGTAGCAGTCTCCGAAGTTCTCGATCAGGTCAGTCATAATATTCCTGGAAGAAGATCTCATCACGACTAATGAAACGAGCCCAAACTCTACACTTCTATCTCTTTCCGTCTAGCAGTTCCAGTAGCAGGCTCCGAAATCCTCGATCAACTCAGTCAAAATATTCCTGGAAGAAAACCTCATCAAGACTAATGAAACGAGCCCAAACTTGACACTTCTAGCTCTATCCGTCTAGCAGTTCCAGTAGCGGTCTCCGAAATCCTCGATCAGGTCAGTCAAAATATTCCTATAAGAAAACCTCATCACGATTCACGACTAATGAAACGAGCCCAAACTCTACACTTCTATCTCTTTCCGTCTAGCAGTTCCAGTAGCGGTCTCCGAAATCCTCGATCAGGTCAGTCAAAATATTCCTGGAAGAAGATCTCATCACAACTAATGAAACAATCCCAAACTCGACACTTCTAGCTCTTTCCGTCTAGCAGTTCCAGTAGCAGTCTCCGAAGTTCTCGATCAGGTCAGCCAAAATATTCCTAGAAGAAGATCTCATCACAACTAATGAAACAATCCCAAACTTGACACTTCTAGCTCTTTCCGTCTAGCAGTTCCAGTAGCAGTCTCCGAAGTCCTCGATCAGGTCAGTCAAAATATTCCTATAAGAAAACCTCATCACGATTCACGACTAATGAAACGAGCCCAAACTCTACACTTCTATCTCTTTCCGTCTAGCAGTTCCAGTAGCGGTCTCCGAAATCCTCGATCAGGTCAGTCAAAATATTCCTGGAAGAAGATCTCATCACAACTAATGAAACAATCCCAAACTCGACGCTCCTATCTCTTTCCGTCTAGCAGTTCCAGTAGCAGTCTCCGAAATCCTCGATCAGGTCAGTCAAAATATTCCTGGAAGAAGATCTCATCACGACTAATGAAACGAGCCCAAACTCGACACTTCTAGCTCTTTCCGTCTAGCAGTTCCAGTAGCAGTCTCCAAAGTCCTCGATCAGGTCAGTCAAAATATTCCTAGAAGAAGATCTCATCACAACTAATGAAACGAGCCCAAACTCGACACTTCTAGCTCTTTCCGTCTAGCAGTTCCAGTAGCAGTCTCCAAAGTCCTCGATCAGGTCAGTCAAAATATTCCTGGAAGAAGATCTCATCACGACTAATGAAACAAGCCCAAACTCGACACTTCTAGCTCTATCCGTCTAGCAGTTCCACTAGCAGGCTCCGAAATCCTCGATCAGGTCAGTCAAAATATTCCTGGAAGAAGATCTCATCACGACTAATGAAACAATCCCAAACTCGACACTTCTAGCTCTTTCCGTCTAGCAGTTCCAGTAGCAGTCTCCGAAGTCCTCGATCAGGTCAGTCAAAATATTCCTATAAGAAAACCTCATCACGATTCACGACTAATGAAACGAGCCCAAACTCTACACTTCTATCTCTTTCCGTCTAGCAGTTCCAGTAGCGGTCTCCGAAATCCTCGATCAGGTCAGTCAAAATATTCCTGGAAGAAGATCTCATCACAACTAATGAAACAATCCCAAACTCGACGCTCCTATCTCTTTCCGTCTAGCAGTTCCAGTAGCAGTCTCCGAAATCCTCGATCAGGTCAGTCAAAATATTCCTGGAAGAAGATCTCATCACGACTAATGAAACGAGCCCAAACTCGACACTTCTAGCTCTTTCCGTCTAGCAGTTCCAGTAGCAGTCTCCAAAGTCCTCGATCAGGTCAGTCAAAATATTCCTGGAAGAAGATCTCATCACGACTAATGAAACAAGCCCAAACTCGACACTTCTAGCTCTATCCGTCTAGCAGTTCCACTAGCAGGCTCCGAAATCCTCGATCAGGTCAGTCAAAATATTCCTGGAAGAAGATCTCATCACGACTAATGAAACAAGCCCAAACTCGACACTTCTAGCTCTATCCGTCTAGCAGTTCCAGTAGCAGTCTCCGAAGTTCTCGATCAGGTCAGTCAAAATATTCCTAGAAGAAGATCTCATCACAACTAATGAAACGAGCCCAAACTCGACACTTCTAGCTCTTTCCGTCTAGCAGTTCCAGTAGCAGTCTCCAAAGTCCTCGATCAGGTCAGTCAAAATATTCCTGGAAGAAGATCTCATCACGACTAATGAAACAAGCCCAAACTCGACACTTCTAGATCTATCCGTCTAGCAGTTCCACTAGCAGGCTCCGAAATCCTCGATCAGGTCAGTCAAAATATTCCTGGAAGAAGATCTCATCACGACTAATGAAACAAGCCCAAACTCGACACTTCTAGCTCTATCCGTCTAGCAGTTCCACTAGCAGGCTCCGAAATCCTCGATCAGGTCAGTCAAAATATTCCTGGAAGAAGATCTCATCACCACTAATGAAACAAGCCCAAACTCGACACTTCTAGCTCTATCCGTCTAGCAGTTCCACTAGCAGGCTCCGAAATCCTCGATCAGGTCAGTCAAAATATTCGTGGAAGAAGATCTCATCACGACTAATAAAACGAGCCCAAACTCGACACTTCTAGCTCTATCCGTCTAGCAGTTCCGTAGCAGACTCCGAAGTCCTCGATCAGGTCAGTTAATCCGTTTCTGGAGAAAGTAACATCACGACTTACCAAACTAGCTCAAACTAAACTAAACTAAAAATTGGTGCTGATGATGACGATGATGATGAAAAGCAGCATTTTTTCCCCTCGTTATAACATCAGCTATCTGAGAGTGAAAATCCCATCAAAATCAGTTCAGCCATTTTGGAGTTTATACGTAATATCATCATCATCATCATCATCCTTCATAGGGAACATACATACATCGCTTTTTATATGTATATAGAAGAAAGATATACTCAAAGAAGACTGTAACACCTTTTTAGGGTTCCGTAGAATTACAAGGAACCCATATAAGTTCGTTCTGCCCATCCGTCTGTCTGTCCATCCCAAGTTGTTTAGGATTTCCTAACCATTATAGTAGACTGCGCCCCGCGCATTCACCTGCGTAGTAATGAAAAAATTGTGATGATGATGATGATGAAAAGTTGCTCGAATTTTTTTCAACATCAGCTATCTTACAGTGAAAATCCCATCAAAATCGGTCCTGCAGTTTTCGAGTCTATAAAGAACATTACAGACATACGCACACGACGAAATATTTCAAAAACATTATAAAAATAACATGGATATGTGAGAATTGAACCCGGAGCCTACTGAGTCACAGGAACTAATCCATTGCGTCAACCACTCTTCTAATTGATCTATGACGCAAGCGGTGAAATTATGCTTCTAATCTATAAAATAATATAAATGTACAAAGAAATCGTCACAAAATGTAATTTTCATTCGCCTGCCTGTTTAGTACTAAGTACTTACTTGAAGCCTGACCAAAGGAAGTAAGGGTGAGACCAATTTGTAAATTTTACGCGTAAATTACGTACTTCTCAAGGTATCAACTGGAATGTCTAATTAAACTGGACGGAAAGCTATTTTGTATGATAACGTCGCTGACTGTCCACTTTGTGTGACCTCTGCAAATGCTCGAGACTGCTTTGTTCTTATATTGCCCTGGTACACCGACCACCGATACTTGGAAGTAAATTATTACTATGCCTCTCCACTTATGTCACTCCTCCGTTAGACGGAACCCTCAGAGCGCGAGACCAAAAAAAAAACTAACTGAAGTTAAAATATTGAAAAACAAACTTAAGTTTGTAGTTGACAATAAGGTTATTCCATACATTCCAACTACAAAATGTAAGTTTGTAATAGCAAAATAATTATTTTTAAATGATATAACTTCAAATTTATAACTTTCGGATTTATTCCTATATATGTGCTATGAGACCTTGCCTCTTGCCAAATTTCATGATTCTAGGTCAACGGGAAGTACCCTATAGGTTTAGATTCCCTTGTGAAATCGCAAAATATACGACATAAACGTTCATATCTTTTGATTGCTTTGACTTACAACTTTTATTTTTTACAGCCGAAAGAAACCGTAGGCCCAAGTATTTAGTATAAATTTCAACTTGATACCTTTACGCGTTCTTGAGAAAAAGGGTATTGACAGACGGACAGACAGACGGACAACGAAGTGATCTTATAAGGGTTCCGTTTTATCCTTTTGAGGTACGGGACCCTAAAAAAGTAGACTAACTGTGCTCTGCGGGTTCACCTGCGAAGTAATGAAAAAATGGTGATGATGATGATGATGATAAAAAAGATGCCAATTTTTTTTCTCCTCATAGAATCAGCTATCTGACAGTGAAAATCCCGTCCCTACCATTTTCGATTAAAGAACATTACACACATGCATACAAACACAAACATACACACACCCACGCACGCACGCACGAACATGACGAATTATTTTAAAAACATAAGAAAAATTACAAAAATTAAAATTATTGGTGACTATGAGATTTGAACCCGGAGCTTACTCACAGAGTCGCAGAGAACTTATCCATTGCGTCAAACCATTCGGCCAACTGGACTATGACGATTTTGGTGAAATTATCCTTCGTAAACTAATATATACAAACAAATCGTTACAAAATGTAATTTTCATTCGCCTGCCTTTTTAGTACTTATAATGCAAGAAAACATTGCAGATAAGGTAGGTACTTACTTTACAACTTACGTCAAGGTGTTTTTGTGTCATAAAGTTGAGATTATATTTTGGAGCGGTTAGCGGAACAAAGCGACACACGTCCGTCTAGCAGCGCGCCTCAGCGGTCTCTGTCACATCGCGTAAAAATAAAAGAGAAGTGAAAAGGCGCCGCGGCGGCACGACGTTTCGTTCGACACGTTCGAGCCAATTTATGATTAAATTAATTAATAGATAGAAAAATTGAATTTTTATCAATAAATAAAATTAATGATGTTATTTGTTACAATATTTAACATCATTCTTGTAAATTTTGTAAAGATTTGTTCATTAATACTCGAGATAAAATTGTATGCGTTTAGGTAAATTTCAAGGTTAGAGGTTATTTCATGATTTTTTTCTATCGAGAAAATTTATCGGAAACGTGTTTTGGAACTAATGGTACACTCAGAAATATGATCAAGATTACCACATATTTTTTTTACTGCTTTAAAATGAATATATTGTCTTAATATTTTTTTCTGTGAAGCCTTTTTTGTCTGAAAGACCGCCTTAAACTTTCGAAAAACCCGAGCATACATATGCTGTGACACGAATATTCACTATGGTCAACTGGACCCACTGACACCGGCAAGACATAGGCTTCGTTGCCTAGTTTGGGGGCCGGAGCTAATAGTTTTACGCATTATTCTTAGCCTTAATCACTGTGGAAATAAAGTTGATTATTATTTAAATTTATTTATATCTCGGTGGGCAACTTTTATTCAATGGACTAGCTTTATATAATGAGCAAGCTATGTAGAAACCTATAAAACACCTTCCAACGTGTTGCACCACGTGGAAGGTCCGAACATGGGAAGAATAGTACCTCTGTCAGAAGTCATCGCTATATAGATTCTCTTGAGCTTAGCGACTTCTACGTCGGTGGGGCCACCAGCTATTGGTACGGTCGGTTCGGGCGGTGGCGGCGCGGGGGCCGCCTTGGGGTCCTTCGGACCGTCCACAGAGCCCAAGACCAGCTGCGATGACTCGTAGAACTTCCGCGGCCCGTATCCGAATGGGCGCGCCGCTGCCAACTCTCGCTCAGCTCGTGTGAATCTAAGAACCAACGTACTTATACGGCAGATGCGTAGTTGGCGAATATTTTGAGAGTGGTATATAGGGACACTGTCGTTCAGTGTGGAGGCTAAAGAGGCCTATGTTCAGCAGTGGACGTCTTCAGGCTGACGATGATGATGATAATGATGATATAGGGATTTTAATGGGAGACAGAGAGAGGGAGATATGAGAGCTGCTCTGCTGTTCACCTGAGTCAGAAATCGTATTATAATACTATGAATTCATTGAGAATGCAAAAAATCATAATATTCTCAGCCATAACAGAGTAGGTACCATAGATTTTCCTACCTTAACATGAAGAGCAGTATGACGACTAAAACACTTCCTAAATAAAACGTTGTTACCTTCCTCAATGCAATATTGTATTAACTTCACAGTAGATAGGTACGTAAATGTAAGTTGGTCTCATTCGAGCGAAATACAAAAATAAAAACTCTACTCCAACAAGAGGTAAGTCATCATAAAATAGATGTAAAGATTTACTTGCTCGCGGAGACCATCTTCATGGTTTTAGTAATCTTCTGTATGTTCTTGATAGATTTTAGACGAAGAGATACTGTTTTCAACTGGACCATCCTTGTTGTTTGCTTCCATCAACGAGTCCAGAGTCAATAACACGGAACACTATTACCTACTCCTAGGTCAGTAACTACCTAGAGTTTCCTTTGAAAATGTCCAAAAAAAAATTTTTATCTCAAAATTATTATAATTGACCACTTGACCTAGTAATTGACATTACCCTGTGACATTAACGAATTATGACGTCACAGTATCACGTAATCTTATTGACATAAAATTAGGCTTGTGATTCAAAAAGTTTGAAAACAAAAAGAGCTTTTCCTAGTAACGCAAAGAGAATATAACCGCGAACACTGAAGAGATGGGACATAGAGAAACATTTTTTTTTTTGCTACAGCCCCATTGGTTGTTGGGGCAATATGAAACGGGTGCGACGTAGATCTGTGGGTGCGACAGTAGATCTGTGGGTGCGACATATCTGTTGGTGTGACCACAGTATAATAAACGTGACGTCATTTACAAAGCGTACCATGCCATCTGTCAAATAATATGTAGCCTTTGAAACCTTTTACAAATACCTAGTACATAAAAAAAACACAGTCGAATTGATAACCTCCTCCTTTTGAAGTCGGTTAAAAATAGTGTACAAACATGCAATTTTCCGCCCAGTCAAAAAAAAACACACTGGTAACAACAATTTTAAAGATAAAGATAATGATAAAGATTATTTATTTGCACAAAACACGAGTAAATCATACACAATTTTGGCATATAAGTAAAGAATGCAACATGTTTAATCTATCTATATATATTATATATATATAAAAGAAAATCGTCGTTATAGCTTCGCAGAGCAGAAAAATAAAGTTTTTTAAGTGCTTTATTTTATTTATTATAAATTTTTCTATACAATCCAGTAATCCGGCACCCCTTAGTTGTAAATAGTACCGGATTAGTAAGACTCTACTGTATTATGATTCTGAGAATGGCGTATCCTCGAGGCGAGAGGCGCGATCGGTCCGAGTCGTTAGCCTCATATAAGCTGGTCGCGCGGCGCTCCCGTTTGTTCACCGCGACACTTGCTCGCCATCCACACGTTACTTCGCTCGCCACATCGTGCTAGAGATGGACCTCTTGCCACCTCCGGCTTCGGCCTCGCAGCTCTCTACCTCGCCACCCGACAAGGTAAGTGCCGTTTACTACTCCAATGTTTCAAACTACGCGTAAGCCTTGCATGCTAATTTTATGATTAAAAGTATTATTTATATTTTGCTCACTGCGAATTAATGTTAAGGCGAGGTTTTCCCCACTTTTAAGCATTGCTTGTTATTAAAGATGATGTATAAGGCTTAAAATATTGTATTAAAGTCGCATTTAGTTGAGCAAAACCACCGCGTTTACACACAGTCGTGCGTTTCACTACTTCTATTTTTGAGGTTTTCGCATATTAGGTTTACGTGCTCCATCTTCGGCCACAACATCGCTTTCCATCAGCTGAGTTGATGGCCAAAGGTAATGCTATTATTTAAAAACAAACAAAAAAAACAAAAATGTAGGGTCACTTGATCATGATTTTGTTCAAAGCAGTATAACTCCGAATTAATAAAGTAACAAGTAAATATATTGGGGTATGTAACACCATCAAAAACTGTAGCAAAGACGTTTTTACTATCATCATCATCATCATCATCAGCCAGAAGACGTCCACTGCTGAACATAGGCCTCCCCCTTTAACCTCCACACTGAACGACAGCCTGCCTTTTGCATCCACTGGATGCCAGCGACTCTTACTATGTCGTCGGTCCATCTAGTTTTTACTATACCGTATTTATATTGATTTCTCAAAAGTTAGACGGCTCAGCTGATCCCCCTAGGTGGGGTCGATTGATCCACTCCGTGGGGCAAGTTGAGCCAGTTGACTTACCATATAAAGGTATTAGAAACTCGACAAAATGTATGGAAAAGCTGATATTTTTGTCGCAATTTCTACTTTTTTTAATTTTTATTTATTCGGTTCTCTAATTGAATGTGACACCCTTAACACTACACAATCCTACTGTAATATTATAAACGCGAAAGTTTGTATGTATGCATGTTTGTTCCTCTTTCACGCAAAAACTACCGAATGGTTTGTAATGAAAGTTTACAATAATATAGCTTATATATTAGAATAACACATAGGCTATAACGGGTTGTAGTAACGAGGCCGAAGGCCGAGCTCTACGAGTCTACGCGTACGAAGTAGCGGGTTTCAGCTAGTATATTATATAAGGAACGTTCAGTGTCCATTCTAAAACCTGCAATTCCGACCAACGTTAGTCTCATAGTGAAAGTTGTTTATAATGATGTGTACTATGGATTCCCTTCGGCTTAGTACACCATTTTACCTTATTATCAAAATTTCATCATCATCATTTCAGCCGTAGGACGTCCACTGCTGGACATAGGCCTCCCCCATCGATCTCCAAAAGGGCCGGTTGGAAGCGGCCTGCATCCAGCGTTTCCCTGCGGTCTCTTTTAGGTCGTCTGTCCATCTTGTGAGTGAACGTCCTACGCTGCGCTTACCAGTCCGTGGTCTCCATTCCAGAACCTTTCGGCCCCATCGGCCATCTGTTCTGCGTGATATGTGCCCTGCCCACTGCCATTTCAACTTACTAATCCGGTGGGCTATGTCGGTGACTTTCGTTCGTCTACGGATCTCCTCATTTCGGATTCGATCTCATAGAGAAACCCCGAGCATAGCCCTCTCCATAGCTATCAAAATTAATTCGTAGATAATATCTAAGGAAAAGTCGACAGGTTTTTTTTTTTTTTACTAGTGCATTGAACAGGTTTTTCCTGTTAACCTGCAACCTCGATTGCAATTTTTTAATTTTAAGGCAGAATTAAGTGAGTTTTTGCTTTTATTTAGTTTCACCTGTTCCGGTGTCTGTCTGTCTGGTATCAAATCTTGCAAGTTAAATTAGACCCACTTTATAAAAATAAAGTACTTTGTACGCCGGGATTCGATTCGAAAACGAATTTATTTTAATTCTTGTATTTACCGATACCGGAATCAGCGGGTAAAAAAGAAAATTTTTTTTTTTGAAAAAAAAAACGTATCCCGGTATCTGTGGATACAACTCGCCGGTATCCGTGGCTAATTCAAACCGATACCGGGATCCGTGGATACAAACCCCTTTTAGGTATTCGATTGAGCTAAACTTTGGCACACTTGTCAAGTCCCGATGACAATACAACGTAGTGAATCTATGCAATACTGTGATGCAATACAATATTACTGGTGACAGCGATTTAATTTGATGATGGTGACGGTGGACAACGGCACTCGTCGATGGATAATAGTAGACTGGCAGTCATCATCATCATCATCATCATCATCAGCCGGAAGACGTCTGCTGAACATAGGCCTCCCCCTTTAACCTCCACACTGAATGACAGCCTGCCTTTTGCATCCACTGGATGCCCGCGACTCTCACAATGTCATCGGTTCACCTAGTGGGAGGCCTCCCTACGCTGCGTCTTCCGGTTCGTGGTCTCCACTCCAGAACCTTTCTTCCCCATCGGTTATCGGTTCTTCGAGCGATGTGGCCTGCCCATTGCCACTTCAACTTGCAAATTTTAACAGCTATGTCGGTGACTCTGGCACCGACTGGTGACCACCGACAGGTGAGACTGGCAGTGTTTGGGTTAATTTTGATCAGCACACCGTTCCGATCACTAATTTCATAAAAGCTTGGTTTGAAAACATCGAGATACAATTCCTATCTCCTCTCAGGGCGACTGGTCGAAGCAACTCGTGACCAAAATGCTTGCCTTTATTTTGCCCAAAGATTAAGCAGCCATGCATGCCATGCCTACCAGCATTTTGGGAACGCTGCCCACTGGTAGCAGCTTGTTAGATTAGTTTTAGTTTTAGATTAGTTTTAGTTATACATTTGTATTTAAGATAGTTTTTATTTTATCTGTAATTTTTATTGAATAAATACCTAGTTAAATGTTTGAAAAGGTATTTTTCGAATAAAAACATAGTTTAATGCTTCGATCAAAATAAAATGAATGGACAGGCCCAGTAGAAGCGCATTTTTGAAGATAACAAAATGTGCGCCAGCTCTCATTTCGTTTCAGTCGGTCTCTAACAGTCGGAAGTGCAACACGTGTCTATTGTTACGCGATAACGAAACATCTGACAAAATTATGCATTCATATGCTTTCCCGAAGTGTAAATACACAAATAAAACCGGGATCTATTTTTTTGTAACAAATATACTGTATATTTTTATAATTATGTGTTGAAGTATATGTCCGACAGTTTTGACTCGTTATTACTGAGCAATTTCAATGGTTAGGGCCCGTCCATTCATTTTATTTTAGTCGAAGGTTTAATGTGGAGCCTACATAAACGTCAGCGATCACCAACGTGATTGTTTTGTAATCATAGCTCATTCTCATTCATCATCATCATCATCAACCATTCTCCACCCACTGCTGGGTATAGGTCTCCTCTTCAGCGCGCCATCTTTTCCGGTCCTGTGCTAGCCTTGTCCACTGCTTTCCTGCTGCCTTAACGATGTCGTCCGACCAGCGGGCTGGTGGTCTGCCCGGTGGTCGCTTTCCGTTCCGCGGCCACCATTCTGTGACTGCTTTGGTCCACCGTCCGTCTTCTTCACCGTCGTCATTCTCATTACTATACAATTATCAATGCAACCCTGACTGGGTTTCTAGTTCGTAGTAAGGAAAAACATGATAAAGTATCTGCACCTTTACAAACTCATATGTCCATACCTCTGATCAGACAAATAAGAGAGATATGGTGAGACAGCGTGGCGGGTGCGAACGTATCAACCCTAGACTACTAACTAATACTAGACTAACTGATGCCTTTAGTAGAATTTACCTTGCATAGGACCTTGGCACCATCGAGATACGATTCCTACAGAGTCACAATAACTCAGTGAAAGCAGTCAAAAAACGTCCGAGCGTCATTATACATACATTGTATCAATTATATACTTCACAATGCCACATTTACTCCAATTTAGACGTTATGTCGCTTGCATAGTGTTCAGCGTTAGTTGTCCGCTATATGTCATCGTAGTTCTGTGGGCCTAGTGTGAGTTTTTCTAGTTGCGTTAACGTACACGACCGCGTTAGCGTAAACCACGATTTGTATAAAATAAGAGCAGTTTCATCGACATGGCGCTAGATGGCGTTGTTCTTTTTTCATATAAATCATGGTTTACGCTAACGCTGTCGTGTACGTTAACGCAACTAGAAAAACTCACACTAGGCCCACTGACATCGCGTGGCATTGTACTCGGATTGCGGTTACCTTGTAACTGACCAAAAAGTCTGCGCAATTGGAGTGCGCCGAGTTTTGGTTCGGATATTTATTTGGCACGATTGTGACTTCATATCTATTAAAACACTGTTTTAAACTATCACGGTTGTTCACTAAAGTTATATGATTATTTAAAACCGTTATTATTTATTATTTTCTAACCACTGGATCGAATTTCACAACCCTGAAATCCTGTCCACCGAACGCCATTACATACCAAGGCTAGTAAAGGAAACTATTGAGATCTCGAAATGTCAGAATTTCAATCGAGGTGATGGTTTTCAACTCGCCAGTGCGTGGAATCCAGTATTAGGTTGCCTCAAAAATAAAAATAAATATTCGCGTTCAAAATGTGTTCAAAATACTATACGCAGTGATACAGTGAGTGTGTTTTGTCGGGACTTAGGTTCGAGTTCGAGTTCCAGTGATAACCGTAGCAAAAGACTAAGAAAGAGGGTAGATCGTTATATCTGCACCTAACTTTTTAACTGTTCTCCAACCACCCGCATTCTTCAGTCTTCCCGTGAACATGGTGCATGTAACTGCGCCGAAATATCGGGAGCTCATTCCACATCCTTACCACGGTAAATATCCCCTAAATAATCATATAACTTTCATATCTATTGTATCTCGATGCTTGCCACCTTTTTTATGCATGGTGACTATTAGTTAGGAGCTCTAATTAGGATCCATCCATTCGGATCGCCTCGATCGATAAACATAATCGTGAGTGTAAACCGATTTTAGTTCATTGGTGTTGCTGCAAGTTTCTTATTGTGCGCGAAAAATGAGTAAGTGTTGTCGTACTTATTTAGTGGTAATGTGATAAAAGTTGGTAAAACACGAAGGCATTTGAACACGAACAATAATTGTACTAAAGTATATCTCCCTTGTTTGTCTGATCTGAAATCCATACATTTATTACCGTAGCAAAAACTTAGTAAACAACCTATTAGCGGCAACGATCTTCGCGTATGCAGGAAGTAGAGTAAATAACCTGATAGCATTGAATTTCTTGTGTTGCATCCAAATAGGTACATAGGTTATATAGAAAACCTGGGGCCATATGATAGCACAAAACGCATTATAGGTGACTGAGACATAAGTTACGCGACCGAAACTGGGGTGCAAGTACCGTTCTTTTAGCGATCGTCAAATTGACAGTTGAAGTCGTCAAATTTGATAATATGCAATTTTTTCAGTACTCGCTGTGATCGATTCTATGACATTTTAGCGAATTTGACGATCGATAAAGAACGGTACTTGCACTGCATATTGGCAAATTGTGGTAACTGAATGATAGGTACCTAGCATTCTTTTACCAAGTTTTTATTAACTCGCTTTCTTGTCTGTTTGTTCGGTACCATTTTCAAAATAGATTTTTAATACTTAATTATTAAGTAGCATTCTTTTTACCACGTTTTTATTAACTCGCTCTCTTGTCTGTTTGTTCGGTACAATTTCCAAAACAGTTTTTTTGATACCTAATTATTAAGTAGTTTTCTTTTTACCACGTTTTTATTAACAATTTTTTTGTCTGTTTGCTCGGTACAAATTACAAAAAAAAACATCATCATCAGCCAGAAGACGTCCACTGCTGAACATAGGCCTCCCCCTTTAACCTCCACACTGAACGAAAAAGTATGATACTGTACATGGTGTGACAATGGTGTTCTTAAGAACTGTTTGATCTGATGCCAGCATCGTGGTTTTATCATCGCACTAGCCGCCACCGCCTGATCATCCAAATATTATAGTTCTGTGGAAATCGCACACTGAGTGTTTTACGCGATCATCTGCAATTTGTGGTATGAGCTCCGCCCTGCGGCATTTCCGAATATGACATGGGGTTCTTCAAAAGGGATGTTAATAGAGTATTTAAGGGTTGGCAACGTATATGTGATGCCCCTGGTGTTACAGGTGACGGTGATCGCTTACCATCAGGCAGCTATTAGCTTGTTTACCACAGCATTAAAAAAAATCGTGCAAAATATTATCATACAAGTGATTATCTAGCCCCAGAACTCTGTTACACATATGTATTGTGAGCAAAATATCATTAGGTTCTGTACTGCGGTGGTCTTTTGACGATATCTGACCGAAGGGTGAAAGTTATCACCTCAATAAACTGCCATTATCAACTGCTAACTTACTTACGTACTATTTACATAATGAAACTTTGTTAGGAATTATTGTGGAATGTTATTGGAAATCATACTCAAAACAAACATACAGAAACGCCGACAAACAATATGATGAAATAACTGGTTTGATTTTAACAGTTGATAATCATGTTGTGGTTTGTTATATTTTATTTTTTACAAAGTAAAAACAGACTGTACAAAACTTACATTTTAAAGGCAAGAAAAAATAAGTATTAATCTCATTATTATAGGTACAGGGTTACGCGGAAATGGTGTACTAATCCGAAAGGGTAGCTACTACTTGTACTTTATACTCATCATAAAAGTTATATGATTATTTACGGGATATTTACCGTGGTAAGGTTGTGGAATGAGCTCCCAAACATATAACTTAAGCAACTAATCAAAACCAAACAATAATCATATAACTTTAGTGAACAACCGTGATAGTTTAAAACAGTGTTTTATACTCATCGTTATGAACAACTTTTACAATGGGAACAAACTGAAATCGCGGAAAAAAATCAGCCGTTCCATATATTTTGTCGAGTGTGCCGTTTTCTATGGAACAGCTGGTATTTTTCGCTGATAGTTGTTGCACATTTTTAGCTCTACTTAGAAATGCCACTGGTTTTATAATAAAATTACAAATCTACATAATATTTATACTAGCTATTCGCCCCGAATTGAGACCTCGAATGGGCGTACAAGAATAATTGCTGATCTATATAATAATATAGCCTATAGTTATTGCTCCGCCCTGAGAACTGGCGACACCATCACTTCGCAACGGCTCGATCAATTTTGCCGATATTTAAACCTAAAATTAATTTTGTATTAAACTTAACTACTTGCCTACAAAATTTTATGAAGATCATGCATGACTGATATTCAATTACAAACATACAGACTTATCCCATTAGACTCTGAGACATGTTCGAAAAATAAAGACGAAACCGACTTATCAAAATATCTCGAAACTACTTGACCTACGAAGCTGAAGAATTTTGTGAAAGGGCCGAATTAAATGGGGTTGAAAGTTTATATGAAAATCTACGCGTACGAAGTCGCAGGCAACTGTCTTTATATGAATACTAGCTTCATGGGTAGACAGTGCCTTTTAATGCACTGGTAAATGTATTTATATAAAGATCACTATCTTTATATAAATACTAGCCAATAAGGTGGTCCTTGTCGGCATACTAACTTGAACCAAGATACCATTCACGAAAACGGGGCTACACGAAACGTGATACTAAGCTGAAAGGTGGACATTTTACTTATAATTACAAACAACATATAATATGACACCATACCTAAAATCGCGAAAAAAACAACTTCTATAGAAAAGAAAACATTCAAAATCAACAAATTGTATGAAACAGCTGATTTTATTTTATAAATAGTAAAAGTTGTTCATAATGATGATTACAGTGACCTCCTCTCGGTTTAGTGATACCCTCAGATCAGACAAACAAGGGAGATATGATAAGATGTAGTGGCAGCACCCTGCAGACGACCTTGCTGCCCTATCTTTTTGCATGTGGTTATTATTGTTCATTATTGTGGACTATTAGTGTTTATTGGAGTCGTTGAAAATATATGTATTAGTGTGCGTAAAAAAATTTGTGCTGTACTTACAGCTTTTGCGTTAAACGGTTTAGTGGTATAGTAAAAAATATGTGAACAACATCCTGTCAACAACAATGTCCTATCTTTTATTACCTCATATAAAGCTTACCTACCATAAAAAGAGCCCATCTACGAAAAATAAAATCTAATCGATTCAAATATTCAAAGATAGAAAATCAGAGAGCACACTACTGAACATAATTATGACTACAAGCCTAGCGCGCCATACTAATGCTATACTAAAACACGCTTGGCGAGAGAGGAACAGTGCATCCGTTCTCTAATATCTCAGAAATTTATCACCAAATTAAAATTATTTTATTGGGTTCCGTTTTTACTCTTTGGGTACGGAACCCTAAAAAAGGACACAAGCTTATTGTACTAAGTTATATCTCCCTTGTTTCTCTGATCTGTAGTGCAAGTACCGTTCTTTATCGACCATCAAATTTGACAGTTGAGGTTGTCAAATTCGTTAATATGTAATTTTTTCAGTACTCGCTGTGATCGATTCTATGGCATTTTAGCGAATTTGACGATCGATAAAGAACGGTACTTGCACTGCTGGAGTGACACCGCTCTATATAACCCTGTATAAACTGACGACATCATTCAGAAATATTCACCAACTAATTGTTATCAGAAGTTCAAAGTTGTTTGGATATTACACACTGATAATATAATTAAGTAAAACATGAGCAATTTGTTAAAAACATCATCTCACGATAAAAATATGAAAATCATGCTTATTTTGTTACTGCGGAAGTTTGTTTGTTCCTCTTAGCTGCAGTAGAGGTTCGGATCAATTTGATTATATGCATAGATAGATGGAGGGCTGGAGAGTGATCAGGGGCCTTATGGCTACCACATAACGCGGGCTTGAAAAAACGCTGAAGAAGCGCAGTGCGGAAAATCACGCGAACGTGAACCTTAACGCGCCGAGATAGGGTTTGCAGTCGCGCAACTTTTCGCATCGCCTATACAACAGGAAGCCGTAAGCCCCCAAATATTTTGCCGGATTTTTTTTCGCTACGAAGGAATTTTCATGTCTATGCGGGTGAAACCGCAGGGAACTTCTAGTATGTCATATCACTCATTGCGAGCAAAAGAAATGTTGCAATGTTTGGGTTCCGTACGTCAAATAAAAATAAAAAACTTCTATGGCATATACATCTATCTATATAAATATAGCCCGTTATATAAAGTGTATATAAAGATAGCCCGTTGGTCCAGTTGGTAGTGAACCTACCTTCTGTGCTTGGGGGCGTGGGTTCGATTCCCACCTAGGACAAACATTTATGCGATGAACATTTGTGTTTGTTCTATATCTGGGTGTTAATATCTATTTAAGTATATATTTTAAAAATATATATGTATGTATATCAGTCTCGTGCAGCCATATCACAAGCTTTGCTTAGTTTGGGGTCAGATGACCGTGTGTGCAAAAATGTCCCGAATATTTATTTATTTATTTAAATATAAAAGCAAGATTCACTCGCTCACATACCCATCATGAAATCTCGAAAACTACTTGACCTACAAAGCTGAAATCTGGCAGTTAGATTTTTCTGCTTTAAAAGGATTTTGCTAAAGGGCCGAATTAAAGTAGGCAAATGGGGATTAAAATGTTATATAAAAGCCTATGCGTATACAAAGTCACTAGCAACAGCTAGTAATATATAATATAACAACATTCGTTCTATGACTTTTAACTTTTTATACACTAGCTGCGCCCCGCGGTTTCACCCGCTTAATGATGAAAAATGGTGATGGTGATGATGGTGACGAAAAGTAGCCTATGTCACTCTCAGGCCCTTGAACTATATATTATATAGACCCATGCAAAAAATCAGGTCGACCCATTGCTCTGTTGCTGCGTGAAAGAGGAACAAACAAACCAAAAAACTTTTCGCATTTATGATGGGGTCTATTTTAAGGATATTAGTATATGATAGTATGATAACTAGTTGTAACCCGCGACTTCGTAGGTACGCGTAGACTTTCACCTAAACTTTCGAACCCCTTTTGGTCCTTATAATTCGACCCATTCGCAAAATAACTTCTTAGTGGACGTCCTATTAAACTACAGTCTCTGGCAGCCATATGACATATCTGGCAGCTTTGCTTAGTTTGGGGTCAGATGACCGTGTGTGAAATATGTCCCGAAATATATATTTTATTATTTATTAAGAAACAACTTTTTTTGTTTTTATCGCGAATATATTATGTCCGAGTTTGGTCACCAACTAGCCTGTTGATAAGCGATGGTGTAGACGAAGATGAAGCATGCCGACTTAGAAGATAATATCTATTCTATTCACTCTGGCCTTGAAAAAGTAAAATTACAGGTATTCATTATTAACGTAATGATTTGTCTGTCCTTTCTCTTTTTAGGGTTCCGTACCTCAAAAGGAAAAAACGGAACCCTTATAGGATCACTTCGTTGTCCGTCTGTCTGTCCGTCTGTCAAGACCCTTTTTCTCAAGAACGCGTAAAGGTAGCAAGTTGAAATTTATACTAAATACTTGGGTCTACAGTTTCTTTCAGCTGTTAAAAAATAAAAGTTGTAAGTCAACGCAATCAAAAGATATGAACGTTTATGTCGCATATTTTGCGATTTCACAGGAGAACCAAAACCTATAAGGTACTTCCCGTTGACCTAGAATCATGAAATTTGACAAGAGGCAAGGTCTCATAGCACATATATAGGAATAAATCCGAAAGTTATACATTTGAAGGTATATCATTTTGAAATGATTATTTTGCTATTACCAACTTACATTTTGTAGTTGAAATGTATCGAAGAACCCTATTGTCAACTACAAACTTAAGTTTGTCTTTCAATATTTTAACTTCAGTTAGTTTTTTTTTTTTGGTCTCGCGCTCTGAGGGTTCCGTCTAACGGAACCCTCAGAACACGAGTCCTACTCGTACTTGTCCGGTTTTTTTGAAGTCGGTTAATTAACATTATAAATGTGAGTAAAAGTAATTATTGAATACACTATACAAATACTTTTTTTTAAAGTAAAATGTAAAAAAATTGTTACAACTTGCATAAACATTAAATATTACAAGGCGATAGGTTACGGGCATGGACAGTGACTCGCATGGGTCGGAGGTTATCGGCTTCTCCTCTAACTTGAATATGAATACGACGCACGCGCAGCCACCGACCGCTGACTCCTCCCTCCGCACCCCTCCCGGATGACGAACTTAATAGATGCCTGATAGATGTGATCTTCGGCCAGTGACGATGGCAACAAAAATATGGCTCTAAATGTGTTTTTTAGGATTTCGTTTGACTGTCAACTCGCCTGATGGTAAGCGATGATGCGGTCTACAATGTAGAACGCGTGCCTAGAAGAAACCGATTCACTCGTGATTTAAGAAACACCCAGATTGTAATTATCGAGGAACATCCATTCCCGGCAGCACATTCCACAGACTAGCGGTTCGCCCAATAAAAGTGGAGTCAAAGCGCATCGTACGGGTTTTCGGAATATCGACGAATATGGGCCAGTTATCAGAGTCGCGTAGGCAACAAAACGCTCCCTCAGCCTCCGCCAAGTTATAGCGACGATGTATTTTGCCACCCAAGAGACAGGACGCCCGTGGGGGGGAGTGCAACGACAAAAACGAACATAGGTCCAACCTCGATGACGCCTGGTACGGTACTGAACGCGGCACGCGCCAATTCTCGCGACCCTTTTACGCTTTTAATTTCACTAAAAAACTAAACTATTCACTATCAAAATTCTATCCAAATAAAAAAATGTTGAATAAAATTTCCTTTCAGTACATGCAATTTCCAGGTTGTTACGAGCTTTCATTAGAGCATAAAACACAAAAAATAAACTGAATCGACTTTGTTTCAGTATTTTTTTTTTTATAGAGGATAGTTTATTCCTGTTTTGAACCAAATCATAAACTCAAACACAGATATATCAGTGACATGTTTTTTTTCCAGCTCAAATATTGTAATTTAACTGAATAAATTTATTTAAAACCGTCAAATTTGCTATGAGAGGCCGAGTCAGAGTGGTGATGCCACCTTTAGCCTGGGTACGCTGCCAACTAGTAGTGGGCTTGACTATCTTTAGACCTTCAACGATCATTTGTGTGATCATTTTCTACATTTGTGTTTGTTCTATATCTGGTTGTTAATATCTATTTAAGTGTGTATTTAAAAACTATGTATGTATGTATATCAGTCTCTGGCAGCCATATCACAAACTTTGCTTAGTTTGGGGCCAGATGATCGTGTGTGCAAAAATGTCCCCAATATATATATTTTATTTATCTAGAGACAATCCAAATCGGTACATCAACGGTAAATTGGACAATTGGAATCCAACTGTTTTTTGTATAATAGACTAAGTATAGGTACATGGAAAAATGTAATGAGGGAGACCTTTGACCAGGAGTGGGACAGTATAGTATATTTAAAAAAAAATACTAAGTACTCGTAGATTAGATATTTAGTATTAGTCAGCTTATATATTTTTGTGTAGTTATTAAAGAGAGTTGCATTGTATGTGTATTGTTCTAGCCCAAACTAATGGACGGCAACTACATAAAGGAAGGGCGTGACTCGAACAAGTCGACGTGGCTGCTGTTCTCACCGCAGACGCCAGACGAGGCGGGTGCGCTCGCCAAGTTCTTGAGCGTCTTCTCGTCGCAAGGCGTGAATCTCAGCCACATCGAGTCACGCTCGTCAGCACGCCGCCCCGGCTACGAGTTCATGGTGGAATGCGAGCACGGTGTAGGTGACTTCGGAGCTGCGCTCGACGAACTCAAGAAGAGCGTCGGCTATTTGAACATCATCTCTAGAAACTACAAGGATAACAGAGGTACACAGTAACCACTGGCAATTCCCTTCACTTCAAATTTTCACACCGGTATTACTCCAACATACAGGTCCAAAAACAGCCTACTTATCTGTTAATCCAGAGTGTGTTAATTCCACATCAAAATACACCCAAATCACAATAATTACATATACACGTACTCATTTATTACTCCAACATTAATTTTTATTCAAAGTCAAAGTTTTTATTTGCTTGCCAATGGGTATAAAAGGTCTTAAAATATTACAAGTTCATCCATTAACAGCCCTAAGGGTAAGGGCGTGCAAAATTGTATTAATTTACAAATTATGTCAAAGAATTTACACCAATAATTAATTAAACACTATACATTTATCAACAATCCAGATCATAACCATAAAAACGACAAGACATTTTCTTTAGGAACTCCTCCATTTCATAGAAGCACTCCTTTACCAACCACTTCTTCAACTGTGTACAAAAACGCCTATATGGGAGATCTACCACTTCTCCTGGAAGATTCTTCATTTTATTAGTTCAAATACATTCAGTTCTACGCCAAACATAGATGTTGCTCGCCAAAAATCTATGTTTGGCGAGCACCTAGCCTGATGGTAAAACAAGAAGATCGAGGACGTAGACTCTGAAAGTGTATTTTCAGTTGAGTCAAACACCAAGACCCAGTGAGTCATTGTGTGATCTTTTAGCTGCGGTCCCGTGGTTCCCGCGGCGCATCCGCGACCTGGACCGGTTCGCGAATCAGATCCTGACGTATGGTGCAGAGCTGGATTCCGACCACCCCGGGTTCACCGACCCCACGTACCGTGCGCGCCGCAAGTATTTCGCCGACATCGCTTTTAACTACAAGCATGGACAACCGCTGCCGTACGTAGACTACACGCCGCAGGAGGTGGCCACCTGGGGCGCTGTATTTCGCAAGCTCATCGAGCTCTACCCTACGCACGCTTGCAAAGAGCACAACCACGTGTTCCCGCTGCTCATCGAGAACTGCGCCTACAGGGAGGACAACATCCCGCAGCTGGAGGACGTCTCCAACTTCCTCAAAGGTAACTTAAACATAATACACTAAAATTCACAATCTTGTGCAGTAGTAACTGCGACCAGCGACGATTCTGCTCGAAATTTAAGTATCGGGTGATTGTCAAAGTACCGATCTGAGTTTGAAACATAAAACTCTACCAGGCAATGTTAACTGCTTGCCCCCCTTAATTTTGGCCATAAATTGCAGACATTGAAGTCATTCTTTGTCCATCTACCTGACCACTAACCATCTATTATGTATATAACTTCAGATCAGACAAACAAGAGATATGCAATTTATTGTTCATGCTCAAATGTCTACGTGTTTCACTCACTTTTTCGCTACACCCTATACCGCTAAGCCGCTTAACGAAAAAACTGGAACTAATAAGAAACTAGCAGCAACACTAATGAACTAACTAATGGCATTGCGAAAAATCGGGTGGCAAGGGCGCCTGCAGGGTGAGTTCGACTAAAGCCATGATTTAGGCCTGTTGAGTTCGCCACGCCACATTACCATAATTATCTGCCTCGTTTGTCTGATCTGATTATATAACAGATATGTGGCGTGTGTTTGCAGACTGCACGGGTTTCACGTTGCGGCCGGTGGCTGGACTGCTGTCGTCACGTGACTTCCTGGCAGGGCTGGCATTCCGCGTGTTCCACAGCACGCAGTACATCCGGCACCACTCCAAGCCATTGTACACGCCGGAGCCAGACGTGTGCCACGAGCTGCTCGGCCACGCGCCACTCTTCGCAGACCCCGCATTCGCGCAGTTCTCGCAAGAAATCGGGCTCGCCTCGCTTGGCGCGCCCGACGACTACATCGAGAAACTTGCCACGGTAATGAAACACTTATCATTCTTATATAGTCCAAGCAATAAACGCTTTAAAATTATCCATTTAAATAAGTAATCTAACTACTGCCTACCTACTGGTAAGCGGTGGCTATACGCGTGCGGTACCTGCAATGCTTCAGGGGGTGCGTAAAGAGGAGAAAGGTAATCGCGCGGGATGTGGGTGGCAGGCTGGGCAGTACTTATGTTTATTACGACATATGTTACAAGCAGATCTTAAACAACATGTTAACTTAATTGGGGCCCACAGACAATTCTTTGCAGTGCTAAACATGTTTGCTCAATAAATTATTTGGATTTTGATTTGATTTTGATGTAACATGACCCTTTTAGGGTATGGAAACAAGAAGAACGGAATGGTCTATTTGTACATCGTCCAAATTATCCTTGACAAATTCGTCGAGAGTATAGTAATATTTGGAAAACTAAGAAGTTTTTAAGAGTTTTAGTGAAGCTGTTTTCTTTTCAAGCCCACTCTTGCAGCCCAGTCCCAACCTATAGGCGAGACAACGATCAATGACAAATGATAGGAAACCTACAATACAAAGGAGCTGACCGAATGCTTTACCATTTCCAGTGTTTCTGGTTCACGGTGGAGTTCGGTTTGTGCCGGCAAGAGGGCAAGCTGAAAGCGTTCGGTGCCGGGCTACTGTCCTCATTCGGAGAGCTGCAGTACTGCCTCACAGATGAGCCCGAGCTTCGCGAGTTCGAGCCTGACGTCACCGGTGACACCAAGTACCCCATCACCACCTACCAGCCCGTCTACTTCGTCGCCAACAGCTTCGAAGACGCCAAGGAAAAGATGATGTGAGTATACCACAATCGGCTATTCTTTATACATTTCTGTTCACCACCAAGTTAAGCAACGTCGAGTGCGGTCGATACTTGGATCGGTGACCGCCTGGGTGTGATGCTATTTTGCACTAAGTCATTTCTGTCTTTTGTGTTGGTATGGAACCCTCAGTGCGTGAGCCTGACTTGCACTTGGCTGGTTTATTTTTCTGCTCTATTTTCAATGATAATTGACAAATAACAAGGTCAGACATTCAACGTTGCGGGCGGACGTGAAGTTGTTTTTTTGCATTACTTTTTTGTATTTTGTGGTAGTACGAAACCCTCAGTGCCCGACACGCACTTGGATGTTTATTTAAACTTGTTTGTTGTTGCAGCAAATTCGCACAGACGATTCCGCGTGATTTTGCTGTCCGTTACAACCCGTACACGCAGAGTATCGACATCCTGGACTCACCGCGGCAGATGCGTGACCTACTCCGAGGAGTCCACCAGGAGGTAGAACTGCTGCTGGGAGCCATGGACAAGCTCTAGATGAACGTTACTTACCAATTACTCCACGACAGGCTTGTTTCCACAACTTGTTACTGATTATGACAAGTCATTCAAATTGTGGTTTCAATTCAGGGGCCCTATTTTTAACCCAGGTAATGGGGATCGACTGCTGTCCCGCTCTCATGTGGTGAATTAATTGGCGTGAATGAGATAACATGCGATCACCATTGCCATCAGATTTACACAAAAAATGCCTCTGCTCTTATCTTGAGTAATGACTCATATCTAATAGGCTATAGGACAGGTGTCTTATTTGTCAAAAATAACAGTAAAAATTAAAATTAAACCGAAAAACTATTTGAATCGGCTTATAAAGTTCTGAGATTGTATTTATTTATTCGGATTAGGAAGGGATACTCTGTCTCTTTCTTGCAAGGTAAGTGTCAGTATGGCGTTTGTATGGCGTACTTATATGTGACGTCATTACTCATTAGGAAGTAGGTATACTGCGCTCTCTGCCTAGAAAGAAATTCAAATGCTTATATCTTACTTAATTTTGTACACATTTCAATTTTGTTTTCGGTGATCGGCTCTATTTATGGTCAACTTTTTAAAGATAAAAAAAAAAACAGTCCCGATAGCCTATTCGCATGCAAATATTGTAAGTACATATTTATCTCTACTTTTTAAAATATAGTTTTATAGTTATTAAATATGAACTAACGTTTTACCGCAGCTTCTCTTGCGTTGTGAACAGCACATGACCTATGCCATTTAGGAATAGTGTAGCTGTGCTGTGTGTGTGTAGCGTGTTTTACAGACAAGTAGTTACTGAAGTTCCTTGAGTAGTTCCAGAGATTACCTCCGACAAACATATAAAATTACAAACTTTACCTTTTTAAGTAATTATAGATGACGCCACTAACTTAGATTGGACAGTTCAAGAGTTCGGAGGACCTTTTTAAGTATAATGTAAAACGTACTGTTTTAAGGTACCTAAAAAGTACTCTCAGAAAGTGTTTATAAATGTGTTATAATCGCGAAACTTTCCAGTCTTCGTCGCGTAAACTTCACTAGATGGTGCTTTAAATTACATGGTTGATGGTCATTATTAGCAAAGAGTATCAACCTTGCTATTAGACGCGTGCCTGTAAATATCCATGGAAAATACTCAAAAAGATCAGCGAGGTGGCGCCACTTTCTATCCATGTTAAAGGATAGTTCCGTAGTTTCCCCATAGGTGGACTACGGAACTATATCAGAACCAGACTCGACAGATGGCGGTATAACCGCAATAATCTAGCACAATTATTGTTTTTAATTCAATTCTAAATCTTTGTTTTTTTCGACCAGTTTGATAATAAGATTATTATAAAAAACAATAAAAACATAAAATTAGAATTTTAAAACAGATATAAATAATAATTATACAAATAAACTAATTAATAGCTTACAGCCGCATTCAGAGACGTTACTTAAGCTAAGGAATACTTAAAATTGCTCTGTCAACTTCTCATTGACGGGAATTGTCACACATGAAAATGAGACTTAAGCAAAGATCTTGTATACAAGATCTACACCCTAAAGCTAAAGGGACCAGTGATGAATTTTAAGTATTCCTTAGCTTAAGTGACGTCTCTGAATGCGGCTGTTAATCTCTTATCATTAAGTAATTACTTGTGACAAAATATGTTTAACTGTTTATCTTCCGAGAGTTCACAGTGTCGCGAGTGTTCAGTGTTTCACGATTCTATCATTTGACTGTGACAGAATATAGATTATTGCAAACTCGTTCATATAAAATAGTTAACTGTGTGGTTATATCCATAGATTTAGTATGATCGCTTCGTTTGTCTTTTGGGTAGCTTAAAAAAATAGGCAGTTATGGGGACTGTCGACAGAAGTGAAAACAAATACTTCCTATTAGCATGTCAGTGACGCGAACCCATAATATTTTCCCTATACTATACTGAATCTATGATTTTCCCCTACCGTAAATCGCTCAACGCGACTAAAGAAGTTCTCACTTCAAAAAACGAGGTCTGTGGTTATTTATCACGCAACCTCACAGATATTTACTGTGCGATACCTCTATGATATGAGTGGAATTGTAATTCGAACAAAAGTACCCATGATTTATTATATTATGATCAAATATTTAGGGTACATGTGAAATTATGAGAAATTTATGTGCACCTACTCAAAATAAGATTTTAATTATGAAGGAGTCTAATGAACATTGTAATAAAATAACTATAGTTTATAGGTAAGTCTATAATATTTTAGTATTTAGTTTATTATATAAGAAATTTATTTAAAAAATATAATGACTATTCTAGAGTAAGATCTAAGTGTAAGTGTTTGTTTAATGTTTTAATAAAATTGACGTATCCTTAAAGTTGTTTTATTTTATGTCCATAGCTAAGTGACTTTAATTACACTATAAAATTTAGTAATTTCTCAAAGATAATTACGATTTATTTGCACAAAACACGAGTGAATTAGACAAATAATATTTAAATTGCAAAGCAATGAACATTAACGGACAATCAACGAAATTATTGATACATACGAGTATATACCTACTTACTTATTTACAATCAGGTATTATCGCTCGAAGAACCGATAACCGATGGTGAAGAAAGGTTCTTGAATGGAGACCACGAACCAGCAGTGCAAGTACCGTTCTTTATCGATCGTCAAATTCGCTAAAATGCCATAGAATCGATCACAGCGACTACTGAAAAATGGCATATTATCGAATTTTATGACCTCAACTGTCAATTTGACTATCGATAAAAGAACGGTACTTGCACTGCTGAAGACGCAGCGTAGGTAGGCCTCTCACTAGATGCACCGACAACATTGTGAGAGTCGCGGGCATCCAGTGGATGCGAAAAGCAGGCTGTCGTTCAGTGTGGATGTCAAAGGCCCGGTCTATGTTCCGCAGTGGACGTCTTCTGGCTGATGATGATGATGATAGCTTGAAAATCTGCACTAAACACTTGACACTGGCTAAATAGACAATAATTGTAGAGCCAAAACATAAAAAAAGTATTGATTGAACTGTCAGTCATTATCAGCAATTTTTCTTCTGTATGTCCAACCATCACCCAACCATCTTGTCTGTTTAGCCAGTATCAAATATAGATTTTGGACTTTTAAACACGATTATTTATGTTAAGTTATTTACACTTGTAACTAAACTAACTAGATATTTAAACAAATCGTGGAGATCCATTATAACCTAGTTTTGTCGTATAGATTTGAAAGTTTGCAAGTATTACTTATGACAATACAATAACTTTTTTTTAAATAGGCTTGCCCTTGACCTCCAACTTGTTATCATGGAACTGATCTGATGATGGAGCCAAGAGGTGGATAGTGGAACTCTTGAATTTCTTTGCGTTTAAGCTCATTTGGTTTGTTTTTACGAGCGATACTAAGAGTTCTTCTATCTACCAAAGAGTGTACATTATCTACCTCCCAGTTCCACCTCCTTTATGATATTGAATATTTTTATACCCTCTTATTCAAAATAGATAGCGCTATAAAGTAGCAAAAGAGCTGCAATATTTTTACTGGATTAAAAACAGTTTTTATATTTCTCTACTTTTGTATCATAAATATTTTGTACACTTAGGAACGAGTATAGCCTGTCATCATCATCATCATTTCAGCCGTAGGACGTCCACTGCCGGACATAGGCCTCCCCCATCGATCTCCAAAAGGGCCGGTTGGAAGCGGTCTGCATCCAGCGTTTCCCTGCGGTCTCTTTTAGGTCGTCTGTCCATCTTGTGGGTGGACGTCCTACGCTACGCTCACCGGTCCGTGGTCTCCATTCTAGAACCTTTCTGTTCTGCGTGTTATGTGCCCTTGCCATTGACACTTCAACTAACTAATCCGGTGGGCTATGTCGGTAACTTTCGTTCGTTTACGGATCCCCTAATTTGTGATTCGATCTCGTAGAGAAACCCCGAGCATAGCCCTCTAACTATTGATTTTATTACAAAGAGTAAGGTTTACTTCTGAGAGAAGAATAATAATGAAACAATATATATATAATCAACATAATTTATTTTAAAATTTGTACAGATAAAACTTAAGTACCTAGTACTCAAACTTATACCCCCTTATTAATAAACGTGGAGTAGCATTTGAATAGTTACTCCGTCTTTTGTCTTTTTCGATCGAGTTCAAAATGTGAAAGAGAGAAGAAGACATACATAACACGGTGTAACTATTCCAAGACTACTCCACGTTTATTAATAAGGGGGCTAATGTTACACGAATTAAGTGACAAGATTAACTACTGAATTCCTTAACTAAGTCATAAATAGAATAACTATGAATTTACAATAATTAAATACACTGGAGCGGTTTATTTACACAGGAATAGATAACATTCATATTTATTGGGAATTAATTACAACTAATTGACACTACAATAAGAAGTTGTCGATAAAGTTTTATAATTTAGTGATTTAGAACTTGTATTGCTAAAGTTACTTTAAGTGTTACGCGTACAAATATTTTAAATGTAAATAAGTATCTTTAGCCTTACCTAGGTACTTGCATATGATCAATTGTAGAATCCAAATGATATGATGCTATTGAATCAGTCAACTCTAATGATATATATTTTCGAGACATATCATAGGCGTAGATATGACTGGCAGATTGTACGTCACATAAAAATAATAAGTAATGTAAACTGAGGTTGTCTGTCCTGTCCATAGATCTTTAACAGGAAAGACTACGTGAGCATGTCTATTTATTTAGTATGAAAAGTGCCGCATTTTTTTTTACCAACTATAACGTAGCACAAGAGCAATTTAGTAGTAATTAAACTTCACTCGCACTACCAACTGCTTGCGAAGGAGTTTTATTCAAATTAAATAAGGGCTTGCGTTTGTCTTTCAACTCACCTGATGTTAAGCGATGATGCGGTCTACGATGGAGCATGATTGCCTAGAGAATCCGATTCACCCGTGATTTGAAGACACCCAAATTGTAACTATCGGTAACACCAATTCAGGCAGCGCATTCCTTAGATGTGCAGTTCGCACAATATAAGTGGAATCAAAACACTTCGTACGGGTTTTCGGAATATCAACTATAAAGCTGTGTTAGCTCTTATTGTGCGAACTGCTAGTCTGTGAAATAAGCTGCCTGAATGGGTGTTCCTCGATAGTTACAAACAGGTTTTCCTCAAATTGCAAGTGAATTGGTTACTTCTAGGCAAGTGTGCTCCATCATACACCACATCATCGCCAAATTGAAGGCCAAACGCAAATCTTTTTTTAAAGGCCTGACGTAGATTATCTCGCTAGGTCTACCCTGACCTGGTAAAATTTTTTAGTACAGATGATTTCTGAGACTTGGCACTGCGTTTCCATAATAGACCTTCAGAAACACCAAAGCGTATCACAGAACTGTCATAAATAAATAAATACGTTTTTACAATAAATATTAAGATAACGGTTTACCTAATAAGCTAAGCTTAGCAAAATTGTAATTACGATAATTTATCCATCGACACTCATTCCCTTCACCGATCAGGTACCTAGAAATTCAGATTGAATAAAACGAACCTCAATTATTGAAAATAAACACTTTTAATGTATTTTTAACCGATTTCGAAAAGGAGGAGGTTATCAATTCGATTGTATGTTTTTTTTTTTTTTGTATGTTTGTTACGCGATTACTCCGCCAATTTAGAATTGTTTTTGGTGTTTTTTTTTTAATGCATGTATTTTACATGACGTTTCGTACACTTTGCTGTATCCGTGGTCACAGGTAGACTAGATGACGGATGTCTATAGAAAAGTAATGAAATTATTTACAAGTACCGCCAATGTTTTTTAATCAAACTTTTCCTTTTTTACTTGGGCAAGTGCCTTTATTAAGTAAACAAAATACAAGCTAATACTAACACTACAAATACAGTTAGATTGCCCATAGACCGTTGAAGGTCTAAAGACAATCCAAATGCCAAATGCTCAAGCCCACTATCAGTTGGCAAATTTTCCCTATGTACGTAGTCGCTTTATGTCCATGGATGCATGGTGTTCAGAGGCCTTGCGGTGCTGAGCCTGGCTTGATATTGTCTTAATTTGTTGACTGGATCCCCAGCAAATCTATTAAAAGTGTTTAATTTCAATGTGTGTTTTATGCATGAAAACCTAATAAATCATTAAATTTAATAAATATAATTTTAAGTATTGGGGTATATACTTGATAAGTATAAATTGCGCAAACTTTGCCAACTTTGGTTGCGTGCAGCCAGTGTAAATTATTTTTGTCATTGCCATTCGAAAGCGGGTTTTTTATTTATCGATGAATCAAAAGTGAATTTTCATGCAGTCAATCAATAAGATTTGCAGTCAATGGTAAAAAGTAGAGTACACAACTCGTGAAAAAAAGAAACATCTCGGTTCTTGTACCTATCCCTCGCTCCTTTTAGGATTCTTAGAATCCTTCGTTGCTCATGGGATACAACTTAGTCCCTCGAATTAAATTCCCTTTTTTCATTTGTTGTATAATCTACTATTAGCATTCAGGTTAGTCAAATGAATTGGAAAGGCATACATTCATTTATATCCTATGCAACTTCTAGCATTGATACCTCAGTGGTTGGAGCGTTAGAATTACAATCCACAGGGTTGGGTTAATGTGCTTGAGCTGTAGTTGAAGTAAAAACACCACGAAGAAACCATATCATGAAGGTAAGGCATGATATGGTGGTGGTTTCTAACGCTCTAAGCTACTACCCCTCAAGCTAAAAATCATTTTACCAGTAGTTTGTATCAATTTACGCAACACACAACCAATTTTACGCGTGTCCTTGGTATCTAGATATGTATAGATAAAATTAAAGAGGACAGAGGAGTGCGGAATATAATTAGGTTAAGTATGTCGCCATGTTGGAGGCTAGGTGGCGTGGATGAGGGGATAATGGCGTCGATTTTGTCATACCACTCACTAAACTAAACGGATGTGACAGGACTAAAATCATCTGCCTCTCTTTCCATTTTAATTGTGATAGAAGAATGGCAACAATTTTAGAGCTGTCAAATCTAGTTTAATTTAGAGTACATCAGAATCGATGCCATTACATCGAATTGAGTTAGTTTAGCTCCGTATAGGTAGATGATGTAGGTAGTGTTGGGTGATCGAGTCGTGTCGCTTCGCTCATACTTCGCTCTGCATGCAGTGGATGGACGAATCTTCGGACAGCTCGTCCATTGAGGAGTCCGTGAAAGAAGTGCCATCTACAAATAACAAAATATAAGTAAGTAGGTATACCAACTCTGAAAATATGAAAACTAAAGCGATGGTGGCTGAGCGGTAGCGTGTGCGCTTTACAATCTGACGGCACCCGGTTTGACCCTCGGCCCTGCACCAATGACTTATTTCGTATTTAGATAAATTATGAGCAGTTTCGATGTCATCGCTCAAAAATTGTAAATTAGAGCACTGGAGTGATTCGCACCATGGTGGAAACACATTGCAGTGCGAATCACTGCTTTACCCAAAGGAAAACAAAACTGGTGTGCAAACCGGTATTTTCAGGAACTTTAAAAGTTCAAAGACATTTTACATTCACCAACATGCTCTGGGCCAGCATGGTGGATTAGGGCCCATCCTCTCTCTGAGAGAAGGCTGATGTCCCAGTAATGGGAAGATGATAGGCTGAAAAATGATGATGCTTTACTAACTCCGGCAATTAGACACGAAGTAAATTTAAAGTTTGCTCGTCGTGGATGCTGAAAGCATCCAGACAACTTGAACACCAATGACAATTTATATTATCTTTGTTGAAGACCGATATTCTGTGTTCAGACCTTCAAGCAACCTGAACATCTACAAGCGGTGCTAAGGAAGCCTCTGTTTTTTTTTCTCCAAAAGAAAAGACTGGTCGCACGAATTCTTTCCTCTTAAACTGTATGCGTAATAAATATTCAAGATCATTTATACGGTCATAGGTACGGTATATAATTATATGGTGTATAGATTGGAGACTACGTTCATGGCGATCAAACATTTCAGTTTGCGAGTGAGGGTTGCAGAGTTGGCCGAAGCCTTTTTAAATCAAAAATAGGTCTACATTTGGCCAACAACTCGCCTGATGGTAAGCGACGTTGTAGTCATTCAGCGATCGCCAAGAGCGTAGTCTGCATAGCAGTATGTTTCTCACCGATGGGCACGAAAGGCGGCTTGTTCTGGAAGGAGTAGGTGAGGTGCAGATTGATGGGGCGGCCGAACCCCACTGGATCCGCGTCCCGCGACATTACTGCAGACAATACGCACACGTCAACACACCACCACAGACGCCACGCACACACTCTCGCCTCTAAGCTGTGAAAAACGCACCATCGGAAAAGAAACTCGCAAAGCAATACATTCGCTTGGTAGAACATCAGCAGCTGAACTTCGAGCAGTTCAAAGTGAAACAACGTTCAGGCGTCGAGTCCGCTTATCAGGCGGAAAAAATACCAGCATAAAAAGGTATCGTGAAAATCGGATACTAACATTGGTTCTGCTTTCCTTTCCCTGTGTGCTGGTGCTTCTTCTGCCTGGCGCGACTGTTCTGGAACCAGACCTGCGTGACGCGCTTGCTGAGGCCGGTGACCTGCGCGATGCGCTCCAGGTCTTGGCCATCGGGGTTGGAGTCCAGCTGGAAGTTGGCCTGCAGCACTTGCAGCTGCTCCTCCGTGAAGGTCGTGCGCACGCGCTTCGCCTTGCTCTTGTGGTAGCCTTCCGAGTCGCACCCGTCTACCATTCACATTTAACATCAGACAAAGAACTAAACGCATTGTTATTATTCTAAGAGGAATCTGTTTTTGCATGCCACATTTAGTACTAAACAGCCGATAAAACTTCCTTGCAATTTTACAGCATTATTCAACTCTTTATTACATTAAATGGCTAACAGAACTGTGACCTTTACAAAACATCGTAATAAAATAACTAAACATTCAATAGAACCGAAAATTAGCTAAATTGGGTCCAAAATTTTTGAGCTCTGACATAATATGCAGTAGATTACAAAAAGCCGAATGAAAAAGAAGTGTAAATTCGAATAATTTTTTTTGGAGGTTTTTAATGTAAGATTGTAACTGCAGTGAAATATGAAAGAAAATGTCTTTAGCATTCATATCCTTTTTTTTTTTTTACAATGTTTTTGCAGCTGTCAAATAAACGAATGGAAATAGTGTAGTTCGATTGATCGAAGTAACACATGATTCGATGTTTATAAAAGTCATAATTGGTATTTTAATCAAATAAGCTGAAAAAAAAAACACACAATGAAATGAATAGCATGGAACTAACATAACCAAAAGGTGGACGTTAAGACGTGCCTCGTTAAATATTTGACCGAGCGAAGCAAAGGTCTCAGAATACAGGGACAGGTCGGCGTTTGTATGTGTGTTTGTGTGTATAATTGTTCGAACATAATGTTAGTACGTCTAACTTCATGAAATTTCGTAAACCAGTAGTTCATTTCATGCTGAGAAAAATTGGTCCAATGGTTGCGTATGTAAATAAATAGGTAGTAGGTATGGGATGTAACAAAGAGGTGTAATAATACTGATCTACCCATAAGATAAGATAACTGTTTATTGAAAGACCACACAAACAAAGAAAACATACATTACAATGAAAATAATAATGTAGGTTTTTAAAGGCGGCCCTACGCTTAAAGCGATCTGTGCTAGGCAACCATGAATGGAAAAGAAAATAATAATAAAAAGTGGCCTAGAAAAAAAGTTTAGGTATTCATATAATATGACTAGCAAGTAGCAACGCACCCGGCTTCGCACAGGTGTAAGTCTTATTTTTTTACACCTTGGGTTACAACATTATTGGAGTTTAAGTAAGGAATCCCTATATAAAAATTGCCTATGTCCCCGGGGATAGTGTAGCTTCCCAACAGTGAAATAATTTTTCAAATCGGTTCAGTAGTTTCGGTTTTATTCAATTATTCTTTATAATATTAGTATATAGTATAGATGAATAGATAGTATAGATGAATCACGTGATCCATTTTGTATGAGTAACACATTTTTTTAACTCAAATTTAGCAATGATTTCTACAAGTTGTTCAGTTTGATGGGTAGATCAACACCCTTAAATACTATTACACTTTTCTGTTACACGTTATATAAGGGTCGCGAGGGACAGTTCGGGGCGAACTAGTATCGTAATAGAGTTGGTACCATCAGAAGAGAGGGATCCACCGTCGAGCGTCTCGAGGTAGTGCGGCTTGCAGAGCACGCGGTCCTCGTGCAGCGCGAACTGTTCGCCAGTGGAGAGCTGGCGGCCGCACGCCTCGCACGCGAAGCACGCTAGGTGGTAGACCTGCGAGCGCGCTTTGCGCACCCAGTCCGAGGCCGAGATGCCGCGGCAGCACTTCGAACACTTCGCGCCGAAGCTCCTAAACACAACACGTACACCATTCATCATCAGCATCATAATCAGCCTTTTAACAGTCCACTGCTGGACTTTTAGGCTACCCCTGAATGTTGATTGGGCCATATCCACCACGCTGGCCCAGTGCGGGTTGGTGGATTCACATACTCCATTGAATTCCTTCTCCGTACGTAGGCAGGTAGCCTCACGATGTTTTCCTTCACCGAAAAGCCAGTGGTATGAAAATCCGTACATAAGCTCCAAGGAGCTCATTGGTACGGGCCTGGGGTTTGAACCTGCGACCTCACGCTTTCAAGTCTAGCGGTATCCCAAATGGGTTACCACGGCTTACGCGCACGTACACCATTACACCTACAATAATAATGAACGCGTACGGATGGACTCGTTGTCAGTGGGTTATCTCTCCCTCTCTACCATAACCTTTCTCTTGGTATAATAATATACTCCACCAGGTATAGCGCTCCGAGAAAAACTGTCACGTGGGTGTCCCGAAACTACGTCATCAACGTCATGGATACACGTACACGTGCATAAGCAAATTGTATAAGCAAGAGCAGAATAAGTAATTTATAACAAGTTCGAAAGAGATGACGATATACGAAACAATGGCGGAATCTCTGAGACAGCTGATTATCTGTGTTACCAATAGCGTGAAATTATAACTCCCCAATCTCCGTATATTACAACCATATATTACGAAATTACGAACCGTATATTACGAAACCTTTCTTAGTGTTTGCACATGGTTAACTTTTATAATCTATATCTACTCGTAAGAACCTGTAATTGGCTTCCTATCGTTTTCCCATTGTATATTTTAGTGTAAAAAGCTGTTGGTTTTCCGATAAATAAATAAATAAATTACCTGTGGGAATCCAAAAATCAATATGGTTTTGATATAAATAATGTGTGTAAATATATTACATTTGTGCTTAATTTGAATTGCTTTGCTTAAGCGGACAAACCAAATGGCAATTGAAATGAATTGCTTTTATTCTATTTAATAGATTATTAACAAATTTGTTTCCTAATATCTGTGTTTGTTGCAGTAAAATGGCAACTGGACAGTGACGTCATTGGGGGACAACTCCCGGAGCGCTAGACCTTGTTTTCTTAGATCATGACTTTTCTCTCGTTCCTCTCACGCACTTTTCCCACTTTTTATTTACTAAAAACCTTAACGGTGAAAAACAATTATTAAAACAGATAAGTCAATTTCGCAGCAGCAACAGCAAAAGGTAATTAATCAAAATGTTTTTCATGCAATACAGTAGTAGCATTCGCGAAGCCAGTTAGGGTTTTCGCTGAGCCTAAAACAAGTTTGAAATAAAACTGGTGCATTACAGTGCACCAAGACTTTGTTACACAGGACCACACGGCGCGGCCGGCCACTCCACCTAATTATACAGCCAGTTAGTTGCAAAATACGATGAGCAATTCATTCGATTATAATGTGTTGAAGTCGCGCTAATATACGTGATAATCATTGAGATACATTATATTTAGAGATGGTGATTATGTCTCAACGTTTATTATTTAGTATTATTAGTTGGTGTGGAATATCTATTCGGTAACCTTCGTTCGTCTATGGATCTCCTCATTTCTGATTCGATCTCGTAGAATAACCCCGAGCATAGTCCTTTCCATAGCTCGTTGTGCGACTTTGAGCTTGCTTATGAGGCCCATAGTGAGATACAACATTTCACTGCCGTATGTCATCGCTGGCAACACACACCGGATTTGCAAGTTGAGGTGGCAGTAAGCAGGGCACATAGCACGCAGAACAGATGGCTGATGGGGCCGAAAAGTTCTCGAATGGAGACCACGGACCGGTAAGCGCAGTGTAGGACGTCCACCCACGAGATGGACAGACGACCTAAAAAGACCGCGGGGAAACGCTGGATGCAGGCCGCTTCCAACCAGCCCTTTTGGAGATCGATGGGGGAGGCCTATGTCCAGCAGTGGACGTCCTACGGCTGACATGATGATGATGATGATGATGGAATATCTATCCCCAAAAGTCTTCCCATCGAGCTTCAACATGAAGCGTTTCAAGAAAGGTCTCCGGGCTGGCAAAGCATCGTCAACACAGTGTTACAGGTGTTTTTAGGCGGTGGTTTCTGCTTACCATCAGGTGAACCGCAAGCTTGTTTGCAAGAAGAGCTGAGCTGTTCAAAAAGTATTTGAAAAATGTGCCTCGTTTATTGAAATATCAACTAATCTAGCGGGCCTATATTAATCAAATAAGTAAAGTGAGCAATCTCTCGCTCGCTTGACGCAGAGATCAAAACTCACATCGGCGAGGCAGCCACGATGCTGGGGAAGCTTAGCGCAAGAGTCTTGGATAACATGCACATGACCAAACATGCGTCTTCAGCTGAAACCTGGATATCGTATATCAAGCAAGAGATTCGTTTTAACTCACTCTACATACGCTGTCTTAGAAGCATTCTAGGAATATCTTGGAGAGACAAGGTGACGAACGGGAGGGAAATCACAAAGCTTCCTAGCATAACCTTTCTTCTGAAGCGGAAAAGTTACGTTAAACCCTTCCACCTCCAGTGAGAGACGTCCTATATTTGAGGTCCAAATACAGCGCGAAGCGCGACCTGACCTTATTTAATATAGATTTATCTTACTAAGGAAACCTTGCAGAATATCGTTACCATAATATTATAAAACGTGTACGCAGGCATAATATTAACACCTCAACGCCTACAAAGAGCCAGTATTAGGTTTATCAGCGCTGCGGTCGCAGTTGCAGGTCCGATACTGACCTCTTTAATTACCAACGTGTGCCAACCAAATCACAAAAATTGTTACTCGAATTCCTGATACTGCTTCAAAGATCTGATAAAGATGAAAATAGGCATATGATCAACGATCTATAGACATACGTAGTATAGTATGAAAAATCTTTGCATAATTATGATGATAATACAATATTATATTGTGTTTGCTATCAAGAATAACACGACGTGCGACGACCGTGCTCCAACAAAAGGGCCAAGCAACTGCTTTACACCATACTGGTGCCTGGTATCCTTGTGAACACCACTGAGTTGATATCATCGGTAAAGTAGTTTCGCCGCGTCCTTATTATTTATGTCAACGGAGATAATAGACAGTGACAAATGTATTTCTGTAAATGTATTCACTCGTCGAGATCTCTTTACGGAATCTTCCTGCAGTGTCGATCGAATAGCCGTTTTAACGATCTTTTTATCGGTTTAGGTAGTTGGCATGATAATTGTATGACTCCTTGTGACGTTTTATTTATGGAGTGTGTGTGCTACATTACCCTAATATTATAAACGTAAAAGTGTATTTAATTTTGTTTGTTTCTTTTTCACGCAGCAACTGAGCTACGAATCGATTTTTTTTTTGCGTAAATGTAGGTGGAGGGCCAATAAGAGAGGCCAGAGAGAAAATAGGTTTCCAGACTGTTATTTATTGTCTTACAAAAAAAGCTGACTATAAACAGAGTCGATCACAGAAAAGAAAATAGAAATGTGTTCAAAAATTAAGAAAGATATAAGCAATTTAACGTCTTGCTTGACAGAGAGCGTACTATACTTATGAATGACGTCACATGTAATTACACCATACAAACTCAATACTGACACTCACCTTGCGGCAAAGGGATAGAGCAGTTCCTTATCCGAACAAAAACTTTAAACGCTTTAATCTCAGAACTTTACTAACCAATAATAGTTTCTTCAGTAACGGTCCAGTAAGTTCAGTAAGTAATAGTTGTGTATTGCATTGTATTTTTCACTAAGCTTGTTATTAATGTGATAACGTCTTATAAATCGAAGAACGCCGGCTTCACGCACGAAAAATTGTCACGGACCGCCTGAGCCGCGCGTGCAAGCGAGAGCGCGGACCAAGCGATAGAGAAGCACGATCGGCCTAAGCGTTATCACGTAAAAATATCTAATCTAGTAAACCGACTTTACAGACAACCCCTTTTTTTTTACAAACACCAGTCCGATAGTCTATTATGCCACAATTTTTGCAGTGCATAAGTACCACGTGCGGTTTTCTTTGTTTATTTGATCGAAGAGTAAAGTTAATGTTTTATCATTTTATTCGATTACTTTTTCATTATAGACAAGTGTGGCAGGGCTCGTGGCGGCTCGGAGCTCATTACCATTCCGGAAGCCGGTATTTAATGAAAGACACATCGCGCCGCTCCCTTACACGCAGGTTATCATGTCACTTAGCGCCAACACGCAGTCACCAGAGAAACTCTCTACGGTGGCTTTATACCACAGAAAAGATTTTTTTTGTTGTTCTAAAACATTAAAAAATTATTCAAAGAAATATTGTTTTGTTTTGTTGTTGTTAAACTCTCTACGATGGCTTTATACCACAGTTTTTTTTTGTTGTTCTAAAACATTAAAAAATTATTCAAAGAAATATTGTTTTGTTTTGTTGTTGTTAAACTCTCTACGATGGCTTTATATCTCATTTTTTTATTTTTTTTATTGTTCTTAAACATTATAAAATTATTCGAACAAATATTGTTTTGTTTTGTTGTTGTTAAACTCTTAGTTTGTGAGATTTCGTGAGCTGTATTTCAATTACACTAACTGCGCTCCGCAAATCCACCCGCATGGACATTCTTTTGGAACTGTAAAATTTTTCGAGATAAATGTATCACTCTACGGCCCTTTACAATATCTCTATGCAAATAAACACGTCGATCCGTAGTTCGTTGAGTAAAAGGGGGCAAACCAACCAACAAACCAAACAATATAATTATACGCATGAAAATTGCCGTTCAGCGTGGTAATGCCATCAGCAAGCTGGGTACGCTGCCAACTGATAGTGAGCTTGAGCATTTGGATTGTCTTTAGACTTTCAATGGTCTATGGAGAGTATTGGACATTCTGCTTTTTCCCCTTTTCTAACTAAACAAAATACAATACAAACTAAAACTAACACTACAAATACAGACTGCGCATAGACCGTTGAAGGTCTAAAGACAATCCAAATGCTCAAGCCCACTACCAGTTGGCAGCGTACCCAGCATACTGGCGGCATAACCACGTTGTTTTTTTTTTTTTAAATAATTTTAAATATTTTTTACTTAATTTTAAAATGCTATATTGCTGTTTTGGTATAATTAATTGATACATTAATAGGAGAAGCCATTGGTTCCCGTCACACAGTCTCTGACTAGTTCGGGAGCCTCTGGGATCATTACTGTAGCTTACTATAAATTATGCTCGAATAAATGATTTTGTATTTGTATTTGAATGGCAATGCTTCTGTTTTTGATGTGTTAGCTTATATTTTGTTATATTAATATAGGCACTTGCCAATAAAAAAATTACAATGATTAATTTTATGCCGGAGCGTTTTCTGTGTCTGGAAGCGGAACAGTATGCAGACTGACGGGCGGGCCCGCGATAGCGCTACTGTACTCAAAGTGCAAACTCGCGTGTTACACGAATATTAATTGAGGCGGTTCTCATCTCTTATCGGCTATCCACACATATTCCAAACTCATTATTTGCATGTGGGCTGCGTTATCACTGCTTATTAACATTTTGTCGCCGGTGGAATCAATTAACAGCGGCTCTCGCATAATAATTAACCAAGTGACAGTTTAACAAGTTTTAACACTCGCCGGTAATGAAGATGTCGCGTAGCTGCCGCCCGCGCCCCGTCCGTGGTGGTCCCGGCGCGCTGCCGCCACGCTGCCGCCACGCCGCCGCCGCACCTGATCTCAGACTCCACCGGGCCTGGTTGCTGCCGTTGAGTCAACACCGCCGGCCCGAGGCGCGACATAAATCGTCGCGCGTTGATTGCTTTCCTCGCCCCACACCCCCACATTTGAATTCTCTCGAACGGTCCGCTGCTCGATGACATGATTTAAGTTATTTGTTTTAGATAGAACGCGGTCCGAACTGTAACGAGAGTCTGATTCTGGCTAACGAGAGAGCACAGACTGCAGGCGCCGCCCGCGGCCCGACGCCGACGCCCGTGCCTCTACAATGCCTCACTAATAACTTAACTCTTATGAATATCGATGACTGATTAAACACATACATAATTTTTAATTACTCCACCTCTATTCGTTACGTAGTGAGAACTGTTTCTAGCAGTTTCTACCTAATTCACGAGCATTTCACGACGAACGACTTGCACAGTTTAAAAAAAATATAGATAGGCTTGGGCTTGGCCGCCATCTCGCCTGATTTTAAGCGACGATGTGGTCTACGATAGAGCACGCTTGCCTTGAAGAAACCGATTCACTCTCGACTTGAAGACACCTAGATTGTATTGTAACTGACTGGGAAAACCCATTCAGGCAGTTCCACAGACTAGCAGTTCGCACAATAAATGTGGAATCAAAGCGCTTCGTACGGGTTTTCGGAATATCAACCAATACTTACAATCAGTTTGACTTATCCAATGTGACGTTTAATTATGGAAAGTTACAGGATAACCTGAAAGTAAGTAGAAGTACAAAATATAAATAGAACGAAAACACGAGAAGGCTTCCGTGTGATGTTGGACCGTGCGGCTCGGCTCCGGCGGCTATTGTTGATTATTCGAAAGGGCCGATCTTAGGTTTATTTATGCGGCTAGAGATTAATTAAACTGAGAGTGGACATGGTGCATTTACATACGACATGGTGTGCGCATTTGCGGCGTCGGTGCGTGGGCGAGGCGCGGATCGCGTGCGAGCGCCGCCAGCCATGATTTGCGACTTTCGGATATGAGTTTGAGATCATTATGTGAATGGAGAATAGATAACGGACGAAAGAGATTTCAATTAAGAAAACAGAGTGAAGGCGCTTGTTTGAACTTCATTTAAAATTATCATAATGGTCGTCAAACAACAACAGAAATGCTAAAATCATAAGAGATGACACATAATCCAGTCCTGGGGCCTTACGGACAACAGCTAATTGCGGCACCTAATCTGCTCAGTTGGAAAATCACGTGACCGCAAACCGTATCCGGGCGTGATAAGGTTCACGTTCGCGTGATTTTCCAACTGAGCGGATTAGGTGCCGCTTAGGTGCTCTTTCAAGACTGATTCAGGAAATCATAATAAAATTCGACAATAACAATTTATTATTGAAAATAAATAGTTATTAAAATGTGCAAGATGAAGTGACAATGGTCAGGCCACAGTACTCGAGGAACGATAACCAATGGGGAAGAAAAGTTCCTCAGTGGAGACCACGAACCGGAAGAAGCAGCGTATATGTGGGCCAACCATATATACCGATGACATTATCAGAGTCAGGGGCTTCCATCATCATCATCATCATCAGTCAGAAGACGTCCACTGCTGAACATAGGCCTCCCTCTTTAGAACGACAGCCTGCCAATTGAATCAACTGGATGCGCGGAACTGAATGTATTTTTTTTTGTTTAAATTTTCATGACCGTGGATTCAATGTCCTTTAGTCGTAATCTTAAACAGTTTACATAGTCTTATTAGCGTCAAACAAGTCATGGTCACAGTCAGAGTCAAGCTAAGTAAGTCACGGTCAAGTCAAACTCATACCCCTGTAAAGTGGTGGAGACTTTACAAGAGGCTCCTATGGAGTTTTGGAAACAACACGAAAAGACACGTTTTACCTAGTTATATCACTTTCCCACACTCGAGCACGTTTACTAGCACTTAATGAATAATAATTCACCATTTAGTACATATTAACACTCGAAAATACAAAAGTTTAGGAAAATAATCCAACGAGCCGACATGTTTTTTTCCACGTTGGCGCCAAAACTCCCTGGATGTCTTTGACCAGTGTGTGTTGCCAGTGATGACATATGTACTGAGACGCATGACATGCATTAAAAGGTAGTACAGACTGCGTAGGCTTAGTAACAGGGTCCCGTTTACACCCTTTGGGTTCGGAACCCTAAAAATCAAGCCCCTGTTTAACAAAGGGTTACATAGCGCTACCGTTAGCGGCAGAGCGGGGACCAGCCCCGGCGCGTTAAATAAACAATACCTGCAAGATACACCAAGAAACCAATTATCCGAGTAGCCGCCGGCAAGTGGCGATTCAAGGCGCTGCCGGTCGCTCGTTATACTCCCAAACACAAATATTATAGCTGTGACACGCTCACAATTTAACGAGCCCTTGAGCGCTGGCCCGATCGACTTTTATTTAGTGGCTGCTTGGACACAGGCCGCTAATGGAAATCAGAATTGGATCGGTGGTTTGTTTGCGTTTGATGTCACCGTTCGATTAATGATGGCTGCGACCAGTCTGCGCCTCACTCGTCCAAATGTACAACACACAATTACCACGTTGAATGGCAATGCTCAATTAGTGTGTGAAATAAAAGCCAGCATTCTTGACACCCGACGTCCCACCAATCGCCTGGCCAAGTCCCGGTAAAGGCCTAAAGCGGCCGACCCCCACGGACCTATCATCGCCTCTATACCCCAAACGGAGTGAACATGTATACCCAGTCAAGGTGTGCATATTTGCGTTATTTTAGGTTGTTAAAAATGTTAATTAAAACAAAATGTTATTTAAAATAGATTCATGGAAAACCACATTGCCTTCATGTGTAACAAAAAAGTATGCTGAGTAGTCATGATAACAAAACAAATGAGCCCAAACTTGACGTCTACCTTTTGCCATCAGAAAGTTCTAGTAGCCGAAATCGTCTTAAGCAGTTTTCAATGCATATTATGCATTGAAAACTGCTCAAAATAACAAAACAAATGAATCTAAACTCAACGAGCCAATCATTAGCTAGATTGGGAAGATTTGGTAGATCCGTAGCTCTTTTCTCTGCTTCGTCATCAGATCTGTTCAATGGTAACTATGATCCTTCTTTGTCATCGAAACACAGATCTCTATCAAGTTAGAAGCCGCATAAGCGCGTCAAATAGGCATGTGTCCTATTTTTTGTTTATTACCTCATTAAAAAGCTGAACATAAATAGAGCCCATAAAAAAAAATTTGGTCAAATATTAATAAGTTAAGTATTTTAATTTCATTATAGATAGAAAGCGCACTATAGCACCCTATATGACGTCAAGCCGAGCGTGCGCCTTACAAATTATATACTAACACACGCTTTGCGGGAGAGAGACAGAGCATCTTCTCACTATCCCCACTAAAAACTTTAAACGCTTATATGTCAGTTTATCAGCCAATATAAATTATTTTTTCAGTGTGAGTTTAGTATTTAACTATATCCTTTGCTTTTAGTTATTTTCGCCCTTATGTTCCTTTTATTACAAGTAACAAGCTTATCTTCTCTATCTCTTTTCTTCTCTTTTCTATTTCTACATAGTATAAATTAAAGTCGCTTTCCGCGTCTGTCTGTCTATCTGTATGGCCACTAACTCCTCCTAAACCATGCATCGGATTTTGATGCAGTTTTCACCATCAGTTAGATACATTTTCACGGAAGGTTTATTATTTATATATATAACTAGCGACCCGGGCTGGCTTCGCACGTAAATTACACCCGTGCGATGCCGGGCGGGCGGGTCGCTAGTTTGTAATAAATGAAACACAAGGACGCAGGCTTATAGTATGAAAAACCCAGTGTGCTGCATTTTTTGTACGTTGCGAGAGAAGGTAGTTTAATGGTAGTTTAACTCCATTCGCACGGCCAACTGTTTTCCAAGTGTTTTTACCATGGGCTTAAGTATTACAGTTTAATGTGGAACAATTTGACATTTTTGTTTTGACGTCTGATCTGACGTTCTTCATCTAAGACGATGGAGATCAAACTGAATCTGCGTTTGTTTGGTTGTTGATATTAGCCAAAGATAAAAATGTAGCTCCTATGAAGAATTAATGCCTTGTGACAAAATATACCAAGTGTTTTATTTATATTACACAGGAATTACTCACGTAAGATTAAGCCGGTTACTCCGACTATAGTTTCAACTGCATTAGGCGGTCTTTGCACAGCAAAGCAAGACGCAGCCGCGCGTGTGCATCCACCTTGAAAAAGACCGCCTAATGCGGTTGAAACTATAGTCAGATTAACCAGCTTAATCTTACGTGAGTAATTCCCGTGCAATATAAATAAAATGTGTAAAAACCACGTCAGTTTCCATAATAAAATACCAAGTATTATTACTTAAATACATACCTACGAACAGTGGAAGCTAAATAACCTAGTATGGCTTTTTGATTGTCTGTTTTGACCTAAGTCAATTCTTATAGACATTGGGATGATTATCTTAGATAAAGCTCCGTAATTTCTGTCGATGCATAGGAGACCACCCCGGCATTGAGGGTGACCCTCCCGCGTGCCGCCACTACGGGCCGGGTCCTGCACGGAGTCAGAGCGTCTCGGATGCGGCTCACAGACCACCGATATAATTTATAGCTCCAAGTCGCATCCAGTTATCACAATCAAAATAAATGACAAATGAAATCCCCAGTGTTGCAAGTCATGGCCGGCCGTGTATTTTTTCTGGGCAACATTCCCCACGCCGCTTTGTTGGGTTACACTCGCCCGACAGATTTTTCAATAAAACCACTCGTAGAGACATTGGCCTTCTTTTTCAAAGAGATGAGAGTGAGTTCTCACGCACCTGTTGCGGCCACCTTCCCTTTAGCGCGCTTGTAATATGGTAATGTAATGGCTTTCTACTGGAGCACCGATATTGTCTTGCGAAGGTGGCGAGACCTCAGGCTGCGGGAGAGGCCGTCCTTTTATCTTGCCCTTTTTGAATTTCTAAATAAGCTTCTAACTGAGGCTTATTTTTCCTGAATGTTTAATTTTGAACGTTTGTCATTAAAAACTTGCTATGCTAAGCATTTCAAATTTTGCAGAAAATGCATAAATAGGTAGGTACCTATTTTATACCAACTTTACTACTTCTTTATTTATTTATTGGCTTGATGAAATCCTGACATAAGACAATTAAACTGATCACATCGATCTATATTTTTCGAAGAACCAAACTAAACTTGTTACACATGGAAAAGGTCGATAATTATTATTAAATCGAGTTGTTTTAATAAACTACATTGTACTAATTTCGTTAACGCTTGATGTTTAGTTTTGAATTAGTCATCTAAAGCTTACGATAAACAATAAATCACGTCGATAACAATATATCGTCGGCATCGGTTACAAAGAAAGAAAAACAAAGGGTTCGGCTCGAGTTGGTAAGTAATAGGTATCAATAGGCGAGCCCGAGGAGAGCGGCTCGTCACCGTGGCCGGGCCGGGACCAGGCCGGGCCGGGCCGGCCTCGCTGTGCTGTGCTGTGCCACACAGCGCGCGGGTCATAGGTCGCCGCGGCGGCATTCCTACCGCCCGCCCGCCTGCCACCATCCCCCACTAGGCCGCCTATCTCTGCGCTCATCACCCATAACCATGACTATGGATATTTCTAAAACGTCGAAGGTTAATTGGACGTAGGCAGTGTATTGTAAAAGAATTAACTCGTGATTCGACGGACGCATACTTGTGGTCACAATACGTGAAAATATGGCTTTATTTTTAACCGACTTCTGAAAAGGAGGAAGGTCCTCAGTTTGGCCCGTTTTTTATTATGTTTTATGTACGTCAATTATGCCGGCCATCTGTGAGTTAATTTGCGTGTTTCTTATTGTATCATTTAGAAAAATTTCTCGAGGTGGTCCCACCAAAATTTCATTAATTTTGGCTCAGATCGAATAATATATAATATGGTCAATTTTGCTCGAGCGCCTTATAATTTAGCTACAATATTACAAACTGTAACTACAATATTTTTGATCAGGCGCTTTGTTCAAGTCAAAACAAGGAGGTATTCATGCATGGATGAGTATATTTACCTACTAATCCACGGTCTACAATATCTACATCAATAACTACTGGTAGTAATGATTCACAACAAATGAAAAAAAAAAGTAAGTAAAAAAAAACTCAAACATTTTGCCCTACAGAGAACAAAATTATATTTATATACGGTATTTTATTTTTATTTTTAGGTTTCCGTACCTCAAAAGGAAAAAACGGAACCCTTATAGGATCACTTCGTTGTCCGTCTGTCTATCCGTCTGTCTGTCCGTCTGTCTGTCCGTCTGTCAAGACCCTTTTTCTCAAGAACGCGTAAAGGTAGCAAGTTGAAATTTATACTAAATACTTGGGTCTACGGTTTCTTTCGGCTGTAAAAAAATAAAAGTTGTAAGTCAACGCAATCAAAAGATATAAATAAATAAATAAATAAATATTCGGGACATTTTTGCACACACGGTCATCTGACCCCAAACTAAGCAAAGCTTGTGATATGGCTGCCAGAGACTGATATACATACATATATAGCTTTAAATACATACTTAAATAGATATTAACACCCAGATATAGAACAAACACAAATGTTCATCGCATAAATGTTTGTCCTAGATGGGAATCGAACCCACGCCCCCAGGCTCAGAAGGTAGGTTCACTACCAACTGGACCAACGGGCTATCAACGTTCATATGAACGTTTATGTCGCATATTTTGCGATTTCACAGGAGAACCAAAACCTATAAGGTACTTCCCGTTGACCTATAATCATGAAATTTGACAAGAGGCAAGGTCTCATAGCACATATATAGGAATAAATCCGAAAGTTATACATTTGAAGGTATATCATTTTGAAATGATTATTTTGCTATTACAAACTTACATTTTGTAGTTGAAATGTATGGAAGAACTTTATTTTCAACTACAAACTTAAGTTTGTCTTTCAATATTTTAACTTCAGTTAGTTTTTTTTTTGGTCTTGCGCTCTGAGGGTTCCGTCTAACCAAAGATAATTATATACTAGGTCTATCGGAACCCTCAGAGCATGAGTCCTACTCGTACTTGTCCGGTTTTTTTTATTATAAATGTGATCATAGTTCCCGCCCAACGTTCAGCTTATATTTTGATCGGGTAATTGTTTCTAATGATTAAATTAAACCTCCTAATCAGCCAATCGTAGTTCTCTGCTGGACATAAACCTCTCCTATAGCACGCCACTCAGCCTGACCTACGGCTTTTTGTTTCTAGCCACTCGCAGCTGTCTGACGTATATCGTCACTCCACCGTGGCCCAGGGCGTTCTACGCTACTTTTGCCGATTCGCAACTAAACCTGCTCTATTATAACTATTTAACGTGATCGTCAATTTGAAACGTGTAGAATAAGTAGATGTGAAATTTATGAAACTCGTTACTCGTAATTTATAAAAATCGTTACGCCCAAAATGGCGAAACAATAAATAAATAGATTTAATTTCAGATTTTTCTTATGCATTATATGTTACCGAAAGTATATTAAATGACGCCATTATAATATACAATGCCTAGTAGTTAGGGAGGCGAGGTAGCTAAATGGCGTAATTCAACGGCGCCGTCGAGACCTATCAAAATCGAAAGATAAAATAATTTCGAAAAGAAAAGCTCGTATGGTAAAAATTTTTTTTGAAATGCTCGAGCGCGTCAGATTTTCATAGGGGAGGTTTATCTCGGTATCCTGAAAGCATATTTTCTTAATCTGACAAAAATGTTGGTGGGTTCTCTTAATCTGACCGAAAAAGGTTTTGTAAAATGTATCGTTCGCGACTTATATGCCGCAACGCGTTCTTCGGAAGACGAAATGGCTCCTCCACACTTCCGGTCATGCGGAAACCGGCAGATTTTGTATTTTTAGTAAGTTTTAGATTATATTCATCAAAATAAAATTTAAAAAAATCGCGCTCGAGAATGCCGGATTAACGTTTTTTTTTACAAGTTCGCGACCCTATAACTCGGCGGCGTCAAGGACTTATCGTCAGATTAGTTAAATTTAGTCTTAAAACACTAAAATCAACCCCCAATATCTTAATCTGACGCGCTCGAGTATTTCAGACTATCGTTTTTTTTTTACTAATCTGATCGTCTATCCTAGGCGCGCGTCACTACATATAGAGCTAAATACTTTACAAGGTTGTTCTATTAGGTCTAAGGTATCTCTCATATCTTAAACTGTCACGCTCGAGTATTACCGAAAATTCCCCTATTCGCCTCCCTAACTATAGGTATTGTGTAAAAATCCTGATTTATGCAACGACTAAAATCAGGCGTTACTTTGCTAAAGTGCCATATGTGCTATACGTTTTCGTAAAAGAAAACAAAGGAGTAACAATGTACTGTCAAAATGCGTGACGTGCGAGCTTGTGCAAGAGATACAAAATGGTTTACAATTATCTTCTTTTTCTTCTTCGATATAAAACGCGATGTGTGTATGTATGGATGTTCCTTTTGGACTACAAAATGGCTCGACCTATTTTAACGGGACTTCCACTGACTGATAGCTGATGATATAAGGAGTGATCCACGTTAATGAAACTGTGGGGTGCAGCTAGTATGAGATAAATTATATGTTATCTTAAAGGCTTGTTTAGGTAAGCAAAATATTATTCATAGGTATAGACATAATTAAAAGTGGTTTTTTAACATTATTGTATAATTAATAACCCATGTTCTTAATACCCTAGTTTATTATCATATACGCAGTTCTATTGCCAAGTGAATTAGTGCAAGGCGTCCATACAAACATTTGATTTGATTTCAGTCTAAAATATTATAACAATCAGACAGTTATGAAAGCCATCACCTGCCGTTTTGGCCTTGTCCTACATAATGGAGGACCAAAAACGTAAACCTACGTCCTACCGTAAACGTTACGGTTGTAGGCAGTCGTACTGGCTTGGTATAACATTTATAGTATCTTTGCTAGAGTTGATATTTGCTTCTGACAACGTAGTTAAAACTGAAACTAAAAATGAAAAGCAACACTGAAAGAGTAAGTTCGTATGATTGAGTGGCCAGCTCAATTTTTTAGGACCGCTGGAAGGTCTCAGACATGGCTTAATGGGCTTGGGTAACTGCAGGAAGGAACTTACCTGGAATCTACTAAGGTAGCTTCGAGTAGACGTTATGTGTTGCAAACTTATGTGTGAAAGACAGCGTAGCGACTCACTTGGCATAATCCTGCTTGCAGTAGACCTGCCGGTCTCGCAGGAAGCAGGAGGGATGCCGGTCCAGCTGCACGGCGCACACGCAGCAGCGCAGGCAGGCTGCGTGCCAGGCGCCGCCGCCCACCTCCAGCAAGTACCGGTCCGCGATGCCCTCCCCGCACGCGCAGCAAGTGCGGTGCTCCGTCTGCAATAGACACACTTTTAAATCAATATGCTGACTAAACACAACAAAGCAACACACGAGTAGGCTGCGCGCAGAAAAGTGCGTCTTGATACAACGCCGCATGGACCTGTGATAGGCATAGCCAGGTTTTAAATTAGGCTGGGATAAAAAAAGGTAAAATAAATTTTCGAAAATTTCTTTTGTTAAGCAATAATCATACAAACACCTTTATCCTAACATTGAAACTTTTTTCTAAAACAACAACTTTTCAGTATTTCAGTTGGTTTTAAATATTTTTTTCGCCTTTAGATCCCGGATTTTATGCACACTTATGATACACACGCCAACAGGGCGGCTTTTTGTCGTTGACCATAACCAAGTTTCGCGTAATCATTGTAATCAATTCTCAACAAAATCCCCATTCCCAATCAATTCCAAACAAATTGGGAATTCCCAACAAATGCATGCTTTAGTCTCTATGAATACAAAGAATACGTAAAATTAAAACTAAAAAAACATTTAATTTGTATTAGTTTTTATTTATTTGTAATTTGTATGTAATTTATTTATTTTTGTTATCACTTATGTATAGACTTCGAATGTTTGTTTTACAATTACTATTTATCTATCCCAGCCCTAGTTGGTAGGTATTGCAACGGGGCAATTACACTATTTCTAGTTTGAATTAGTGAAAACATGTTTTTGGCTTTTGTGTAACTGTTTATCTCATATCTACTGTATTATATATATATAGCAGCTGTATGTTTTCCTTGTAAAATTAAATAAATAATAAAATTTGAACAGCAGAAAAGAAAACCATTATAGGAGTCCGAAGTGATGTAAATTTGAAAAATCTGTCATCCCAGAGTTCTTGCCAAGACCAGCTATTCCAGCCAGGGTGGGGCAAGTTCCCCACCGTGCCCCAACGTGGCTATATACACCCATGTCTGTGTGGCAACGTAGGTAAATACCTACGTAGAGCTGTTTAAATAAACAGCTCTACGCATTGTTTGCAAAAACCTGTGTAAACCACGTGGCCTGCGTTTTCATATACGAGTATACATCTAAGTTTGTGATCCTTAAATAAAATAAATAAAAATAAAGTTTATTTTTTGCCTCAGCACTACCAATGTGTAAAATATTCTAACTGTTAGGGATGACAATGGATGTTTATTAAAACAAATCTTATTAGCATGGGTGCTAAAATGGGACTTAATACAACAGAGAATAAACTCCTACCCTCCTATCAATAAACGCGTATATAGTTGTCATGGAATAGTTACAAAGTGTTTTTTGTCTTTTTAGGGCTTTTTAGAGTTCAAAATTTTAATAAGAGAAAAAACATAATATAATAAACTAACTATATAACTAACTATTTTACGGCTAAGTTTATATTTCATACATATATTATCAGTGTTTCAGTATCATGAATATAATAGTGGTGACTGCTGTGGTCTGGTGTGGGCTTTAGGTATATTTTAATCCTAACTAGTATAATAAAAGCAAAAGTAACTCTGTCTCTCTGTCTGTCTGTCTGTTCGCTTTTCACGACTAAACGGTTAAGCTGATCTTTATGAAATTTGGCAGGAAGATAGTGTGCATCATGAGAACGGACATATATTACTTGTTCCTCCTTGAAATGCGGAAAAACTGAAAAATCGCAGATTAACCACGGGATTTAGCGATATGCGTTGGATTATAGTTTTCATAAAAAGCTGTGCCGTTTAAGCTCTTTAGTTTAGAATATATATAGTACCAAGGATTTTATATATAAACCTAAAGGGAACAAGATCTTGGATCTGTTCACATTCTTTAGAACAACAAATTTCAAAGACAATACAGTCATAGTGGCAAACACCCTCCCCTCAATTGTGCAGCATATAAACTCATTACGAAATTTAAAATAGCCAAAATAATCATTGAACACATAACACATTGCAAATTGTATTGATCAACGCGCACCAAATGTCGCAACATGTGTACAGAACAATGTTGGAGGCGGGCGGGGGTGGTTGATGTCGCGGGGCGGAGTGGGGCGGCAGTAATCTGATAGAAATGTTGCACAAGCACGATATTGTGGCGCCCTCCGCCTTTGCTTTGATTCTACGCGATCCATAGATTCACCAACTTCAGTTAGTTTTTCACTAACGACTCGCTCCACAGAAGACATAATAGACACTCGCGCTCTGAGGTTTACTTCCAATGGAACCCTCAGAGCGCGAGTCCTACTCGTGCTTGTCCGGTTTTGAACCCACTATGAAATGTTTCGCATGTTTTAATACATGCGAAACATTTCAAAATTGGTCACAGTCAGTGGTCACTTAGGCAATGGTCATTTTAAGAAGTGGTCATGTCAAGTAGTGGTCATTACAAGAAGTGGTCATTTCAAGAAGTGGTCATTACAAGAAGTGGTAATTTCAAGAAGTGGTCGTTTGTAGAAGTGGTCATTTGTAGAAGTGATCATTTGAAGAAGTGGTCATTATAAGAAGATGTAATTTTTAATTGTGGTCCTAAACCGCCGAAACGAATCAGAATCTATGACGCGATCAGACCACAGAAAAGAAAAAAAAAATTAGAACGCCTGTCAAGGCTTTTTGTAAGAATTTTTTTGTAGGAAACGTCAGCAGTAATAACGTTTCTTGAACGTCAGTTATTCGATATCTGTTAGCAACGGTGATGCGGACAAAGAACTTTGAGACCTAACCCAAAAAGGTAAGGTCCAAGTTCTTTGGATGCGGAGTTCGACGCGTTGACATAAATAATAATGTACAATCAAGGTTCTATCATAATGCCTGGCGACAGATTTTCTTTCTCATGACCGTTCTATTTACTTCTCTTTTCTGTGGATCAGACAGGCACAGTTGCGGACAAAACGCGTCGATTGCAACGTGACGGGAATTTTCAACTTACCTACCCTTCGCCCCTGTCGCTTTGCAATATAACGAACTGTTCCTGACGTTTCGTATAAGGAATAAGGTTGAATCAATGGTACGTAAGTTAAAGTCGACCAAGACTACATATAAACTTCTGCTAATTCAAATATAAGATTGTTATAAAGTTATATGATTATTTACGGGATATTTACCGTGGTAAGGTTGTGGAATGAAAGATTGTTATTTTGAAAATTGTGAATTACTTACTTACTAACTTTTAACAAATAAAAAACGACTAGTCTTTTTAATAACTAAGAAGTTATGAGAGTAAAAAAAAAACATTTTTAGCAAGCGTTTAGCCTTAGCAAAAAAAAAATGTTATATCTTGGAGCGGCTGCCATATTGAATTTTGTGTGATGTCTAATATCACCTAGGTGTATAGTACTCATCAAGACTATTCCAAAGAGCCCAAACACAATGGGGCTATCTTGTTGCGGTAATTTTTTTTTTTTTTACCGATCAAGTGCCTTTAATAACTAAACAAAATACAAGCTAAAACTAACACTACAAATACAGTTAGACTGCCCATAGACCGTTGAAGGTTTAAAGACAATCCAAATGCTCAAGCCCAATTCAAATGCGGTAATTAATTCTTATAACTGACTTCCAATTCCATCATCAGAAGAGCTTTTGGTACCATATTAATGTATTGTTATCCAAGTTAAGTACATAAGAGTACCAAATTTCAATTTAATTGAATGCCATAAAGTTGGTCAAATTAGGCTTGCGTGATTTGTAAATACAAACAAAATTAAAAATACTTACATACAAACATATGAAGTTAAATTAAAGATTGTAAAAATCGAAAAATTTAAACATTATTTGTGTATAACTTACGTATAAATTAATGGTCACCAAACTTATACCGAAAATTAGAGCAAGTAATAATTATGACCATGCTCATGTGACGTTATGCATGCTCATAAACAATAAGGAATTACCAAATTTAGCAAAAAAATTATATGCTATGTATGCATTTTATGCTAATACATATTAAGATCCCAGAAATTATACCAGTCAATGTGTACCCATTTCGGAGTCCGTTAATTGACATTAAAAAGTTACGATCAAATAAATTCATGATCATCATTTCAGCCATAGGATGTCTACTGCTGAACATAGGCCTCTCCCATTGATCTCCAAAAGGGCCGATTGGAAGCGGCCTGCATCCAGCGTTTCCCTGCGGCCTCTTTTAGATCGTCTGTCCATCTTGTGGGTGGGTGGACGTCCTACTCTGCGCTTACTGATCCGTGGTCTCCGTTCCAGAACCTTTCGGCCCCATCCGGCCATCTGTTCTGCGTGAAATGTGCCCTGCCTACTGCCACTTCAACTTGCTAATCCGGTGGGCTATGTCGGTGACTTTCGTTCGTCTACGGATCTCCTCATTTCTGATTCGATCTCGTAGAGAAACCCCGAGCATAGCCCTCTCCATAGCTCGTTGTACGATTTCGAGCTTGTTTATGAGGCCCACAGAAAAGAGAAGATTCTTTTTCTCTTCTGTGATGAGGCCCATAGTGAGAGACCACATTTCAGTGCCGTATGTCATCACCTCAAATAAATTATATACTGAAAATCTATAAAATCTAGTAAAATAGTTTTTGTCAAGAATAGTAAACAAAAGCTTTCCGATCATGTCGAACCGTATCGTATCTAATTACGCATCCGGCACACGAAGTCAGTGGCGCCGCCCGCCCAGACTCGTCAGCGCCGCGCCGCCCGCCCTATTCACACCGTAATCATAGCGCGCTGCATTCTAATTCAATACACCAGTGTGATTGCGACGAGGGACGGAGTAAATTACACACGCGCCTCAAATTACGCTCGCTTCCGACGCGGTACGCGACTCGCACTGTGACAATGAACTGCTCTGATTGACCAATTAATTATATAAGTCATCATCAACACCAGCCAGAGGACGTCCACTGCTGAACATAGGCCTCCCCCTTTAACCTCAACACTGAGCGACAGCCTGCCTTTTGCATCCACTGGATGCCAGCGACTCTTACTATGTCGTCGGTCCATCTAGTGGGAGGCCTACCTACGCTGCGTCTTCCGGTTCGAGGTCTCCACTCAAGAACCTTTCTTCCCCATCGGTTATCAGTTCTTCGAGCGATGTGGCCTGCCCATTGCCACTTCAACTTGCAAATTTTAACAGCTATGTCGGTGACTTTGGTCCTTTGGCGAATATCCACGTTTCGAATTCTATCGCGCAAAGAAACTCCGAGCATAGCTCTCTCCATTGCCCGCTGTGTGACTCTGAGTTTTTCCAAAAGGCCAATAGTTAAGGACTACGTCTCAGTACCATATGTCATCACTGGCAACACACACTGGTCAAAGACCCTTGTCTTTAGGCACTGTGGTATCTTGGACGAGAAGATGTCACGCAATTTTCCGAACGCTGCCCATTCGAGTTCGATTCAGAATTATATAAGTATTCACTCAATATTTTTCCTTGGTTTATATCTACAAAAAAAATTGAAAGACAGTCCACTGATCCAATCATATGCACAAACTATAAATATAAAACCGCATTAAGGTCGTTGTCTTCGGGTAAGGTGCCCGAAAAGCTGGCGACATTACCACGTTGAATGGCCAAACTTCTTCTTACAAAAATTCTTTGGCCATGGTAAGCGCCAGCTCTTTGGTCACCCGTCACATCTACCAGGCGTCTGGACAACTATTTAACCAAATAAATAAAACTTTAGCTTTAACATAATAAATTATCTTTAAAAAAAAACGATTTCAAAACACCTCAAAACACAAACATTCTAAGTTAATATGCCACTACAAAGAACAAAATAATATTTTTACATGGATTTTGAAGTCGGGCGGGAACAACTACAAAACAAATTTTGATAATTTTATATCTAATTTGGATAATAAAATATAGCAGCCGGTTTTTGGCCTGATACGTGTGCTGGGTGCAAACGTCCGGCCTAAAACAGGCTTGATACGAGTTTCAGCTTGCCGCCTTTTTTGCATAATATGGACTAAGTATTAGCTAAATATTAGTTTGTTTATTGGTGATGCTGCAAGTTTTTTAGTGAGTAAGAAAAAGTAGTAACCAAGCCGCACTTACAGTTTTTGCGTTTGTTATAGCACAGAAGATAGTTACATTAGTACAAATAGAGAAATAGTGGAACAAATATGAGAGCATTTGAACACGAACAATAACTGTACCAAGCCATCTCCCTTGTTTCTCTGATCTTAGGTGGCAACTGAGCATTTATGGACTCACGTATGCTGGCCTCGGATACCCTCGGCCCACATTATCACATTCATCCATAAATGCTTATGTTCCGAGCGCTGCAGTAATGTACTATAGTGATGAGTAGAAATATATTATAAGAAAGTCTTTGCTGAACAATACAATACATCGGCCAAGTGCGAGTCGGAGTAATTTGCTACGCAGTTTGCTACAGGCCCTCGAGTATAATAACTTGGTAATGAACAGAAATTTGTCACCGACTCGCACTTGGCCATTATTTATTATTTGTTAAGAGTGTTTACTACAATCGTGCTAAGTTTGACGCGTGTACGTATTATCGTTTTTACATTAGAGCTAATACAAAAATACGTTAAAAATGACGTTTGTTGTATGGGGTCGCCCTTTCGTTTTTACTTTTTGCCTTATTTTATTATTTGTTAGTTAATCCGCCGTAACGTTACATATTCTGTGAAAATTTTAACTATCTATCTATTACGGTTCGAAAGATATAGCCGTTAATAGAAAGAAAGAAAGAAAATAAATTTTATTCGACACCGTTACAAAAACTTATATCTAAAGGATACAATCAGTGTCGAATGGGTAGGACAGACAGACGAACGGACAGACAGACAGACAGACATCGTAGGCTTAGTAATAGGTTTCCGTTTTTACCCTTTGTGTACGGAACCCTAAAACCTCAGCAAGCGGCAATAATCATTTATTACATTGCAACATCATGTTAAAGTCAACTGCTCTTGAGTTAATAATTCAAGCTCTCGAGTCGTCCCCACCCCTGTACTCATAACAGTAATAAAAGTGGCGTTAGAGGCCGCGCACCGGGCCCGGCCCGCCGATCAAATAATAACAACAATGCAGACAACATTAACGTTTAGCAACGGTTCGCCACCCCTACAACAAATCCTCGGCAATAAATATGTTGGAGCTGCGGCGAGTCGCCAGGGCGCCGCGCACCGCAGTGCCCGCCCGGAACAATGCCAGGCGTCTATCAAAGTCTTCGTAACAAATTCCTTAAGGGGACCATTGACAACGGCGCATAATAGATCCCCGGTGGCCTCATTGTCGCCTTCCACTGAGTGATACCCGTTTTTGTGGCAGTTTTTATGACGAACCCAGAGCGAGCTACTCGTGTGTAATGACGTTGTTTGATTGCATTTAACGCGTCATTTAGAAGGGTTTGTTTGTTCTGCATCTCCGGTTGAAATTATGCTAATGAGAGGTTTCGCTCGGAGGCCGTTAGCGTTTCATAGAAATTTGAATTAGAGATCGTATTTTCGAAAAAAGTTTTTTTAAAATAAAAATAGTGGCTTACATGCTTGCTGCCCGCCTGATGGTAAGCAGAAACCGTCGCCTATGGACACTAGAGGTGTTGACGGTGCTTTGCCAGCCTGGAGAAGTAGGTAGTTATAGACACCCTTTTTAAAACGCTTTATATTGAAGCTCGGTGGTGTTAGGATTCAGAAAACGATGTCAATAATAATGAGTAAGCGTGGCTAATTGTGCTTACCACAGAAAAGAGAAGTAAAGAAAAAAAATCTCTCTTCTGTGGTGCTAACTCATACTTAGCACACTTAGCCGTGGTAGCCTTTTTCGGAGACCGCTAGACTTGGAAACGTGAAGTCGCGGGTTCAAACCCCGGGCCCGTACCAATGAACTCTTTGGAGTTTATGTACGGATTTTCATACCACTGGGTTTTCGGTGAAAACATCGTGAGAAAACCTGCATAAGTGCGGAGAAGGAATTCAATGGCGTATGTGAATCCACCAACCCGCACTAGGCCAGCGTGGTGGATATGGCCCAATCACCCTTTCGGGGGTAGGCTAAAAGTCCAGAAGTGGACTGTTTAAGGTTGATAATGATGAACCATACTTACAGTTTTTGTGTTTGTTAGAGTGATAAAGGTGGGAGAGATACGTAGTAGAAACTTACGGAAGGCAGACTCTACTATGTTGAGATCCATAGGCGGAAAGAGCGAGCTTTTTTAAATTGTACGATGGCAATGTCGTGTTGGAAGAGTGATCGCTTTCTAATAAAGGTACAATAGAACAGCTGCTGGTGTGCGGTGTGAGCATGAGAAGAGTCGGCGAACACATTGTGTGATGAATAAGCGGGCGTGACACGGGACGACACACTGTGGCGGAGTGACGCTCATACGAGGGCGCGTCCGATACATCCTGGTGCAATTATGAAACTTTTTTTTAGTAATAGACTTGCGTTTGGCCGCTAACTCTCCTGATATTAAGCGATGATGCGGTCTATGATGGAGCACGCTTGCCTAGAACTATCGCTTGACTATCGAGGAACATCCATTTTGGCAGCGCATTCCACAGACTAACGGTGTCAACTGTACTATATAATTATAATAGCGACCCGCCCGCCCGGCTTCGCACGGGTGTAACTTACGTTCGAAGCCGGGGCGGTTCGTTTGTTACATAAATAAAAGTTCCGTGAAAAATTATCTAACTGATGGTGAAAACCGCATTAAAATCCGTTGCGTAGTTTTATAGATCTAAGCATACATAGGGACGGGCAGACAGCGGGAAGCGACTTTGTTTTATACTATGTAGTAGTGATAGTGATAGTGATGATAGTGATTCTAGCCCGTTCAATAACTTTTTTTTTGTGTTTAGACCTTTAACGGTTTATGGGCAGTCTAACTGTGTTTGTAGTGTTAGTATTAGCTTGTATTTTGTTTAGTTAAAGGCAATTAATTGCCCGAAAAAATATTTAATTACTTAACTTATAGTGGATGAATTTCAACGAGCGGAATGGAATATTTTCTTCAAATTAACGTAGGGCCTCAAGATATATACAAAACAAAAAAAAATATAATTAATACCGTTTTAATTTTTTTATCATTATTTAAAGTGCTGTTTCGCAAAGCAAAACTGGCGAAGATATTGTATTGCATACAAACAACAATTAACGGTTGAATAGAAAACCTCCATTTTTGAAGTTGGTTTAAAATAATCTATAGCTAAGGAAAAAACGATCGAAAAGAAATTTTACATTTAAGAAAACCTTTTTGTTTTAGAGGCCATACGGCTACCTGTTTTAAGCGATTCAGTTACGGTGATGCTAAAAGTTGCGCAACCGCATGCCGTATCTAGGCGCGTTAAGGTTCACGTCCGCGTGATTTTCCTCATTGCGTTTCAGCGCTGTTTAGCCGTACGCAAAGCCCCAGATGTTGATAAGAATGGCTCCTGCAACATTGGTGGAACTTAAAATGCCTTCAGTTAAAGATGCAGCTATAAGATGCAGATAACGGTTGGTCGTTACCTAGACTATAACTAGCATTATGCCACCTCCATGTTAAGAAACTTATGAGTTAGGTTTTTTTTACCAGTAAACACAAATATCTCTAATGAAATAAAATTTAATGTGTTCACATTAACTATAAAATATAAGCAAGGTTGTTTATATTATTAATTTTACGTATATATTTCGATCTTTAAAGGAGTCAAAAAAAAGAGTCAAATATGATAAATTCTGGCTAAAAATTTAACAAACACCAACACAATAGATCACCTGAATGGTGACTTCATGATCCACATAATAAATGTGGATGGTCGCATAAGATGACGGCGTGACGGGCCCGGTGGTGGTGTGATGCCATGACGGGCGTGATCGCGGACACACTGCATTGTGCGCGCAAACCGTCGCATTGTCCTGTTTCCCGACTATTACACCCGGAACGAGCGCAAAGCCATCGGGCGCCTGCCTACGCCTTTGTCACGGGCTTACGTTTGCAAATCCGATTTATATTTGAATATAATTGACTTTCGGCCTCGTATCAGGTAACGTGAGTTTGTATCTCATTGTGTACGGCTGATCTCAATGGCATTTTTATCGACTGAACATGATAAATGTATTTGGGAGATTAAGTTCTGTGGGTGGGTGCGCGCCGACTGCGGCCGGGCGGCCGACAGCTCGCGTTCTCCTATTTAAAGATTCGAAGAATGATCTTCGGAGAGCTCGTTTGTTCCCGGTGCAGGCACAGAATATATAATAATAGTACAAGGCGCAGGTTGCCCAGATACTTCAACATACGATGCAAACTGACGAGCTCACCTCATAAATAGCGCCTTAGGCCAAAAAGGTGATGAAGCGAAACTGTAAAATTATGGTACCATCAGCCGCCTCCCACTAGTCTATAATTTTTTGCCAAAGTCCTGTCAACAGTTTTTTTTTATCGACTTCCAACATAATGGAACCGACTAGCTTCCGCAGAAAGTATAACCGACCCTAGTCGACTTTGAAAAGGCTTTCTACAGCGTCGAATACGGGGCGGTGTGCCAATCTCTTCATCTCTCCGGTATTAACAAGCATCTTGTAGATTTCCTCTACAAGCTATACATGACGTAGAAAATGCAGGTCCGCATATATACACAGACTATCATCTCGTCTCATCCCGATTGGAAGAATCGTACCGCAGGGCGACACTCTTTCACCTAAGTTGTTTAGATGCATGTCTGGAGGACCTAATGAAGACGCTTAACTGGAATGAAAGAAACCATTCACAAACGGCTGCCATAACTAGGTTGAACCTGGGTTTTGTCGACGATCTCGTTCTCATAGCTAAGACTGCTGCAAATCTCCAACTCGTGGTTAATGTGCGAACTTGCGAATGTAACTTAGACACGTAGCGTCTGAGGGCGTCAGCTTGATGAATAACAAGACCAAAATTAACACAAAGCAATCACGGAGACCATCGTAACTAACTGCACCATTGATACAGTTAAAGATTACATATATTTTGGTAATTTTTCCACCGAGATTCTCTGCAGAAGGAGATCGCTAAGTGAGTACAGCTTGAGTGGTCTGCTTTTGTAAAACTAGAAGACGTCTTCAAATTCAAGATTTGTGCTGCCCATAATCACCTATGGAGCCGACACATAGTCCCGTATTGAAGGTATTCACGCAGTTTGAAGTAAAAGGTCCGTGTAACTCAAAAGGCTATGGAACGGGTCATGGTAGGTATATGCTTAGCACATCATGCCCCGAACTTAGACGCTTAGCGTCATCGCATTAAAGTTTAAAAGATGGATACAATCATCGCTAATCTAAGTTGGAATTGGGCAGGAGACATGAATAGACTGAATGTCAACAGTTACACCAAGGCATTCACTGGTATCCGCGAAACAGACGACGCCTCAGATAGAAACTACCAGCCCGATAGTCAGACTTGTCGAGCATATCGGAAGGTAAAATTGACCAAAAAAGGTGGAAGGAGAGGTCGTTCCATCTTTTTCGGTACTTTGCGAGCTTCATCCAAGGCCTATACCTATCAGTGGATTGAGCTGGATTGATTAGATGAATATAGACAAAGATTAAAACAAAAAATCACCGAGATGAGACAAAAATCTCAATTGTTTCTCTTTTATAGAAAACTACAATACCTCACAAATGATGAGATACGTTTACCACCGTAGCAATTTTCCATAATCATCTCCCGCCGCAGCCAGAAAATTGGCGCTCCTCGCAGTGCCTTCTTTCGTATTCAAGAAAGAAAGCTATTTTCGGCGGAATAAATCACGCGGAAATCGGGCGAGATTTATTCAAAATATTTGTCCCAACAACTCTTTGAGCATAATTCGCAGCCGTCGCTCCATCACTTTTGATTTCGTATTTTTCCGTATTCGATATTTTGTTTATTTTATGAAGGGTCTCGAGCTTCGATATTCACCGAACTTTTTTTGTTCAACGATCGAGAATCAAAACTACAATTCAAACCAACCGGGGAACAAAACTTGTGTGAAATAAATGATGTGTGTACGTCAGCGAGCGAGGTGTGGGCTTTGTGAATGGCTCCGTGGGGTGCCGCCGCCTGCGCCCGGCCGGCCCGGGCTGCTCCATCCGTCTTCCACTCTATAGGCATGCAAATGTGAACGCATCCTTATCTCGCCACGATCTCACCTACAAGCTAATAGTCGCGATTCGGGGAATTCCTAGCTTTGATAAAGATCCGGAGCTAAGTGAAAACGTCGTAACATTATTATTTGAGAAGGGTTTTGACATTTCACTATTCCAAACACTTCGTACATACTATAAAAGACAAAATTCTACCTCTTTTTAAAATAAAGTAGATAAGTTTGGCTACAAACTCGCCTGATGGTAAGCGACGGTGTGATTGAAAATGGAACACGTTGATCTAGAAGAAATCTATTAACTCTAGCCCCGAAGATGCCTAGATTGTAGTTCTACAATCACATCAAATCCAGTCCATCAATCACCCACCTACATCCCTTTCACGTCCTTTTTAACCGACTTCAAAAAGGAGGAGGCTATTACGTTCATTATCAGCAAGAAAACATCCACTGCTGAACAAAGGCCTCCACCTTAGCATTCCACACCGAATGACAGCAGCATCTGCATCCACTGATCACAGATGCCCGTGACTTATGATGATCTTTTTTTTATGTTTAATATTCTTTCTGGAGATATTTTTATCTTCAGAAATATTTACTAACATGTCTATATAATATCGGACTATTGGGAATTTGTCATTGACTTCATTCCTACACCTATAACAGGTAATGCAACGGATCTGATATAAGGCAATAAAGATATTAATAGCTAGTTTTCTGTATCTATACTTAGGTACGCTACTATTACACAATTTACACACTAGGAGTAGTCTTTTCACCTTACATTTAACATATTTTAATGAAACAATTTCTGAGCGGGAAAAAATGGTAAAAAAAATAGCAATGTATTTTATGTCTGCAAGCGTTTTGTTAAGAAAGGGTTATTTCAAGGGTACGGGCCGTCAGAGAACACTCCAAAGTGTCCAGCGACTGACGGCTATGGAACTATGGAATGACGTGTGTGAGTGCCATTGTTACAAAGCCTCCTATTTAGTAATCCTCTACTATTCTTTAACGTATGACCCCATAAACCCAACAAAACGGTCGGAATCTCCAACGCAAATACTTATATACAGGCAGACGAGACGTGCCAGAGCCTGATGGAGACGTGTTACGGTGAAAAGAGCTTTATGGACGTTGGGATAGAGTCCGCTGTGGAGTGGCTGCGTGGTACGGTGGTAGCGCTCCGTGCCGGCGGGCGGGGCTGGGCGTGGCCGGAGCCTCCGCGTGACGTCATCGCCGCGGGCTAGGGCTGCGCGTCGCCTCACACATCACCGGTGTTGCTCTGCTCTACTGCTGTTACCTTGTCACATTGATACTTATCGTTTTACTAGCAACGCCCCGCGGTTTTACTCACTATACTACAGACACAATTTTATCGTCATAAAAATTACTTTACCAGCCGCACTCACAGCCGCATTCAGAGACGTTAGTTAAGCTAAGGAATACTTAAATTTGCTCTGTCTCGTTTTCATGTGTGACAATTTCCGTCAACAAGAAGTTGACAGAGCAATTTTAAGTATTCCTTAGCTTAAGTAACGTCTCTGAGTGCGTCTGAAAATGTGTTAAAGGTACCTAAGTTACCTTCGTACCATTTTTTTATCGAAATCAATTTTGCCGTTACAGTGTAAGTGTGAATGAACACTAACACTCAAACTTTCACATTTAAAATATCAGTGTAAAGAACGGACTACGCAATTAAAAGGCACGTAAAATTTACGGGAAAAGCATAAGTAGTACTTTTTACACGTCAGCACTCAAAATAACACCAGTTTATGGAAGTAATACAATGAGATGAAATATTTTTTCACGTTTAGTATACCTACGCCAAAACTGAGCCCCTTCTTTTGGTTTTCTATTTCCTTTAACAGCTCGGAGTAAGTACGAAAATTCTATAGATCTGCAGTGCAAGTAGCTTTCGTCAAATTTAACAGTTGAGATCTGTAAATTCGATAAAATGCCATTTGATCAGTACTCGCATCGATCTATTCCATGGCATTTTATCGAATTTGACGATCGATATAGGTAACGTTACTTGCACTGTTGAATTGATATAAGACTAAGAATCTAAATGTTGATATTTAGTGCCGCATGTAGCCTTCCTATTTCGTTTTTAACCGGATTCAAAAGAGCAGGGGGTTTTCAATTCGGTTGCATATTTTTTTAATGTTTGTTACTTCAGTACTTCGTCATTTGTAAACCAATTTGGAAAATTATTTTAATTGAAAGATTAACCTTACAAACTGAACCCCTTTGCTGGACCCATAGAAATTTCATCATAATCAAAATCAGTTCTGTACATTGTCTCTTACATCAAAATAACTGGAAAAAATATGTCATCCATATAAACGATTTATCAACTAATTTTGAAGTCGTTTTTTTGTATTGATTATTATTTAAGAATTATATTTTGGGTTTTTTCTTCTATTCTGCTTGTGTTCTTCTTCTAACAACTAACACAATTATTATTGTCTCGAGAAGTCACAAAATCTATAAATAACAGATATTTGCGTAAAAGTAGGTAACATAAGTATTTCAGGCAATTTTTTGCAGGTTTACAGAAGCTTGGAAGTGGTTCTTTGGTGAAATAGATACAGATAAACAGATAAACATTTTTATTGATAATTGTGTGAATTATAAGTCAGTCAATAAAAGTACATCAAAATAAGTAGTAGTACATTACAATTGCTTAGTAAATAAATTAATTACATTTTCTATGCCCTTCTAGTGTAAATAAATATATTCATATATAATTAATTAATTAAGATTGCGACCATAGTTATTGAAATAACATTTTGTCTCGCTTTTAAAAAAGTCGTCGATGGAGTAGAAGGTTCTTAAAACGAGCCAATTTTTCAATTTAATTTTAAATATGTGCTCACTGGCGGTACTCGTGATATCCTTTGGCAAACAATTATATATTTCCGGCCCTATCATGGTCTTCATGATACTTACAAGTAGTCCTTGTACGAGGTGTTGTTTTAAATGACGGACATAGGTATTCGAGGATATCATTGTACCTACTCATCATATCGCGGAAAAAACAGTTGCTCCATAGAACAATGTTATCAGTGTTTGTCTAGAGATAGGTACACCTAGTATAGTATTTACACGGAACGCCGTCCACCTATACCATAGACTAGGTAAAGCTATTACATGTCATACTCTACATATCCCTAGAACATTACATGTCATACTCTACATATCCCTAGAACATAGATTCTTGCTTTCTCCCTCTGCGCCCTAGAACCATTAGTCCGGGGGCTCGATTTTTGTATTGCTCGTATGATATTTGGCACGAAAATATCACGCGAAATTAATTATTTTCCATTGATAGAAAGATAATTCGAATTTGCTTTTAGCGTTAGCAAGCAGAAGCATGCATTGCGTTAACATGCTGAGTTTATCTATAATCCCTTTGTTAAAACAAAAAAAAAGTTTATTTGGCATTTCGCATGAAATTTTCATGCGAAATATACAAGTGATTCAAAAATCTAGTTCGGATGTTTCAGACAGCGAATACTGCAGACGCAGACAGAGTTTGCACTATTCGCAGTCCATAGACCTAATATGAAGTAAGTACGTAGTACATAAAACCTCGATAGAGCAGTCAGTGTGGCGAGTCCAATATGTAACGAAATGATTCGGAAAATTCCCACAATCCTCAATTAAGTTACGCAATCGATGGCGGCTTATTATTTGGAGAGGTCTCAATAGAGAGCCTATCATAACATATTAAGTAATAAACAGTCTATAAACACGGAGTGGAGCCGCAGGCGAGCACTAATTACAAACAATTACCCGCCATGTTGCCCCCCGCAGCCCACCTCACCCCCGCGGCGCGCAAGCCTCTCGTTAATAACCTATTTATTGCATATTGGAAACAAAAACACCTATCCCACAACGGTTTTTTATTTATAGTTTTAGGACTACGAGTCAATTTCCGAGGCTCGTTTGGACCGACCCGGGGACGATTTGATGTCTTCCAAATTAGAAATGGACATTGGCCCTGTTTTGAAACCTTGCACAGAAATAATTAAGCCGCTGGGGTTATTGCTAAAATTAAAATGTAGTTTTTGTCAGTAGGTTTTAGGGTTTTAAGCCTACGCTGTCTGTCTATCTGTCCGTCCACCCTAACTTTAACGGCTGTATCTTTCGAACCGTAATAGATAGCCAGTTGAAAATTTCACAGAATATGTAATGTTACGGCGAATTAACTAAAAATAATAATAATGTCAAATAATAAAAACTAAAGACCTCATACAACAAACGTATTTTTTTAATGTATTTTTGTATCTGCTCTAATGTAAAAACGGTAATACGTACAAGCATCAAACTTGGCATGATTATAGTACACACTTTTTAATATAAATAATGGCAAAATGTGAGATGGTGACAAATTTCTGTTCATGACCAAGATAATCAACGTAGGGCGTGGTCGGTACTTGGATGGGTGACCTAAGCGTGATGTTGTCTTTTTGCACTACTTTTTGTATTTTGTGGTGGTGTGGGACTCTCAGTGCGTGAGTTAGACTCGCACTTGGCTGGTTTTTTACCAACTCTATTTTGCTAAACCTTGGACCTTGTTAGGAATTAAGCTGAAAATTTATTTACGTCATTTTAATATAAACTTTAACTACCTGCGGTGTGTTTTTTGGATCTGTTTGGAAACAGATTAATCATATTATTAAATAAGTAACTAATACAAGTAATATTTATCTAGCTTGTAATAAAATATTTCAGTAAAATGATTAATATTTTCTAACACAGAAGTATTTAAAAAACATAATCACCTTTCCTCTGTAAGCATTACATACACTTGAAAACAAGTGAGGATTAAACTCTAAACCGACAGATTAAAGTTTACAACGTTAGTTAATTCTCTTCACAGCCGAACACATCAAGGTTCCCAACCAATTAAAACAATTAAGTACAAGAAAGTTCAACGCTAGCTTGAGATTGGTAAATTATTGCAGTGTAACAGTATCTCGGTTGGTTTCCACGCCGCACCGACACGCGGACTGACCACGTGGCGCCGCAAATGAGTCGCGATAATCATGAAATATGAATTAATAAGGTTAAGTGAGCGATCGCATCGAGTTATTAGAGGGCCGCCTTTTAATATACATATTTAGGCATACGAATGTGAGTGGTGTTATGCCGCTGATGGGCGCAAGCGCGGCGCTAGCGGCCCTTGGCCCCTAAGGATACCTTTCCACCAGAGATGTGCTACGCGGTGTAGCTATAGTATAGTATTTTCATAGTTTAGCACTGGTGGAAACGAGTTCAACAAAGCTATTACTATTAGTAGCACACACACATTCACACACACTACACACGTACGCATACACAAACACACAAATACTGCATGCATATACCTAATACTAAATTTAGTTATTAGTTTTGCCAATATCTGTCACTATAACATGCAAGGAACTGAGTCTTACAATTTACAGGTAATCTGCCTAGCATAGGAGTCAGAGATTCTTATATATCTGTTATTATTAGGAGACAAATAAATATTTTTGTATTTATTTTGTAGAGCTGCACTTGGGAGCTATGATGGTGAGCTAGGGACGCACGAGTGGTGTAGCTATATGTACAGAGCAAAGTACACGAGTTGCGCATCTTCATAGCACTTCTGACCTGGTCCGTTACATCTCTTAGCATTAGTGGAAACGGTCCCATAGTCTCGTAGCTTAGCTTTGCCTCGTCATAGCATAGCTGCAAAGCACATCTCTGATGGAAAGGCACCCTAACTGTCATATAACTCACGCGGTAATAGGGCGGCTCTCCTTGTGCCAACTATTAAATACTATTCACATTTTACGATAATGCCCGACAAACTCTTATTGACGTATAAATTCCGAGCTTTTTTAGTGACCGAAACGGCCGAAGGCGCCAGTTGTTCCTGGGTATTAATAATGCCATGCTAGTTCTGTTTAATTTCGGGTTTAATTACCGATTCCCGGCCGGCTCGCGCATCGAGACTACTAAATTAAACGGCCGCGGCGAGACCCTTTTAAATATTCATAGCATTATCAAACAAAATTTTAAACTAATTAAAACTTGTTTCAATAATTCTTCGGTTATGATTGGACGGAGTGCCTGAGGCGGCGGCGGCACCCGCGACGCTATCAAATGGCATATCGCGTCCAATCTTGATGAAACATGTTCCACTATATCATCATCCACAGCCTTCTTTATCCCACTGCTGGGTATAGGCTTGTCTCTTGCTATGCCATCTGCCTTGGTCCTGTGCTAATCGAGTCCAGGGGTGCAAGTACCGTTCTTTTATCGATCGTCAAATTGACAGTTGAGGTCGTCAAATTCGATAATATGCCATTTTTTCAGTACTCGCTGTGATCGATTCTATGGCATTTTAACGAATTTGACGATCGATAAAAAACGGTACTTGCACTGCTGGTTCGACCCGCGATAGTATTAGTACTATCCACTAAGTATATCAATTAAATTAAATACAAGCTAACTAACACTAAATACCTAAACTACATAGCCTATTTTCATCGAGATACAATACCTACAGAGCCACAATCTCTAAGCGAAAACAGTCAAAAAAACTTCCGAGTGTCGTTGTACATACATAGTCATCAATTTATATAGTTCACAATGCCTTATGTCGCTTGCATAGTGTTCAACGTCACTAGTCCGCTATGGCATCGTGGCACTGGTATTGCGCGATGTTGTTGACGGATCGCGGTTGCCTTACAACTCACCAAAAGTCAGCGCAGTGTTATAGATTGCGCCGATTTTGGTTCGGTTATTTTTTTGGCACGATTGTGACTCTATACGTATTGTATCTCGATGCCTATTGTTCAATACCAGTTAGATCATTGAAGGTCTAAAGACAGACGCTGAATGGCAATATTTATGCGTTGAGCCAGAAAAAACACCGGCACTTTGGTCACCCCAGGCGCTCTTAAAGATTTTTGACAATAAGGTGTGATCTCGCTTCCTAAGTTTCCGATTTCTCTACCCCAAACAGTTCAAATATGTTATATAATTGTTATTAAATATGTTATATAAATATATGTTATATAGATATCATTTTGTCGAGTGGAAATGACCGTTTTCTTTGGAACAGATTTTTTTCGTGATTTCGGTGTTGACCCCAAAGTAAATGTTGTTCATAATTATGAGTACCATGGACCCCTTTCGGATTAGTACACCCTTTCCGCATAACCCTGTATAAGTATAATTATATAGTGAAATATAGGTATTATTCCTGTAGGTAGTAAATAATTTTATTTATTATTATTATAACACCGGCTTGCACTCACGATTATGTTTCTATCGGTCGAGACGATCGACCGGGTTCAACACGGTCAGTGTGTTGTGTGTAGACCCTAAATGTGTAACACAAGTGTCACCATGTACAAGCGAAACGGAAGAGAATAGACCAGTACCGGAGGCAACGGTCGCAGTGCAGGCGGGTGCAAGGGCAGTAAGAGCGGCTGCTCGCTCTGCGCGTGCGCGCACCGCCGCCGCGGCCTTGGCATCGCCAGTACGCGGGCGACCTTCTCCAGAAGCGCGCGTATTCCCTGAGGAAGGGGCTCTAATGCCTTCGAAACCGGTCGATCGTCTCGACCGATAGAAACATAATCGTGAGTGCAAGCCGGTGTTATAATAATAATTGATAATTATATTGGTGACAACTGACGTAATTATAACATGAGCTGACTTGCCCGTGGTCCTACCAATAGGACCACCGGAATAAAAACACCCGTGGTCCTACTAGTAGAACCACGCGGTTGGACTACGGGCAACACACGGATATTTATTATCACAAAAGAAACGATGATTTATGATCGATTTAAAACGAAAAAACAGAAGACAGACAGATTTTTACTTTTATTTGGATAGCCAACAGCCTTCTTACACATAAATATCCATCCTAAGGTTGCCTGGAAGAGATCGCTCTTAGCGATAAGGCCGCCGATTGTTGCACTAGTTTTTAAGCTGTTTTATCGTGTGTATGAAATTTGTGGTGTGAACAATAAAGAGTTTATCTATCTATCTAAATATAGAAATAATAAAAACATCCCGCTCGGCCAACATAGGTTATCACTTATAGAAACAAAGGGGGCTAGTGCACAAAAGTAGGTATCAAACTATATGTAAATAATTGAAGAAATACATCCATATATATAAAAGCGAAATTCATCTACTCATTCACTCATTAATCACGAAATCTCGAAAACAACTTGACCTACGAAGCTGAAATTTAACAGGTAGATTCCTTATGGGGTGTAGAGGTCCGGGATTTTACGAAAGGGCCGAATTAAGTATGATTAAAGGGGGTTGAAAGTCTACGCGTACGAAGTCGCGGGCAACAGCTAGTATACTATAAATATGAGAATGAAAACAGTATAAACAGTCACGGGCAATAAAACAGTCGCGGGCATACAGTGGATGCAAAAGGCAGGCTGTTGTTCAGTGTGGAGGTTAAAGGGGGAGGTATATGTTCAGCAGTGGACGTCTTCTGATGATGATGATGATGACTATTCAAGTTTCCTACAGATTTACACAGAGCAGGTATTTTATATATTATTAGAAGTGCTGTTTTTTGTGTTTACAATAAAATCTATCTATAATTTTACTTCGAAAAATTACCACATTTAGAACTGCAATATATTAGTGTGATATCTGCAATGGTTGGTGGCGGTGGAGAGGTAGACGCGGCGTCCGCGCAGCAGGGCGCCGCCGCGCCGCCTCGTGCGCGAGCGCACACCTGTCCGTACCCGCGCCCGTTGTCGCGTCACAGCCTTGTCTCCTTCAAACATCGCTCATCTCTCCAGCTTCATCACTGACGGACATAGCATCTGCGACTGTGACACAGTTCCAACCCGACGACACAGAGCACGGTCTCAGTCAGAAACCTTTATTAAGATAGACACCGCGATTTCACCTACTTTTATTACATAGTTTACACGTCTGTAGCTTATCTTAAGTTTGATAAATGTTCAAACTAGCACGCCGCTAACAATATGATCTCCATCGTCTTTGCAGCACGTCATAATTCAATGCGCCAAAGTAAACTGTTAAATTAGCGATATTAGCCGACCGGTATAGCATGTGCGCTTTACAATCTGACGGTACCCGGTTTGATTCTCGACCTTTCTGCACCAATGACTTATCTGTTATTTGCAGTTTTGATGCCAGCGCTCAAAAACGGCAATGGAAAAGATCGCGAGAAAATCGATGTGTCCAAGAAACTCAAAAGCTCAAAGACATAATTATGACATCCACCAACATGTACTAGGCTAGCATGGTGAATAGGGCCCATCCTCTCTCTCTCTCTCTCTCTCTCTGAGAAAAGGCCTGCGTCCCAACAGTGGGAGCATGATAAGCTGATGAATGATGATGATGGAACTAATAAAACTCTTCTGAAGCAGTTGATTGTGCGAAAGAAAGCTTCCACTACATTGCTCTCGTGACGTCACAGTAGGTACAAAAATGCGATTTTTAAAACTTGACGTACTTGCAAGGTCTATCTTGGTTACGGTCTGTGGTCACGACACTCTGTTTCACCTACCCTAGGACGCCATTGTCTATCATAGTTGTTCACAAAGACCACGCGCGAACCTTTTGTTCTTTTCTGTTCTATACACCTCAATAAACATTCTGTTTGCTTATTCTATCTTACCTTTATGTTTTCCATTTAAGGTCGAGCAACACTTTTCAATACAGACATAGATTATACAAGCAAACATTAAAATTGTACCTAAATATCTATACCCATTTATATTTTATTTGGTGTGTATTGAAACACATAAGAACGCTACCTTCCGCGGTGTTTCTGAGAAATTACAACAGGGGTTCAAAGTCAAAGTCAAAGTTAGTAGTCAAAGTTCTTCAATAGACTAACAATTAACAGTCCTAAAGTGTCGGCAACGTATTTGTGATGCCTCTGGTGTTACAAGTATCCATAGGCGATGCAGTCACCGTCGCCTATGGATACTTGTAACACCAGAGGCATTATTACCATCAGGCAACCTATCTGCTAGTTGCATATATAGCAATATGTGTTACAATATAACAAAAGTTGAAGTGGCAATGGGCAGGCCACATCGCTCGAAGAACCGATAACCGATGGGGAAGAAAGGTTCTGGAGTGGAGACCACGAACCGGAAGACGCAGCATAGGTAGGCCTCCCACTAGATGGACCGACGACATTGTGAGAGTCGCCGGCATTCAGTGGATGCAAAAGGCAGGCTGTCGTTCAGTGTGGAGGTTAAAGGGGGAGGCCTATGTTCAGCAGTGGACGTCTTCCGGCTGATGATGATGATGATGATGACAAAAGTTACACAATATTTTAATGATTTAAATAGTATATTTGTGAATGTCCCTCTTTACTTAAACCACAGAAAATAGAAAGGTAATAAGAAGGAAAATCTGTCGCCAGGCATTATGACAGAACCTTGATTGAACATTCTTATTTATGTCAACGCGTCGAACTCTGCATCCAAAGAACTTGGACAACCTTTTTGGATTAGGTTTCAAAGTTCTTTGTCCGCATCACAGTTGCTAACTGATTTCGAATGACTGACGTTTTGTTTATCAATATGAGTGCAACTGGCTACAGCAAATTACTTACAACAATGCCTTGCAGCCGTTCTAATTTAAACAAAAAAAAATACTTTTCTTTGTCTTAAACAGTTAACTTGTCTCGTGGATGGATATCATTATTTTGTCAATATCAAGTTTTTCTAATACCATCAACATCATCAATACTGTTCATTCAGCCAACTGCAAGTACATAATGATGATGTGGTCAACATGTGATGAACAAGCACATGGTATTTTTTTTTATATTTAATAATAGGCTTGCCTTTGACCTCCAACTCGCCTGATGTAAAGCGTCGATGCGGTCTACGATGGAGCACGCTTGCCTAGAAGAAACCGGTTCACTCGTGATTTGAAGACACCCAGATTGTAACAACACCCATTCAGTCAGCGCATTCCACAGACTAGCAGTACGCATAATAAAAGATGAATCAAAGCGCTTCGTACGGGTTTTCGGAATATCAACCATAAAGTGGTGTCGATTATTTTTTGTCGATTGGTATGATGCAACATAACGAGAGAGTACTATTGTCGAGGTCCATATGAGTCTATGGTTCTGTCACATACTGTAATTTGGCTTCCTTTCTCTAAAATACCTATCTGAATCTTTTTTCATCAATCCCAAGTCCCCTATATTATATCTACCTACGTTTACATACTTTACGTAAAACTATGTAAGAAGTATGACTAGGTAAAACAATTTACAACACATTTGCTCAAAAAGTGCACGTACGAAGCCTGTATACATCGTTCGAAAGTTAAACATTACGGATCATACAACGGAGCGTGCGGTAATGAATTTTACCGCACGCTCCGTTGTATAGCACCGTGCGTGCAATTAAAAAAATACCGTAAAGTTATTTTTTTAATTTCCATTTTTTGTTTTTTTCTCTCAAATGTGTTGTAAAAACGTTGTATGGCACACGTGCGGATTGGTTATTACAAACTCGTGACTATGGTAAGCCCTCGACTTCGTCTCGGCCTTACATTCGTCTACTCGTTGGTAATAACCAACTTACCGCACTTGTATCATAAATAACTATTTTCGTATCATGTTTACCCAGGTAAAGTAGTTTGTTGTGTGTTTCAGTGAGCATTAAAAACAAGAATTCCTACATTTAAGTATACCTAGGTAGTATATTTTCTTGTGTCTTGTATACATAAGGTAGGTAAAGTATTTTGTTGGGTTAGGGGGCAGGTGCTCCAAGTCAGGAACTCGAACTTGGGACCACGTTCACCTTTCACCTTTAAAAATGTGTTTCTGTGAGCTATACAAGAATTCCTACAAAATACTACTTACTACTACTTACTTTTAAGGCTTGTTTATTCTTATTTTTCTTGCTATGTTATATGTTGATAAAGCTGTTTGTTTTCCGAAAATAAATAAATAAAATATCTAAGCGAATTTACATCAACAATTTGTACTGTAAAATTGACGATCACCAATACATTTCTTTGAAATATGCCGATAGACAACGTGTGATTTCACGGAACAGTGTCTCGTGTGTTTGTGTGCAGTGTTTGATCAAGACAGCCGCCGATCGAGGCGCTTCCAGCGAGCACTGAAACAATTTACACAAGTGAGCAAACAACTCCTGCGCCGGCGGACTGAGCACGGGAAACCATCTCTTATGGGAAGTAGGATAGAACCGATGTTTAAATGATCGGTGCCTCAGTAGTTTGCCACAATATAGACGTCAATTTCATGACGGCTGATAAAAGAATAAATTTGCGTTTCACACGCGTTTCAGAAAATCAATACTGGAAATACAATTTCATTGACGCATTTTTGTGCGACTCGTGAGATGTCTAATGTGGTCGGCAGCGTCGACTTCTACTGGTTCCAGCGCCACACAGGTCAATATGTCACCGAAATCGATTAACTTTAATGGTGCCAATTTGTTTACGGTTGAAAAAACTGGAATAGAGTCGTCTAAAGTTACGAGCCTGCTTATTAACAACTAATACATCGCTTTTGGACAGTAAATGAGACAATATCTCTTTCTCAGCGCCGAATAATTAAATAAATCGATAGAAAATGACAAAGTCCGTTCTAGCGAGTTTTCGGATCGTAAATAGCTGCTCGGCGAGAAGTCGATTCTTCCACAAAAGGCATAAAATCCGACATTAGCAATAAATCGCAGAGTAGTAAAACGACCGCTCTTCGCATATTTTTTACCATAGATTTTATGATGTCGATTGATTTCTTGAAAATAGAAAACGTTTTGAGGCTCAGTCGATAATCTGACGTGCCGTCATTATGGAACATAAAAGCGTTGTTTGTATTCTACTTAAAAGGGCATCAATTTGAAACAATTCTTTATGTTTTCTTTAAGTAATTTAGTAGATGCACGACTGCACGTGTCAATGAAATTCACTCGATACAGACAACGCTGCGAAGTACACACTGCAATGTTTATACAGCTCAGTGAAAACTCATAACATGGCTTGCTCTACCATACACTGCACCTATATATGATATATATATATATATATATATATATATATATACATGGTCTTATATGCCTGTGACAGATGATCAAACTGTAATTTCTTGCATGGTCGCTGCATAAAAGCGGTGGATGAACAGCGTGGGTGATAGCACAGACCCTTGTGGAATACCGGCATTAATCGTCATGGTCGCAGAACAAGAGCCGTCGACGTGCCAGCATTTTCACCTCCCTGTACGACAGGTCAATTACCTTCTCTTTTATTTGGTCTAAGAATACTCTTCTTGGTCGTCTCGGTCCTTCCTTTTATTCAATCTTTTCCTCTATGATGGGTTTCATTAATTTAACATGTCGTATAAGGCGGCCAATAATCGCGCCTCTTCTAGTCGCTATAATTGCTTCAATGGGACTATATCTACATCAACTAATATGAAAGCGACAGGTTCGTCCACATCTATACTGATAATCTTTATTTATAACAATTAGTTATGTATCACAGAATATTAAATCATTATTGTAGTGTACATTTGATAACATGAAATAAAATAACAAATACCTATTATTTCTTTTTTTCTACATAGTATAAATTAAAGTCGCTTTCCGCGTCTGTCTGTCTGTATGGCCGCTAACTCCTCCTAAACCACGCAACGGATTTTGATGCGGTTTTCACCATCGGTTAGATACATTTTCACGGAAGGTTTATAGCGACCCGCCCCGGCTTCGCACGTAAATTACACCCGAGTGAAGCCGGGCGGGCGGGTCGCTAGTAATAATACATAATAATGAGTACATTAAATAATAACATTATGCCAATAAAAAATCATGATAGTAAAAAAAAACATTATATCATTATACATAATCATACATATATATATATATATATATATTCGGTACATTTTTACATACACGGTCATCTGACCCCAAACTAAGCAAAGCTTGTGATATGGCTGCCAAAGACTGATATACATACATAAATATTTTTAAATACATACTTAAATAGATATTAACACCAAAATATAGATGAAACACAAATGTTTATCACATAAATGTTTGCCCCATGTGGGAATCGAACCCACACCCCCAAGCGCAGATGTGAACCTGTCACTACCAACTGGACCAACGGCCTATCTGGACCAGCGTACCCAGCTTTCTGGTGGCATTAACACGCTGAATGGCAATGCTTATGCGTAGAGCCAGAAGAGTAAGAAGATATAAGAGTAAGTACAACATGCTCATCTAGATTTATCTCGATGAAATAGTTCACAAAAGCTCGCGCCAGCTATGAGACGGTCATCAGTTGATAAATTACACGGGGGACACGCGTAATCCTCACGAAATGAGCTTTTACCGCGGGATTACACCGCGCCGCCCTCGGCGTGGCGTGAGCCAGGTCCAGCGATCTCTGGACGCAGGAGTTTTATGGCAACCTTATAGCGGTTCGAATAAGGTTCAATATATAGTGCCATCAGCAGAGATACCGCCGCACCTGTATGATGTATGGGCTTATTGTGCGCGCCGCCACTACGCATTAGTAACCGACCTCGAATATACGAGTTTCATGTAATAACCATCTCTACAATGAAAAATATCGTTATTTTGTTGATATGGTTATTAATGCGACGTGAGAGTTTAATGAAAAATGATGGAGGAAGGTACCTTTTCCATCCCAGGGTAAGCGTGGTAATGTACGATCATACTGTCATGTAACATCAGAAGCGTTGCGGTCAAACGCCTAGCCTGGCAACCATAAAATGAATTTTTTATTTTATTTCTTTACCTTATTTTTGTTGCTGTTTCCCGCAATTTCGTACGCGTGGATTGTCATTTAAACTTTTGACCCCCCTTTGCCCCTCCTAATTTGGCCCTTTTGCAAAATTGTCGCTACTTGCCAAATTTCAGTTTCGTAGGTCAAGAAGTTTTCGAGACTACGTGATGAGTAGGGAATGCAATCCCGCAATAAATTTGTGCGGGATTACCAATGCAGGATCCGCGTGGTTAGCGTGACTGGAAAAAAACTACGTTTCGTGAATATACGCATAATATCATGCGCTCTATGATCCACTCTAACGTCCGGAATCTCAAGTGGCTCGTCCTGCCTAAATTTCACGATCTTGCCTTATTTCCATACGCCTCGCGGATCTGGCCTGTTTTCAATAGAACATTCATAGCTGTTCAACAACAACAGCTATAAAAGAGGAAAAAATATGTAGAAATAAGCCATACCTTTTTGTTTGAGCAAGGACCTTGTTGTCCCTTTTCGGGGCTTGCGCAAAGTGAGACACGATTGTGAGCCCAATATTGGTCTTACCCCTTTAAACATTTACGGTTTCAAACATGCGAAGTAACGCGACCAACAAAACTTGTATTTACACTCGATTTATAGCTAATATCGTAAAATTTTAATATTTACAATCTGCGTACAATTTTGTAAGATTTATCAACCTACAAGTGTGGAAGCAGAGCGTCCATTTTCAGCAGCTGGATACTTATGCAGCAAGACACGGTCAAATCTAAACGACGAAGCAATGAATACTTTGTGCTTTCTCCGAAAGTATTTTCAATAATTTTGAACCCGAATGGCGTAGGTTTGAATCATGTGAGGTTGTTTTTTTAAAAATCGTCTTTAATATTATACTACCTACTTATAATGGCTTCAGGACTTTGTATTAATAATTACTAATGAAGTAGTATGAATAATAATAATTAAGATGAATTTAAAAAACCTTAAAATAAGCAAATATGTTCAATTGAGGATTAATCCTGACTTATATGTAAGTAATTCTGTCTTTCCATCTGTCTGTTTGTTCGCTTTTCATGACTAAATGGCTGGGCTGATCATAACAAAATTTGGCTGGATGATAGTGTACATCATAAGGACGCACATAGGGTAATATTCCTTCTAGAAAATGCGGAAAACTGGAACTGGAAAACGTGGTGTTACCCACCCCACCACTGGAGGTGGTGGGGTGGGTAACACCACGGTTTTCATCTAGTTAGGTATATACCTAAGGCAGTCGCTTACATTTCCGTTAGAATCAAATATCAAATTAAGTTTTAGCACTCATTAGAAGAGATTCATCTGAAGCGTTTAAAGCGGCCGCTCTCCGATCGAAACACATAAAGTATTTCGTTCGCTTTCTCTATATTTCACCGTCTCCCGACAACCATGAGAACATCGTAAAATTTTTAATCATTTAAAACAAGCTCGGTCGCCATAAATAAGGCACTCAATCGAAGAGTTCAAATAATCGATCGGCCATAGACCTCGGTTTTATACCCACCAAATACAAATTATGCATATTGGTAGTGTAATAAAACTGTGGCTGAACTTTATTATTGATTTGTAAGCGAATGCCGAACGGACCGATGACGCCGCCTCTATGGCCGCGTGGAAAAAAACAAGCGCCACAATTATCGTATGATACGCAACCGATGATGGCCCGTGAAATCCCACGTTAGCTGCGAGACGCCGCCGCGGACGAAAGACGTCGACGCGACGCCGACGCTTCTTGCATGCGCCTGCGCCTGTAGCGCTTGCATGACGCCGTGTCCGCTCGAAAACCAACTGTTCAACATTTTACAAAGAAACGGCCTGAGTGACGGGGGCGAGAGTGCGGGAGAGTGGGGGCGTGCGGGCGCGTGCTCAATTTTAAGGACCCAGTCCGTCGAGTCGATGGGCGCTAAATCATCCCACACAAAAGGCCCTCGTGTTATTGTTGCTTAAATACTGGGAACCTGGCCGTATTTATCATAGCGTATAAAACTCTTCTGAACGCGTTAACTGGAAATAATCCCCGTCTCGAGACGAGTTTGCTTTTTATAAGCTCACATGCGAGCGTCGAGACTATTCCGAAGTTTATTTATTTGTACGGAGTGCGGCGTCGAGCGAGAGGCGCTCGCCTTTACGAGGTTATTCTTATAGGAGGATCCCTATAAAAGTCATCGACATATTCTTAAAAATGATTTATGTAGTGGAACGGACGCGGACACGTCGATTGAGTGATGAGTACTGGCGTTGAACGCCCCGCCCGACGCGACGCAGCGCATAGCGTGGCGCGGCAGCCGAACTCTGCTATAGACTTCTCAAAATGCAACTGATAGCTTGTAACAAAACCTCCATTCCACATATTATTAAAAAAATCGCGTATCCATCATAAATCATTGAACAAATAAACTGGCCAAGTGCGAGTCGGGCTCGCGAACCCCAAGGGTTCCATATACCACCACAAAATCCAAATAATATCAATGAAAAAACCAACTTCAAAATTAGTGTAAAATTCAGTGAAAAAAAATGAGGTCATCCAAATAACCCAATTACCAGTTATAACTTGGTAATGAACAGAAATTCGTCACTGATTGACACTTGAGCATTATTTAATACTTTTTGTCATACTTTAGAGTGTGTACTATATAATGCTTGTACGAATTACCTTTTTTACTTTTTTTATATGTTCCTTTTTTATTTGTTAGTTAATTCGCCGTAACATCACATATTTAGTGAAAATTTCAACTGGCTATCTATTACGGTTCGAAAGATACAGCCGTTAAAGGTAGGAAGGACGGACGGACGGACAGACGGACGGACAGACAGACAGACATCGCAGGCTTAGTAATAAGTAACGGTTTGGGTACGGAACCCTAAAAATATGATTTGGGTCGCAACCGCCACTTCAAAGCCGTCACTAGATGAAATATTACCTACGCATATCCCTAACCTCAACAATATAAACACCTTTTTACAGGATGATATTGTGTCCGACATCGATACAGATGGAGGGCGCATTAATAAACCACAGCACATCTGTTTGATGAAATATTAATAGGGTAGGATTCCTGGAGAGGCTGGCGAGGGCACTCCGGGCGCGACCCGAGGCCGAGTCCAGCGCGGGCGGCGGGCATAGAGTCTATTAATCACACCGTCACACGCGAGTATTGTGCGCACTGCCTTCGAGTGAGTAATGCCTCGCCCGGCCGATTATTACTCGAGGTGTTAAATGTTTACAAGCTGAAGGTGCCGCCATCTGTCACTGTCCAAACACACCTCGCGGACGTGGAACGCGCGTTTTGTTTGCGTCCGCGTTACGACACCGCCGCTACTAAGCTATTGTCTCAATAGATAGAGTCATTTTGTCGCTTCGTGTGAACAACTGGTTTGGCAGCCACTGCCTACTGTAAATATAGGCCTCTCGCGACACACGCCACTCAACCCGATCTTCGGCTTTTCAGTTTCAGTCACTGTCAAATGCTTTACGTATATTGTCACTTCCACAGAAGAAAAAAAAATTCTTTTCTATGGTCACTTCATCGAATCTCAGGGCGTCCGACGCTACGTTTGCTGATTCATGGTCTCGCCTCTACAACGCTTATCTTCTACCCCAGCAGTTATATGTATATTTTTACTATTTACTTGTTCTTTAATGAAATAAGGAGCCAACGTACGGGGTGTAATATAAATGTGTGTTACTTAAGGGTGTTGATTTACCAATCAAAGTGAACAACTTGTAGAACACTAGTTTGGTATATTCGAGAGATTTTTGGGTCATTTTGTACGAGGACACAATGTGGATACAAACATTTGTGTTTGTTCTATATCTGAGTGTTAGTATCTTGTAAGTATGTATTTAAAAAAAATGCATATATCTGGCAGCCATATTACAAGCTTTGCTTAGTTTGGGGTCAGGTGACCTGTTGCGCAAAAATGGCCCGAATATTTTATTTGAAAAATAGTAACTTAATTAATTAATTCAATTTTATCAATTTCTAAAATTATGAACTGCACTCGGCTCGAGTGCTGGCATGACCTTCACACGAGTCAAACACATTTAGATGCCGACTCGAATTTTTTTATTAAACGTTTCTAATTGAAAAATACAAAAAACATTACCTAACCCGTATCGAACCACGCGGCGCTTGCATATGAATACCTACTTGCATACGATGTTAGTTTCTGTACTCAACCTGTTCTGTTCAAAAACCTATTCCCTGATTGATCAGTGAAAACTTGAAGTGCTACATTTTTTGTCTGTCTATTATTTATACCCAAGGACACCGAGTCGAAATTGGCGGAGGGCATTGTAGCAAACGTTTACGTGTGTACCGTGCCAACTACAACCTAAAAACCTTGATTTGGATAAATGTGGTATCGATAGATTTCTGTAGGTTCAAGGATAATCACTGGTTTAAATACGTCATCATACACACATGATTGCAATATGTGAAGTGGCATTTTTTTTGTACTCGCCGATTTTGGCATATCATTGAATAGGAAAAGTTTGAAGGTAAAGTTTAGTACATTGTTTTTAGTTCAGGTAAACGTTTGTACACCGAAAATACTGTCGATTAATTGATTTGATTGCACATACACTGATAAAGGACTAAAGATAATCCAAATGCTCAAGCACATTACAAGTTGGCAGCAGTTTCATCCTGGTAATACTGCTAGCATACTGAGTACGTATGCTAGTGGTATTACCACAATGCAAGGCAATGCATGTAATTACTTCCTTACGTGTTACAACTGTTTGTGAGTATTGGCCTCTTCAACGATCTTCTGCCATTTAGTTCTCTCGTTTCCCTTTGCCAAGATATTTTCTTTCCTATACATTCCAAATTTTCTTCGACACAATCCATCCGTCTCACCCTGGATCTTTTCAGTTTGATGGATGGTGGATTCTGTGAGATGGCGATTTGACAGCTCTGGTGTCGTCCATTCTTTCCGAGTGGGCTGTCCATTTAACCTTAAGCCTTTGTGACTTGCAGAACCTGATGATCGTTTCCTTGTGATTCAGTTCCTCCAGTTTACTATTCATCCTTTTACGTGCCGTCGTCGTCTTTGCGCATTGGCCCGATTTTTAAAGACTATTCTTTCGAACTATGCCAGTCCAACTACGTGTTATTGCGTCAGCATCCAGGCCTTACAAGCAAGGTCACAAGTCACGACTTGCCAAATGATTGTCTTATAGGTAATGCTATGTGCGTAGTGTGCAAGTTGAGATAAAATAGAAAGAAAATATTTTAAAATACTGTTTTTAACTGTCATCGTTATTCACTAAAGCTATATGGATTATTTACGGGATATTTACCATGGTAATATTGGTAATGTTTTGGAATGAGCTCCCGATATTGGAAGACTGGTCTCCCCGTGAACATGGTGCATTTAACTGCGCCGAAATATCAGGAGCTCATTCCAAAACCTTACCACAGTATATATCTCGTAAATAATAATATAGCTGTAGAAATATTTTAAAACTCTTTGCTTAACATTTTTACTTGACTTTTTTTTATTTTCTATTTAAGTTATAAGACAAACAAACGTGAGAAATCTTCCATTTAGTTGCGATACTCTTCAATGTGAAGAATTCAAAATGTTTTCTATTAACGATGACGATACTGTTCCTGAACTCGGATTCCATACAAAAGACATCAACGCGCTCCTATTAAAAGGACATTTCACAAAAAAAATAAAAAAACGAATAAAACCCACGACGGGTTTTGGTGTTACAATAACATTGAATATTTTTTATTGTGATATCTGACGACCTCTGAGAGGACAATTGATTAGTGAGGTTCGTATCACGGAGAGCGACAGACGGCTGATGCGTGCGAGCACCTCCACACTGCAGGTTCCGTACATTAAAACATTTACTCACAAACTCAGTATGCTAATCTGAGCTAAAAAAAAACGCCACAGAATACACATGAGTACAAGTGCAGAAGATTCAGTCCGCAAAATCATTTAAATAAGTAGCGACTCTTGCTACTACACAATAAAGTGCAATTCAGGGCGTGCGAGCGCAAACTACCTACAGCTATATTAACCTAGAAGTTGCCTCTCTGTCTATCACGTAACTCTTGTCGCGTTATCTCTGTCTATCACACGGTAGCGGGCGCGGCAGGTCTGACAAGTCGGCTACTTGTAGTTTCATACCTAAAGTGCGGAGTGCGCCAGGCCTGACAACGCCTAAAATTGCGCTATCAATTTCTTTCTCAAGCAAATTGTCTTGCATGAAAATGAGATAGAGCATATTTAAGCAGTACGAGTATAGCCCGTTATGTATGCTATCCTATCTGTGGCCTTTCATCCACGTTTGTAACTGAACTTTCGTAACCAGCTACGAACAAGTATTTTTTTATTTTTAGCAGCTACGAAAACAAAATAAAATTGCAGTTTTCTCAACGGATTTTCATAACCAGCTACGAAATGTTTTTTCGTTCACGTTTGTAACTGAATTTTCGTTACCAGCAACGAAGACGTGGAATTTTTTTTCGAAAAAAATTTGATAACAGTTTTCGAGTCTGCACAATCCGGGCATACGGGCTCTTGGCCGGATTTTCAAGGTTCGAAACCACAAAAACAATCTGCTTTTCTGTGTTCGAAACCAGCCAGGCATCAAATTTTAAAATTGTCTACAACATTTAATTAAGTAGTTTATCCTAAAGTGTGGAACAACACTTCAAATAATAAAATTATTATTACAAAAAATAAGCTTTTTGGCGTCCGCCATATTGAATGTAGTGTGACGTCGTTTTATTTTTATATTCTTGTCATGTCATTTCATTTGATACCCATATCATGGGGGTGCATATAAATTACTCATAGATTCAGTACTGGTCCGCCATCTTTGGAAGTCCGCCACGTTGGATTTAAAATGTTGTTGCTTAGATGAGATTGAGATGCATTGTCATCAAAAGTAAACGTGTAGGTATGCAAAATTTCAACTCAATCGGTTGGGAAAACTGTTTTAAAATTCAGTTGCAAGATTTGACTCTTGCAATATTATGCTTGCAATGCTTTTTGATGCTTACAAGGAAATAAAAGCCTGTAAAACATCACTTCCCAGATAAAAATATCTTCTTGATAAAAATCGGTGATTGCAATCAATTTAGAAGAAGGTAGTTAAGAACTCACGCTAGAGGAAAGCATACATCGAAATGCAATTAATGAAACAGTAAATTATATCTGCCTACGTAGCACATTACGCGGTAGCCACTAGCCACTACTGAGGTGGTAACCTCCACGCCAATCTTAATGGTCACTTTGAAATGGACTACCTTTTCCTTCCTACTCCTAAGAGTTCTAAGTATTGCTATTCCACAGCCGTAATGTACTTGAATTTACGGCCGCTTGAATAAAGTCAATATTGAAGCGGCCGTAAATTCTGGCGTCAACTGTACTTGCTAACTGTTTCAGTTAGTTGCTATTTATGGGACAGCCGCGAGAAATGAAATGGACAAGATGGCTTTCCATCGAGAGAAATGTTGGACACTACCTAACAATCCATGACGATATTATCTTTGCGCAAAACCATGTTTTTTTTTTATAATGAGAGCGGAAAAAAAACTCGCAGTCTGCCTTATAGGGGAAGGACTTTCTACACCTTGCAGGTCCGTGGAACAAATGAGCGGAAAAATTGGACGGTACGGGATTTCCAGCTCTGCAATATGTGGCGGTGACCTTTTTGACAATGTCGGGATGTGTGGTAGTGGAATTCTGACGCAGGAATATGATGAAAAAGCTCTTCAGAGCATTCCTCAAATTCTTCCATCTCTTCTGAGGGTAAGTGGGTCCAGCTTGTTAGTGAGCTTGGTATTCTGCATGCAAGGATTGCATTAATCCCACAACAACTTCAATTTCAACAAACAAAGACGTACCTATGATAGCCCGTTGGACCAACTCTGCCAGCCATATCACAAGCTTTGCTTAGTTTGGGGTCAGATGACCGTGTGTGAAAAAAATATGTCCCGAATATTTATTTATTTAACCTACTCTATTTGATGCTAATTAAATAATATTGACCTTTTTGTGTAGTCATCGAAGAACTTCGATATTTAATTTGAACTGCATTAACCAGAACTGTTCGCATGTTGTACATATGTGCAACATGGGGTTCATCAAACGCGAATTAATATGGTCTTAAAAGGTTGACAACGTGTTTTTGATGCCTCTGGTGTTACAGGCGACGGTGACTGCTTACCATCAGGCAGCTCGACTGCTTTTTTGTCACAGATGGTATGAAAAAATTGTTCTGCCGGTTCACATTTGGTAACTGATATTTTTCTACCACTTTCAAGTTTCCAAGGTTCAAAGTACATGATCAATTGATCATGGTACCGTTAGCTTATCGGATAATAGAACCGGTAGCTGAATACAGGAAATTTCGAGTGCCGTCAAGTTTGGAATCATTTGTCTTATCATCGAGTATTTTTCATAATCTGTGATAACAAGGATCTGATGATGGAACCGAAAAACGTGCACTGATTTCCTTCTTCTTATATATAAAGGCACTTGCCAAGAAAAAAAAAACATTTATTTTAAACTTGTTTAACGATGATAGCTCAGTGGTTAGCGAGTGAGGAATCCAAACCACAGAGTGTGGATTAAAATCCCAACAATGGTGTATTTTGGCAGCTTCACTTGAGAGCCAGTTCCCATTCCAAGCTAATCGTGTTTACCATCTTCGACCACACTTAACATTAGCTTAGCTGTGACCAAAAACCTATCCTGTCAAACATTACTTGAAGAAAAATAATATTCGGTTCCCTGCCGAGCATGCAGATCCCTACAACTTGTAAATGCGCGTCATCTCGACACAAAGCCCAATGCTGGTGCTCTCTCGCTCACTGTTTGTTCAACAAACATCGCTGGCTCTACTCTGACCGCCATCGCTTGACTGTGGTTCGACCGACAATCAGCCGTCCAGCCGTCACTCCGGCGTCACTCCGGCTGTAGCTTCGTGCACCCGTGGCGACCCACGGTAGCACTCTACGACAGATCTGATACGCATCTAAATCTCTTTTTATATTTGTAGGCACACCTTATTCAAAACACTACACAATGAGTTAAAGGATGAGATAATGGTGCATACATTTCAGAAAATCTATAAATAATCAAATATTAAATTTGAGCATTCGGATTGTATTTAAACTTTCAATGATCTATGGGCAGTCTAACTGTTACTGTTAGATTGTATTTTGAACTAGTTGAGCCACATGGTTTACCCGCGTTATATACCTCCTTGAAGCAATCTCCTTGGTAACAATAGCAATCTCTTCGAATTTAGAAGTTTTATTTTTATTTTTATGATGTAATTTGTTTCGTCAATTCTTGCCGTTCCTTACAAAATATATGGGTAAATTAATTTTTCACTTCTCATGCTCGTAAAGTTCTAGTTTATGCCCGATGTAAGCGGACTAAAATTGCTTTTTATGCTGTAGTGCACAAAAGTTTTTTTTGCCTTAGTGTATAAAAGTAAACGACTAAAAACATTAAATGTGCGAGTGAGACAGCGGCGTGCCATATTTTGGGCTTTAATAGCTACTAATTAAAAGATTTCGGTACCAGTGATTATAAGTAATGGTAATCATATTATTTTCCACCCGCTACGTTGCCGTAAACTCTGAAAAACTAAATCGAACATACCTACATCGGCATCTTGCAGAGTTGGAGCCGGTTTGTGACAAAAAAATATGATAAGCTCTAGTTAAGATCAAGTAATTTTTTTTTTTTTTTACCATTCTAATTATTGTATTTTTTTGCCACAAACAAATTATGTCTATGTCTATGTCTACAGTTTCCTCTTTAGCCGTCCGTTTGATCATATTGTTTGCTTTGTGTGCCGCTCAATATTGAAGTGTGCGTTTGTAGCACTAGTAAGCATAATAATGTCAGTGTGTGCAATAAGTGTTTACCTCGCCCCCTTCAGTTTGTTATATTTTACATGAAAAACAAACAGCTGCTACCACGATAGATATGCAATAAATAGTTACACAAAAGTCAAAATGACGTTTTCACTAATGCAAACCCTTGGAATAGTTAGGCAGCGTTTTGTCTTTTTCTCTCTTTTTAATTTTAAACTCGATCGAGAAAGACAAAAGACAGACAACAACTACCAAGTAACTATTTCAAGGCTACTCCACGTTAATTAGAAAAGGGGCTAGTGTAAATGCCCTGTACTTGGGCTTGGATAGATAAATAGAATTTGGATAGCAATAAATTAGTTATGGCGAAATTTCTTCTGTACTAGTTCGAGTTTAAGGCAAATCCAAGCAATGTGATCAAAGGCGTAAACTATAGATGTAAGTGATGAGTGTTCCATAGAGTTAAGACATGTAATGAGAATGTGCCTGATAAAGTGAGATGGCGCTGGTCGCACTCCGCGGCTGTTAACCCTAGCATGATGGATCGGCACGAAGGAGACATTCGCAGCCTCCTGAAGGGCGCTGATACATTCTGATCATTAATATCGGCATTGAGCCGGTGGCGGCGCAGCGGGGCTCCGCACTCGCTTAAATAACACATTAGTACCAAAGCGGCCGACGCCATATATCTCCGCGCGCGGTATTACTCCGGTAAATCGGTACGTAACGAATCGGCCACGACGACAGCGAGGATTTATCGCGAGCACCCGACCGATCGTTGTCGCCGCTCACTAATCCGATTTGATGTACGCTCTGTGACCGACTGTGACCAAACTCGGACCGCCACCGCCCGGCACATTACTAAAATCCACTTAGCAAGATGCTGAAAATTTGATGAAGGAGTTTCGAAAAACTAAAAATAGTAAACTGAGCATAAACGGCAAAAAATTATTCTTTTTTTCAAATGGTAAAAACTGGGCCCTATTACTTAGCCTACGATGTCTGTCTTACCTATTAACGGCTATATCTTTCGAACCGTAATAGATAGCTAGTTGAAATTTTCACAAAATATGTAATGTTATGGCGGATTAACTGAAAAATAATAAAAAGTCAAAACGAAAGGGGTCTCCAATACAACAAACGTATTTTTGTATTAACTCTAATGTAAAAATAGTAATACGTAATTTGGTATGATTTAATTTGACACGCTCTAAAGTATAATAACAATTAATAAATAATGGTCAAATGCGAGTCGGTGATAAGTTTCTGTTCATTACCAAGTTATAACTGGTAATTTCGTTATTGAATTTTGTGGGGTAAGAAACCCTCAGTGCGCGAGCCTGACTTTCACTTGGTCGGTTTTTTAAATATAAGTGTAATGAATGCATCTAAATACTTCCAAGGTGAAGTTATTTTTAGGGTTCCGTACCACAAAAGGAATAAAGGAACCTTTATAGGTTCACTTTGTTGTCCGTCTGTCCGTCTGTCAAGACTAAGGGAATGAAAACCTATAGGGTACTTCCCGTTGACTTAGAATAATGAAATTTGTGTCTCACAGCACATATAAAAGAAAAAATCCGAATGTTGTTAATTTCAAATTATATCACGTAAAAAATATATATACGAATTTACATTTTGTAATTGGTATGTAAAGAGGTGCCCAGGTCCCAACAAGAGGTCCCAACCTCTTTGCCAACTACAAAGTTAAGTTTGTCCATCAATACTTAAACCTTTTTAACTGTTTTCGTCGAGACTTGATTCCCGGGATGGATGAACTATCTACATACAAATTATACGGAACTTTCAGGGTGCGAGTCCTACTCACACTTGTCCGTTTGTTTAATTTTTTTTGTATACAAGAAGTAACACAGATCTGTATTAGGATGGATCCACACGTCTAATTGTATGGAAACCCAGCGTGCTGCATTTTTTGTTATCTGCTATGACGTCACAAGATTAATTTCGTGGTAGTTTAACTCCATTCGCGCGGCCAACTGTTTTAGTAGACTATTTATAGCTTACTAGCTGAATCCCGCAGTGTTATCTGCAACAGTTTTTTTGCATTTTCTGGATGGAAAAGTACTTTGTCCGCCCTTATGATGTACACTATCATCCTGCCAAATTTCGTTAAGATCGGCTGAGACGTTTACTTGTGAAAAACGAACAAACATACAGACAGAGAGAAAGAGTTACTTTCGCTTTTATATAGAGCATTTTTTAATTTTTTAATTACGTCTGCCGCGATTCTGCCAAAATGACAGTGATCGAAATGAATGAAGGTGAAGCATTAAGCATTTAAGACAGGTTACAGACACGCAAAGTAAGTAAACTCACGTTCTCTGTATATTGAGGTCTGTTGAAACAAAGTATAAAAATGTGGCAGAAATTGTGACTATAATTATAGACGCAGAGGCCATTAACCCAAGAAGTCAAGTCAAGTATTAAAATGCACATACCTCAGACCTATATCCAGTAGTATCTAAATAATGGTATTATTAAAAGTGTTTTAGCATCCCCCACGATTCTGTTACGTAAATTCTTTCCATTCAATGGTTGCCTGGAAGAGATCGCTTTTAGCGATAAGGCCGACACTTGTGGCACTAGCTCGTAAGTGTTTTCTATCGTGTTGTAATTTTTATTTCTGGTGTACACAATAAAGAGTTCTATCTATCTATCTATATCCAAGTAGACACCACAAGTCGACCTACCTTGCATGTCATATTTCCGGTACAACTCCGATTTATTGTCGTAGTTGATTCTGGTTGAAGCCAGTCTGCTCAATCGATGCCGCGACACCACGTGTCAGTTGGAAACGAAAATGGTTACAATACTGAATCGTGTATACTACAAATACAGTTGGCCGACAAAATAGAGATATTTCTTTTCATAAGTACTTTTAGGTGCGAAATATTTTACGTTGGTTTTCATTGACAAAGCGAAGTAAGTTCAGTGTTGGACAAATCGTTGTTTAAAAAATTTTATGTTTGTATTTTTGTTCGACAATAACTTGAGTACCGTTCATTCAATCTTTATGAAATGTTGTAGGCAATTAGTTCAAGTAAATAGAATTTTTAAGTTCGTTTACAAGTTAATACGATGCAGGGGTTGTAAATATATTAAAATAACAAAGTTATAAAATACCGTTGGCCAAGGAAGGAGTTCCTAATGAATCCGAAATGAACATATTTTGTGCTAGCAGACCTGACAGACGTTGTCCTGTCTTAGAACTGTCAAACACGCAAAGTCAAAATTACAAATCTTATTTTTTTAGACCTTGAGTTACATTATTGGAGTTTTGTAAGATTGTAAGATTTTTGTAAGATCCCTATTTTTTTTGAAAATATAATATATCTTATGTTAACCGGGGATAGTGTAGCTTCCCAACAGTGAAAGAATTTTTCAAATCGGTTCAGTAGTTTTGGAGCCTATTCAATGCAAACAAACAAACAAACAAACAATCAAATCTTTCCTCTTTATAATATTAGTATAGACAAAATAATGTCAGTATGACTGAACTGAAGATTGTCAGTTGGTTATCGTAGCGTAGCTGTTAACTGTAATATTTTCAAAGACCTTGTATATAACTTCGACGAAAATAAAATGAATGGACAGGCCCAGTGGGAGCGCCCCCAACATAATTTGGCCCTGGTAACGCACAATGTTCGCACACTGAGGACCGACGAGAAGATTGTAGAGCTGGAGGAAGAATTGAGCAAAATACGATGGGACATCATAGGACTATCAGAAATCCGACGAGAGGGACAGGATACGATAGTTCTGGATTCCGGGATTAATTCTTATTTTATTAACAACGTGATTAAGGTCGATAGTGTGTCGAGCAGGGTAGCATACCTTATACTCAGAATAACCGATCGTTATTCGCTGAAGGTCATACAGGTATATGCGCCGACCTCGACATACCCTGACGATGAAGTAGAGGCTCTGTATGAGGAGATATCCGAAGCCATACATTCCTCCGAAACATACTTCACCGTTGTTATGGGTGACTTTAACGCAAAGGTGGGCACACGGAATGTCGATGAGTTAAGAGTGGGGTCATATGGGTATGGACGGCGGAATCCGAGGGGCCAGCGGCTGGTCGACTTCATGGAGAAGGAGGAACTCTATTTGATGAACTCCTTCTTTCAGAAGCGACCATCCAGAAAGTGGACGTGGATGAGCCCAGATGGTTCGACCAAAAATGAGATCGACTTCATCATGACGACCAAGAAGCGAATATTCAATGATGTCTCCGTGATCAGCAGGGTGAAAACCGGTAGTGATCACCGTATTGTCAGAGGCACATTGAATATCAACATCAAGCTAGAGAGGTCGCGTCTGGTGAAGTCCACGCTCCGTCCTGGTCATGCCCAAATCCAAAACCCAAATGACTTCCAACTCGAACTGCATAATCGCTTCCAGGGCCTTGCCGAAAGCGGAACTGTGGACGAATTAAACAATGGGCTGGTGGAAACTGTCCAAGCAGTGGGGTCCAAGTTCTTTAAGACCCCACCCCGAAAAAGACCCCAGAAGCTCTCAGACGAAACCATTAAGCTAATGAAGGACCGGACTGAGATGAGACTGCAATCTTCAGCTGATATGTCGGAATATGGCCAACTTAATAGACGAATCTCGAAATCGGTGCGACACGATCTGCGTTCCTACAATACAAGATGTATTAGGGATGCAATTGAGCGGAACCAGGGCTCGAAAGTGTTCGCGAAAAATTCGTCTATTGGGAAAAGCCAAATGACAAAGCTGAAGATCGAGGATGGCAGTATCATTTCGTCAAAGTCGGAGATTCTGAGAGAGCTTGAGAGGTTTTACGGACAGTTGTACACCTCGACACGACAGCCTATTGTCAGTACAGCTCAGGACAAGAGAGCTAAACTGACCCGACACTACACTGAGGACATCCCAGACATCAGCTTGTACGAGATTAGAATGGCTCTGAAACAGCTTAAGAACAACAAGGCACCGGGTGATGACGGAATCACGACAGAACTACTGCGAGCGGGTGGAAAACCGGTACTGTTAGTCCTCCAGAAGTTATTTAATTCCGTCATACTCGATGGTACTACGCCTGAAGCATGGCACAGGAGTGTGGTGGTGCTCTTCTTCAAAAAAGGTGATAACACCTTATTGAAGAATTATAGACCCATCTCACTCCTGAGCCATGTGTACAAGTTGTTCTCTAGAGTCATTACGAACCGTCTCGAAAGCAGGTTTGATGACTTTCAGCCTCCCGAACAAGCCGGTTTCCGTAAAGGCTGGAGCACCATAGACCACATACACACCCTCCGCCAGATTATACAGAAGACTGAGGAGTATAATCGGCCATTATGCCTGGCGTTTGTGGACTATGAGAAAGCCTTTGATTCCATCGAGACCTGGGCAGTATTACAGTCCCTCCAGCGTTGTCATATCGACTATAGGTATATCGAAGTGTTGAAGTGTTTGTATAGAAACGCCACCATGTCGATCCGATTACAGGACGAGAGCACGGAACCAATCCAATTGCAGAAAGGCGTGAGACAGGGAGATGTTATCTCTCCGAAACTGTTCACGAACGCATTGGAGGACGTTTTCAAGCTCTTGGACTGGAACGGATTAGGCATCAACATCAATGGCGAATACATCACTCACCTTCGTTTTGCCGATGATATAGTCATCATGGCAGAGTCGCTGGAGGACCTAAATACGATGCTCAGCGACCTCAGTAGCCTTTCCCAACAGGTGGGTCTTAAAATGAACATGGACAAGACAAAAATCATGTCCAATGTCCATGTTGAACCCGTGCCGGTAGTCGTTGGGAACGATACTCTCGAAGTTGTTGACCATTACACCTATCTTGGACAGATTGTTCAGTTAGGTAAGTCCAACTTAGGCAAAGAGGTCGCCCGAAGAATCCAACTCGGATGGGCAGCGTTCGGGAAATTGCGTGACATCTTCTCGTCCAAGATACCACAGTCCCTAAAGACAAGGGTCTTTGACCAGTGTGTGTTGCCAGTGATGACATATGGTACTGAGACGTGGTCCTTAACTGTTGGCCTTTTGGAAAAACTCAGAGTCACACAGCGGGCAATGGAGAGAGCTATGCTCGGAGTTTCTTTGCGCGATAGAATCCGAAACGTGGATATTCGCCAAAGAACCAAAGTCACCGACATAGCTGTTAAAATTTGCAAGTTGAAGTGGCAATGGGCAGGCCACATCGCTCGGAGAACCGATAACCGATGGGGAAGAAAGGTTCTTGAGTGGAGACCACGAACCGGAAGACGCAGCGTAGGTAGGCCTCCCACTAGATGGACCGACGACATAGTAAGAGTCGCTGGCATCCAGTGGATGCAAAAGGCAGGCTGTCGTTCAGTGTGGAGGTTAAAGGGGGAGGCCTATGTTCAGCAGTGGACGTCTTCTGGCTGATGATGATGATGATGATGATGAGTGGGAGCGCATTTTTGAAGATAACAAAATGAGCGCCGGCTCTCATTTCGTTTCAGTCGGTCTCTAGCCGTAGGAAGTGCAACACGTGTCTATTGTTACGTGATAACGAAACATCTGACAAAATTATGCTTTCCCGAAGTGTAAATACACAAATAAAACCGGGATCAATTATTGTAACAAATATACTGTACATTTTTATAATTAGGTGTTGAAGTATATGTCCGACAGTTTTGACTCGTTTCTACTGAGCAATTTCAATGGTTAGGGCCCGTCCATTCATTTTATTTTAGTCGAAGGTACCCTCAAGCATGAATATTATTTTATCAAGATCATGGCAGGTAGGAAAACAATGGAGCGGGTGTACTTTAGTGTAGGTGAAGTAAAAGCTTCTAAAAACGTAACATCGCGAGATCTCAGTTCAGGACGAAATACTAGTACCTACTTTAGAGCGGAAATAAAGTAGAGATTCGTCAAAGAAATAGTTTTGAAGATGAACTTCCAGAAATTAACGCCTTATTCTATCAAATATCTACTTACAGCTTTCAAATTCGGTCGGTTTAAATACCGGCCTCCTTACGTTTGTGTATTCAGCCCCTCGATGATGCTATGACGGACAGACATACAAACATTTTGTATAAATAATTATTTACTTTATACTTTTAAACAACTTATACTTAGGTTACTTTGTATTTGGTTTATCAGTAGGTAGATGTTGAATGTTGAATCATTCATGTTTTAATTAAAACAACATAACTTTTAAACAGGATGTATATGTGCTTAGGCAATGTAAAATTTGAATTTAAAGGTTACAATGAAACATACCTATTAGATAAACGCAACGGAAGATGGCGGTGCGACGACGCAACGCAACTCGTGGCTTCGAAGACTGATAACGATTCATACTGCTTTAAAGGGGTACATCCCGTTTGGTAACAATCCCATTTGGTAAACCACTTGATATACTTACTAAAAAGTTGCGTTTCGTAAACTATTTTATTCTTCATACATTTAATCTCGTTTGGCAAATCATTAATTTTGTACGGTACAGTCAGGTCCAAAAACCAAATATGTTTTTTTAAATTAGTTAGTTTAGTTGTTTAGTATTCTGAGTTTAGAAAAAAATCGTGAAAGTGGCCATCGAAGGTACACCTACCTGACATAGCTAACACTTCTAATAATCCAAGGTAATCTAAATCACATCACACTAACAGCCCTGCCGCTGAGAAAATGCGTCTGACAGCTGCAATAATCATCACAGCCATATTCAAGAAGAATGCGAGATAAAGTTAGAAATTAAAACATCGAGATACAATTCCTTTAGAGTCACAATCTGTCAGTGGAAACCGTCGAAAAACGTCCGCCATGCCACGTATACGTACCTAGGCGTTTGCCATATATATTCAAATTTAGACGTTATATCACTTGCATAGTGTTCAACGTTATTTGTCCGCTATGTCATTTTAGTAGCAAGTACCCCAAGGTGAGATTAGCGGAGAAAAAAACAGACTAAACTCCAAGGTCTAAAACGGTCCAAGCATTTATTTGCTCTGACAGCTGCAAAAACATTGTAATTTTTTTTTTATAAATCTGATGAATTTTTCCTTAGCCGATTGAGCTGAAATTTTGCATACACGTTTCGTTTGGATGACAATGCATGGTTAAATATATGACGTCATTCTAAATCTAATATGGCGGACTCCCAAAGATGGAGGATGTAGACCAGTTATTCTGTATGCACCCCTATGATATGGGTATCAAATGACAGGGTTTGCTGACGTCCCAAGATGGCGGACAACATTTTCTTTTCTACCATCATGATATCGATATCAAATGAAAGGGTTTACTAATAATACGAAACAAAGCTTGTTTTTAATGTTTTATTTAATTAAATGAATGCATTTCCTTTCTCTAAATTGGCAATACCAAACCATCTATAAGGGTTTTGGCGCCAACGTGGAAAAAAAATTCAAATTCGTGTGCTATAAACATGCTTGATTGTGGGCAAGTGATATAACGAGGTGAAACGTGTCTTTTCGTGTTGTTTCCAAAACTCCATAGGAGCCTCTTGTAAAGTCTCCACCACTTTACAGGGGTATGAGTTTGACTTGACCGTGACTTACTTAGCTTGACTCTGACTGTGACTATGACTTGTTTGACGCTATTAAGACTATGTAAACTGTTTAAGATTACGACTAAAGGACATCGAATCCATGGTCAAGAAAATTTTAAAAAAAAAATATACTATATATATATATATATATATACCATATATATAAGTTGTTCCTCAGTAAGCGTGTCACTTAAAGAACGGCTGAACTGATTTGGCTTTTTTTTAAAGTTCGTAATTGCCTGAACTAGGTTTTAAGGGAAGAAAAACTGCGAAATTTGCCTGAAGCTTTTAAAAATTCTAGAAATAATTAAAGTCCTCTTTTTCATGGGATTTTTGTAAGAACCAAACAAAATTTAAATTGGAACAGGTGAGTTACCAAAATCTGAAAAATATTCTTGTGTAATAATACCCTTTGACTTTTGTCCTGCTTTCACATTAGCCGAGAGAGCGAGACAAAATTCTAGACATCTGTCGAGTCAGCTAGTAAATAATAATGAAACCGGCTAAGTGCGACTCGGGTGGACGCTGAGGATTCCGTACCATCACACAACGTATTAGCTACTAAAGTACAAAAAATAGTGCAAAAAGACAAAACCCCATCAACTGAACAGTAATTTGTCTCTCGCACTTGGCCATTATTTATTATATTTTGTTGTTATACTTTACGAGTGTGTACTATAAATAATTATAATTATAATAATATTATAAAGAGGAAAGATTTGATTGTTTGTTTGCATTGAATAGGCTCCGAAACTACTGAACCGATTAGAATGTTTTTTTCACTGTTGGTAAGCTACACTATCCCCGGGTGACATAGGCTATATTATTAGCTATACCCGTGAAAAGCCGGGGCGGACTGCTAGTCTATACAAATATTATAAAGAGGAAAGATTTGATTGTTTGTTTGTTTGCATTAAATAGGCTCCAAAACTACTGAACCGATTTGAAAAGTTCTTTCACTGTTGGTAAGCTACACTATCCCCAGGTGATATAGGCTATAATCTATACCCGTGCGAAGCTGGGGCGGACCGCTAGTTATATATAAAAAGATTGTCCATAGAAATGTAGGGTCTAGAGATAAATCAAATGATGAAGCCCACTATATACCAACTAGCAGTGAACTTACATGCTGGTGGCATTATCGATTTTAAATATAAGTAGCTCACAAGATATGCGCTGATTTGATTTGGCTCTAATTGTGATTTAAATGTTGCTAATTCTCCCAAGAGATTAAAGTAGTTTTAACAATAGACTTCTAAATCCATGTAAAAATATTATTTTGTTCTTTATAGTGGTACAAGTGGTCCGCCGCAGCTTCACACGGGTATAGTTTATAGCCTATGTTACCCGGGGATAGTGTGGCTTCCCAACAGTGAAAGAATTTTTCAAATCGGTTCAGTAGTTTCGTAGCCTATTAAATGCAAACAAACAAACAAACAATCAAATCGTTCCTCTTTATAATATTAGTATAGATTAACTTAGAATGTCTACGTTTTGTGGTTTATTGAAGTCGGTTTGTTTAAAAGTTAATTTATTGCTGATGACAGTACAATAACGATAGTACCTACGTAATAGAATTGGCAATTTATAGCTTCAGATGAACTAAGTAAGGAATCTCATTACGGACTACGTATTAAGATAAAAAAATTGTCAACTGAAAATATAAGCAAGCGGGCCACATGGTGGTAAGTGGATACCGCCGCCTATGTACAACTGAAACACCAGAAGCGCTGCCTACTCTTAAGGACATTTTTTAAACTTTGAAAATTTGCATACACTAAAAAGCTGCTTCGTTCTGATGTTCCCAGCCCAAAAATATCATAGGTAGGTAGTTCATATACTAAGTAAAGTATTTATCATACCTATACCTATATTATATATATACTTACATCGATAATGAGTGAAAAACGTGTGTTAATACCAAGAGCTGATATTAGGGTTGATAGTTAATATGTAAATGAAAGCTTAAAAGAACTCGTAGACTCACCTTCATCTCCAGCTTTACGACCAACACTTTGACAGCTTGTGTATAAGAATGTCACAGAACCAAACAAACAGAACATGGACCGGCGGTGAGAACTGCATTCAGTCGAGGGACATCAGGAAGGAGCGCGAGGCTCTGAGGCACTGGCTGCCTGGTGCAGCGCCGCGCGACCGCACTACTCGGCTGATGGGGTTCAACTGACGTTTTTACTGAAAGGAGGGCGGTGCTTGTCGAGGGCCCGCGTGCCGCTCGTGCTCATTGGACGCTATCGCGGGGCGGTGCGAAGTCTCTGCGCCCGCCTCGGCCAGAGCGGAGCTCACCACAAAAACACTACCATCGCGTCTGAATTACTTCGTACGTGTACGTTTAACAACAATTTTAAACCGGCTTTTCGCGTGACGTATCGGTTTTCGATTACACTATGAATTGCTGATTGAAAAGTAGGGGCACCAGCGGCGGTATAAGGCGCTTCTCGAATACGTTCAATGCTACGATCTAACGTAGTAGCTTACCTAGTCTGTGATTGACGGTCAAATTGCACGGAATTTCGATAATTGTTTAAATTGGTCCTTGAATCAAAAATTGATTTTTATAACTTTATTTAATCATCGTAACATAACTTTACGATTTCTATGTCGGTAAATTGAACCATAAAATGTATAATTTTAAGACAAATTGCAGCATTGAGGCGTACGGATTACAGATTCGTTAAGTAGTTTATGTGATTGATCCATCGCATAGAATATTATTACTGATGGCCAAACAAACGAGCTTAAGACAAATGTGCGCTTGTCTGTCTTAATATATTAGATACATAATATCATCAAACAGTTAAATAAAATGTGTTATTGTGATTGATATAAAGTAAAATATATACCTACGTTACCATTTAAAAAGTTTGTCGAGGTTTATTTAAAAAATATTTAGAATAATAAATAAATATAATAAATACCTAATAGAAGCAATGGTAAGCAACGGTGTAGCCGAGGATGTAACATGATGATCTAGAAGAAAACTATTTACTCTATCCAAGTCAAAAGCGAAAGGAAAACGGTATAAAATAGCAATCAATTTGTGGTGACATTATTTTCCTACTTGTTCTATTGGTAGAATAAATGGTAATTATGTTTCCTACTTGTTCTATTGGTAGATCAAACGATAATTATTTTTCCTACTTGTTCTATTGTTAGAACAAACGGTAATTATTTTTCCTACTTGTTCTATTGGTAGAATCAATGGTAATTATTTTTCCTACTTGTTCTATTGTTAGAACAAACGGTAATTATATTTTCTACTTGTTTTATTGGTAGAACAAGGAGTAGAACAGATGGGAACGACTCTATTGTATTATCCTCTGAGATCCAGTGACTCAATATACTTATGTCTACGATTAAATTTTGTATTTATGGATTTAGTGTTTTTGTTTTAACTTGAACAAAACTAATAAAAAAAACTAAGTTTCTTCTAATTTCTTAGTTTTTTTCTAATTTCTTTCTTCTAAGTTCTTTCTACGCTATCAGCTACCCACAAAGAAACTGATACGATATTATTAAGTTGCTTGCAATCTTTAAGTACCTACCTTAGTTATATAAAACATGTATTTTCTCACCTGAGTGGATTATTGTTATTCTTTGAAAAAGTAAAATCTTAACCCAAAGATACGCTTCCATTTGTACGACCCTGTATGCTAATTTGTATAAAAGTGAACCAAATATAAATGATTTGATTAGTGAAAAATAATAAACAATGGCATCGATTCTGATGCACTCTAAACTAAACTAAACTAAATTTGACATCACTAAAATTGTTGCCATCCTCCTCTCACGTATTAAAATAAAAAGAGAGGCAGATAATTTTAGTCCTGTCAGATTGGTTTAGTTTAGTGAGTGGTATGACAGAATAGACGCCAATACATAACACTTACCACCACTAAGGAATACTTAAAATTGTTCTGTCAACTTCTCGTTGACGGAAATTGTCACACATGAAAACGAGACAGAGCAATTTTAGGTATTCCCTCAAACTTAAATAACGTCTCTGAGTGCGGCTGTGAGTGCGGCAGTGAGTCAAAAACAAAAACTTAGTTAAGTACTTTTTTTTTTATAGAATAAGTGGCAAACTAGTAACTGGCCACCTGATGGTAAGTGGTCACCGCCGCCTATAGACACCTACAATACCCGGGGCATTGTCAGTGCGTACTTGTACAAAGTAGGTATTCGGATTGTCTCTTTTATAACTATGACAGTTAAGTACTTGTTAAAAATATCGCAAATATCATGAGCATGACATGTGCATCGCGTGTTCAGTTGAAGCACGTAATGAGCGGGCGAGAGTCGCGGTAATCACCACAATTGTCTCCGAGGACGTGGGAGGCGGGCGGCACCGCCGGCAGCCGCTAGTACTCGAGTGGGTAATGCGTGCTCGAGGGTGGATTATCAACCTAATTGCTACTTCACGACAGCTTACTGTTCCTAGTTAGGGTACGAGGTACAACAAGTAGAGACGCCGGTTCAGACCTAACACATTATAAATACACGAAGTAACTGCGGCTTATTTATTTTTAGGGTTCCTGTATGTCTGTCTGTCTGTCCTTCTGTCTGTCCTACCTATTAACGGCTATATATCTGATATCTGATAATATCTAACTAACAAATAATAAAATAAAATAAAAGTAAAAACGAAACCAGTACCTACCTTACAACAAACGTATTTTTTTGTATTTTTGTATTAGCTCTAATGTAAAAACTGTAATACTTACCAAACTTAACATGGTTATACTAAATGCTTTAAAGTATAATAAAAAATGGCCCAGTGCGAGTCGGTGACAAGTTTATGTTCATTACCAAGTTACAACTGGTAATTTCGTTATTGAATTTTGTGGTGGTATGGAACCCTCAGCACGCGAGCCCGACTTGCACTTGGCTGGGTTATTGCTTTTAACTCCCCTTTTTGATCATAATATACAGGGTCAAAGGTAGCTTAAGATAATACTTAAGACAAACAAGGAAGATGTTAAGGTGGCGTGGCGGGTGCGTACGCATCAACACTAAATCGGGAATGAACCAGAAAAAATACCTAATTGCTTAACTAATCTTTTAATCCACTACCGGTGAGAATTGTTCCGAAATGATAATGCTACTTGATTAATCAATATTTGTCACCTGCTTATTACTTTTCGCAATAATTAATTAAATACCTCCCAAGTAGTACCTACATACTCTCTTTTTAGGCCGTGGTAGCCGCTAGACTTGAAAGCGTGAGGTCGTGGATTCAAACCCGGGCCCGTACCAATGAGCTCTTTGGAGCTTATGTACGGATTTTCATATACCACTGGCTTTTCGGTGAAAGAAAACATCGTGAGGAAACCTGCATACGTACGGAGAAGGAATAAAATGGCGTATGTGAATCCACCAACCCGCACTGGGCCAGCGTGGTGGATATAGCCCAATCACCCTTTTGGGGGTAAGCTAAAAGTCCAGCAGTGGACTGTTAAAAGGCTGATTATGATGATAATGATGACTCTCTTTTTAAGTCACTAAGTATTTTTTTATTTGCTCGATAATAACCCGTTAAGAAAGAGCACACAAACAAGTTCCTGCTGGGGGTGGAAACGTAATTACCGTCTAAAAGGGGTTACTCCTGACTTTCAATTTGTCTCGCCTGCAATTACTGGCGTCAGCGCTCCGACATCGGAAAGGCTCTTTCCGGCTTCGGATTTTTAATTCAGCGCTTCAAATAGATTTTTTCAGTGCTGATACGAACGGAAACGCCACCGGAAGGATCGATTCCGCCCGCCGCCGCCCAGCGCGACTCGCCCACCCGCCGCCCAAATTTGCAATTCTAATTCTGAATTGAACCAACGTTAACTACCTACCTTACCTTCCTATCTCTCTTGCAAATGAAAAGTGTTTAATTTCGAAATAATATTTTGGCCTAAAGGCGCAAGTATAGTAGCCTATAGACAGTTGTACATGAGCCTTTTGGAGTAGAAAGTTTAGGTCCGTGGGGCTCGGGTGCATAAAATTAAATATTTTTAAAGATTTGTCTATACGTCTGGTCGAAGCAACTAGTGACCAAAACGCTATGATTGTGATTTCAAAGTGATGTAATACTACTTAATGTATTCGACATAATTTTGTAAGATGCATCAATTTTATTACTTCGTCTTATTAGAAATGCCGTTTTTATATTAGTTCTCACTCAATTCCGTACCAGCTGAACGTCATCAACATCATCAGCCGAAGACCTCCACTGCTGAACATGTAGGAGGGATGCATACATGCTGAACACGTATGCTAGCAAGGGGGAGGCCTCCCTTAGAACCCCACACTGAATGACAGCCTGCCACCTGAAAGTCAACGACGGCTGAATGAATTTTGATGTAATTTGCTATGTAGGTATACCCTAGCTTACTTTGTCACGAAGGCTATTTATTGTCTTGAATAAGTTTCATCATCATCATCATTTCAGTTTATCATGTTTCCACTGGCTTTCTCTCAGAGAAAGATCGCTTTGCGGGCAGTCTGGTCATAAAGGTTAAAATGTATGGAAGAAGGAGTTGAATGTCTTGCTAGACAGAGAGCGCACTATACTTACTAATGACATCACTTATGACTACGCAACACTAACTCCATACAGACACTCACTTGCGGGAAGGGGACAGAGCATCCCTTTTTAATTCAACCACAAATTTTAAACGCTTATATCTCGACCATTCATATAATAATATCTTGTCCATACCTATATATTGTTGTCTTGTTATATCTTGTCCATATTAATAATAATTTCTTTATTTTAATATTAAGTACATTTACATTATATTTTCAATGAGTTAAGTATCTTTTATATATATGTAAAACAAAGTCGGGTTAGATACACCATTTATAAGTCAAGATCGGCTGACCCATTTTCGTGATCTTTGATTTGTTGAATTTCTCTCCGCTCCGAATAGCAGAATAAGTATTAATATATCGGAAAAAATCATATTTTGATGCATATTAATTTTCCCGTACATTTTGTATGGAACGCCAAGAATTAAAGTCATTGACATAATAATATTACATTTGTCATCTAAGTCAAAGGAGGTTGCTTTCGCTACCAAGGAGGTTGCTACAAGGAGGTATGTAATGTAACGCGGATGAAACCGCGAGGCGCAGCTAGTTATTAACGAATCAGAACTGTCAGATAGCCTATTACTGTGATTTCTTCTGGATGGGTTGTAATCGATGTGGCGGACATGATTCACCTGCTTGTGACGTCACCACGGGACGGCTGGCCTCCGTAAGCGAACGAGGGCTGATAACGCGGTTATCGAATCATCTTGCATTGTTACTACGTATTTCTATACAGTAGTTTTTAACTACTGTTATTGTTATTCAAATTATCTCACATCGACAGGTGAGTAAGCTTTTGTATGTGATATCGAGAAGGGTGACAGCTTTTTACCCAACGAATCGAAAGCCAAAAGGAGGGTAATGTTGTTATTTGGAATGTATGAATCACAGTGATATGAATGTCGTTTAGTGTGGAGGTTAAATAAATAAATAAATAAATAAATAAATAAATATTCGGGACATTTTTGCACACACGGTCATCTGACCCCAAACTAAGCAAAGCTTGTGATATGGCTGCCAGAGACTGATATACATACATATATAGTTTTAAATACATACTTAAATAGATATTAACAACCAGATATAGAACAAACACAAATGTTCATCACACAAATGTTTGTCCTAGATGGGAATCGAACCCACGCCCCTAAGCTTAGAAGGCAGGGTCACTACCAACTAGACCAACGGGCTATCATAACATAATAAAGGCCTTAACATAGGCCTCCCGGCCTATGTTCAGCAGTGGACGTCTTCTGGCTGATGATGATGATGATGATGAATCACATTGATGCCAGGCATTTGAAAGAAAGAAATAAAGAAAGAAAAATATATTTATTCATGACAGAAACAAAAGATACAAAAACATGATTTGATGATTTGATTTGATGGCCCGTTGCTCTAGTTGGTAGTGAACCTGCCTTCTATGCTTGGGGGCGTGAGTTCGATTCCCACCTATATAGGGCAAACATTCATGTGATGAACATTTGTGTATGTTCTATATCTGGGTTTATTTAAGTATGTATTTAAAAATATATAAATGTGTGTATATGTATGTCTCTGGTAGCCATATCACAAGCTTTGCTTAGTTTTGGGTCAGATGACCGTGTGCGCAAAAGTGTCCCGAATAATTATTTATTTATTTATTGAGTATACCTGCGACACAGTTCTTGAATGAAATGTAGAAACACAGTGTCATATTGAGTGGTAGCTTGGCGCTTCAGAAGCGCAATGTCGGTCCATTGCCAGCGTTTACCGCTCTAGGGGAACATTTATTTCATTAGGAATTTATCAACGAAGCACTTTTCTTACTCGCCTGGTTTGGTAATTGGATTCCACGCACTCGTGACGCCACCCTGCAGGTTGGAAATACGCAACTTTCCTCCCAGGGCTTCAACCTTTGTTCCTATATTACTATTTTTTTTTTTTTTTTTTTAATGTGCATAATATTTCTATCCCATCCATCTAAATATAAGTTAATCACTTAAAAAGGGCTGAGACCGATTTAGCAATTTTATTTTCAATTACGGTTTCGTACTTAAAATATAAAAACTGGACCCTATTACTAAGCCTACGATGTCTGTCTGTTAGTCTGTCTGTCCGTCTTTCCGTCTGTCCTACCACCCTTAAACGGCTGTATCTTTCGATCCATAATATAATTATAAACAGTTGAAATTTTCACATAGGTACTACGTAGTATTACGGCAGTTTAACAAAAACTAATAAAAAAGTCAAAAATTCTAAACGAAAAGGGGCCCCCCTTTTCGTTTTGAATTTTTGACTTTTTATATACCCATACAACAAACGTATGTAAAAACGGTAATAGGTACGTACAAAGCGGTAAGCGTCAAACTTGGTATGATTAGTGGATTATAGTAATTGTATTTTGTGGTGGTACGGAAACCTCAGTGTGCGAGCCCGACTCGCACTTGGTTGGTTTATGATTGTTATAGTCCGAGTAAAGTTCAAAAGGAAAGAAAAATTTCAAATGTTGTGGAAACTTTATTCTATGGGATTTTTTCACGCACTAAATACCATAACTCGATCAAATTTATTAAAATACTTGCTGAAATCCGCTACTTCGTACGCGTAGACCTCGGCCTTCGGCCTCGCTACTACAACCCGTTATAGCCTATGTGTTAATCTAATGTATAAGCTATATTATTGTAAACTTTCATTAAAATCCATTCGGTAGTTTTTGCGTGAAAGAGGAACAAACATCCATACATCCATACATACAAACTTTCGCGTTCGTAATAAAATAAAATAATATATATATAGTAGACAGTAGTAAGTAGGATGGACAGGACAACATCTGTCGCGCTTGCTACTTTCAATATAAAACTTAAAAATTCTCAATTTAATCAAAGGTTCGTACTATATTAGCACAGTTTTGTCATTTTTCCTAATAGTTATAATGAGCCACAGACTAGGTAAAGCTATAGAAAGTCTTTGTTATGAGCCTAACAAAAAGCTAAACAGTGCTTAAACTGCACTGTCAACTTTTTGCTGATGTAAATTGTCACGCGCCAAAACGAGACAGAGCAATAACAATGTTTTACTTTACTTACGTTTCTGAGGGCGTGTATGTTTTCACAAATTATTAGGAATTGCCGTTACTTACATGTTATTTGTTGAAAGCTTTATTTTGTTTGTATTTACAGAAGCTGTCACGATGGTACAGCAACAGGATGGAAACAAATAAGGCGAGCGCCGCGCGAAGAGGAATGAATAAACAATAAGCCGGGCGCAGATTGTGGGGGAGTCAACTGGAGTAGTGGACAGATGTACAACTCGAAGGAACTGCAGATAATTACTTACTAAGTCACCAAAAGTGTTAGTGAGTGCGGTGAGTGTCTTTTTGGGTAACTATACCTAGTCTGTGTTGTTGCCATACCCAATCAGGGTCATTATGTGATACTTTAAACATGCTACCTATGGTTTTTATAATAAATGCAATAAACTATTAAGTATTATGCATATTATGCAGGTACATAGACATAGAAATCAATGCTTTAGTACATTAAAAAAAAAAATGATAAGAAATACTTAGTCAAATTAGCGTACTTTATCATGAAAAAATGGCGAGATAATTGTAATTATGTTAATGCCAACACTAAAGTAAAACAACTTTGTTACTTGGTTTGTTTGTTTGATATTACCCATACCTAGACAAAAATATGGCCATCATAAAGAAAAAAAATGTCAAAAAAAAAATATACACAATACAATAACTCTTTATTAAAATACCACAAAACAAGAATGACATAAAAATTACAATAAAACTATTATCTAAAGATCAATAGAATTATGTTCCAGTGATAGTTTTGAGACATTTTTGTGGCTACTTTGATGAAATGTATTTACTGTGTCTGAAAATAATGGTATCTTTTTTAAAGAAATGGCACATCTCTTTCAGAAACATTCTTTGAAAAAAAATATAACTACAAAACGTTACATATTCAAGTGCATTTTCGTAATTTTTCTAAAATTGTAGCGAACCACTGTTTTGTGAGAGTTGTCTCTCTGCAACGCTCTGTATCACGGGCATAGAAACGCTGATTGCAGCAGCATAGAGACGTGGCCAGCAGCGAGGCTCGCTGTTTGCTTTGTATCACTATGCACACAGCGAAGCGCCAGTTACTTGATCAGGTGATGCCTCAAAAGTACGAGTTTGTGTTATATTTGTGGCTGTTTTGAGAACACTTGAGTTCTTTCTGTCTTGTAAGAAAGCATAAACAAGATGTCGTGTCACTTTTAGGGTAGAAAACGGAAGTGATGATAAAAGCACAGATATACACAACCAGATCGGCAATATATTTTAGTGAAAGAGACAACTTGATATGGCTCAGCACAAGTACGAAAAGGACATAAATAGATTTTGTTGTCCTTATCGGCGTGACCTGTTTTTGGTACCTCAAGTGTCAAAATCTGTAATAATCAGTGACAAACAAAACGGGTCTGAATTATATTTATTGCCTTTTTTTGGTGATTTAATGTGATAAATGCGTGTTTCCTCTGAGAAATAATTGTAAAAGATATTTTACAATGGTTGGTTGTAGCATTTTGGGCTGCAAGAAGCGCAGTGAGCGAAAATACGATGATGAGCGAGAGGCACTGAGCTAGCCACGCTCATTGAAAATCTATAGGTAGTAGATCTGTGGATAAAAGCTATGATTTTATTTGAGGTACTAGTCAAGTGTCAAATATGATGACATCGTAAATGCTAAAAGCATGGACGTAATAAAACCTATGGTTACAAGTCAATACTATATCCAAAGGTGTATTTGGAGCTTTGAATTGTCTGAAGATATCACAGACTAGGTAGGTAATGCTACTAACTTTGAGCTATCTGTTTTTGTATATTAGGCCAAGTAGTATAGGTATTTACTGTTAATTGATTTGTATTTCTTAGTTAATTACTAAGAGACACTACTGCCAAAAAATAGTCTAAAATGAGTTTGAAATTTTTTGATTACCATAGTAGGTTAAAAAACCCTGTGACGGTATTTATAGGGGATGATATTGCACAAACGGTACACTTGAATGGAAAATGATGTACCAAACCTCACTCTCATTTCAAAAGAGCTATTTAATGACACGTCTTATGAGGGGTGTAGTCAAATAAATTTTATACATCCCCACTTTTCGTCGCCGTCTTTATAATGACGTCATAAACCCAGTGACCATCCCTAAACTCTCGAAAATATATCGACTTAATATTTATTAAAACCACTTGAAATGAACATACAGCCACGTTCTTTGCGTCATCGACTAGTAAAAAGCAGTTAAAGTTTCATAACTTCACCGTGAAACGACGTGAATCAAATAATAATGTCGCTCGAGAATAAGCGCGAGAAATACATGTTCAAATAAGAAGGTAAATTAAATAAAGTTCTCAATGCAGTTGTAACTAAACTTAATACAATTACATGTCGACCGCCGGATTACAAGCATCGCGTAGAAATGATAGCGTCGACATTTGGCGCGTCGAATTGCAACGTTTGATCAGCCTTTTGTGCGGGTAAAGGCTATTAGCACAACGGGATTACATGGCAGGCGCGCGCGCACCCGACCGCGAGATGCGATTACCCGTCCGCCCGAGCCCTCGTCCCCCGCCCGCCCTGTCTACCGCCCGCTGACCCCACAGAACAACCCCTAGTTTTTGATCAGTAATTGGATTTCGACGGTTGTGTAGCGCTAAAATGTTTCATTATATTATAGTCATATTCTGACAAGAAGTTTAATTTTTGAAGTGAATTCTTTATTTCTTTTTGAAACGCACTGAGCACTTTATTTTGAGGGTATTGAATGCAACTATCTCGTACCACTAAACAATAACTATTGTTTATCTAATATAACACAATGTCTTGTAGATAGTGGGAGTGGCGTTTATACATTAAAGCAAACTTTAGCCTGTCTCATACTTTGATTTACTTACTTGGAAAGCAAGCAATGAAACATGAGTAAAGTAGGTGTATCAAACGACATAGTTTTTTAAGTTTACAAGGTCCTGTCAGCTGCTTTGCCTGCGTTTGAATGTGTGAGACAAATCTTGCACCTGAATTTTATTTTATGATTAATATAATAAATTAGCGCATAAGCTAATGACATTAATCCTAGTTTTTTTTTTGCAATATTTAATATTTTAATCAATTATTAATAAATCATTTATCAATTTATTATTTTAATCAATTGATAAATGATAATGATAATGATTTTATGTATTATATGTATATATAATTACATTCTGAATTTGCACTTGCAAATTTAGTTATATGACATTAGATTTATTTAACTAGAATATGTGAGATAACTGCAACTGCACTATTTCGTTTTTATTTCAGTAAATAAATGGACACAAAACCGCTGCCTAAGCTGACTCCGAAGACTTAACTCAATTCTGTAGACAAAAAAAAAACTATTGTTAAAATCTCACCTACTTTACTTTGTACGTATTTTATGAGCTACATTTTAGACACCATCATAAACCCGCATCTTAGCCCTTCTAGTCAATTTTAAACTCTACGTGTATTGTGTGAAACCCCAATTTCGGCGAGCAGAACAATGTTTGAACAATATCTTCTGGCGCTAAGTGCGGATGTTGCAAAGTTCTCTCGGGGGACTTGTTAGTGTGTAACTGGTAGTTTGCAGCGATAGATTGAGTTATTGTCACTAAACATCATAAACAAAACCTCCCTAGAGACGTCCGGGTTAAGGAAGGCACAAGCAGCTACGACGCTACGCGGTGCGCGTTGACCTCTTTTCTCATGTAAGAATAGAAGAAGAAAGAAAGAAAAGAAAATAAATTTTATTTTACACCTTTACAAAAACTTATATCTAAAGGATACAATCAGTGTCGAATGGGTCCGTCTCAGCAAATCAAAGACTATCAGCGTTGGTTTTCAGACGAACCCTTGAGTTTACACTTACATTACACTTGACACAAATTTACATATATATTTTTTGAGTAAATGTTTAACTAAATTTAAAGTACTAAAAGACGGAGTATTTATTAACAATAATAATATTGACAGCAGGAAAGAAAAAAATATTGAAATAAAAATTTACCAGTTGGAAATAAATAAATAAATACATAAATACAATGAGGAAAGATTTGTTTGTTTGTTTGCATTGAATAGGCTCCGAAACTACTGAACCGATTGAAAAATTCTTTTACTGTTTGGAAGTTACCCTATCCCCGGGTGACATAGGCTATATATCAATACCCGAGCGAAGCCGGGGCGGGCCGCTAGTTTATGATAAATATAAAGATTATTTATTTGCACAAAACACGAGTAAATCATACACACATTTAAAAACGCATGCACAATAGGTCGGTTAAAATATTTGTCATTTTTTATAATGTTTTGCCTAGTTTGTAGTCGTACAAATCTAGAGAAATTGTGTAAAAATACCGCAAATATTATATTCATAAAAAAATACTTTCAATTCAATTTCAATGGTTAAGATAACATTTTATTAATTTAAAATATGCTGGCGTGTTTCTGGCTCAACGCATTAGCATTGCCATTCAACGTGGTAATGCCGCCAGCATGTTGGGTACGCTGCCAACTGGTAGTGGGCTTGAGCATTTGGATTGTCTTTAGACCTTCAACGGTCTATGGGCAGTCTAACTGTATTTGTAGTGTTAGTTTTAGCTTGTATTTTGTTTAGTTATTAAAGGCACTTGCCCGAAAAAAAATTAAATAGATAGAGAATATAGTTGTGATAATTACGTAATTATTCGGTGGTGATGGACTCTTTTCTTTCTACTCAAATTAAACCGTGATGAAGTCTGTTGTACATGCCACCAGATTTTCGGCTATTCGCTTACAACAAAGAGCTTAGCTTACAGACACTGCCAGTTGACATGTCAAACTAGAATCATATTACATCATGGAATTTTTAGGGTATACAAAGTATTACATAGAATGTTTTTCATGAAAGAAGTTCCCAAGACACGGTTCTGTCATCGCGTATCACTATCAGTATCATTTCTTGAGCTGCACTTTTAACAGTGCAACGTACACGACTGACAAATTAATAAAAATCTCATAGCTGGCGCGGCTGCCAATTCGGCAGAGCAGCACAAGCGACGCAAATATGCTAACTTCGGCAGTGGTTACAAATTTGAGGCGTTTGCGGTCGAGACATTGGGCCCTTGGGGACCGGGAGCTCACCTTATTTTAAAAATCTTTCAGAGCGCCTGGTTTATGCGACGCGTGACCAAAATGCTGGCGTGTTTCTGGCTCAACGCATTAGCATTGCCATTCAACGTGGTAATGCCACAAGCATGTTGGGTACGCTGCCAACTGGTAGTGGGCTTGAGCATTTGGATTATCTTTAGACCTTCAACGGTCTATGGGCAGTCTAACTGTATTTGTAGTGTTAGTTTTAGCTTGTATTTTGTTTAGTTAATAAAAGCACTTGCCCAAGTTAAAAAAAACTCACTAGCGTCCAAACACAGTAACAACACCTGACAACTTTACTACAACATGGGAACTTAGTTCCGCTGTTTGCCGTGGGACTTCAAACATGAAAAGCACTGTAGATAGGTACATGCATAGTAGAATAAAAAAAAAAACATTTTTATTTTCACTTTACTTTACTATCAGTATCTACCAGTATCTGGAATAAAATTTGCGTGTCTAAATAGCTTGACAGCCAGTCTAATAAATTTTAATATTTTTGTGTTAACAGTTAGATCATCGAACTACTAGTCGGATAGAATGGAATAAACGCGAATAAACGTATCTTTTGACGTCTGTAACAATGACGTAAACTACAGAAGAGAAAAAAAATTCAGTGTTGCAAACAGTAAAAACGCTTTACTTAATCGGTCTTATTTAGAAACTAGCTGACAGACGTTGTCCTATCTTAGAACTGTCAAACACGCAAAGTCAAAATTGTAAATCTTATTTTTTTACACCTTGGGTTACATTACTGGAGTTTTAGTAAGGATCCCTATTTTTTTTTTAAATATAATATAGCCTATGTTACCCGGGGATAGAGTAGCTTCCCAACAGTGAAAGAATTTTTCAAATCAGTTCCGTAGTTTCGGAGCCTATTCAATGCAAACAAACAAAGAAACAAATCTTTCTTCTTTATAATATTAGTATAGATAGATTATTATGGTATAGATATCAATTTTATTAGTCCTTTGTCGTCTGGTAACTTGTGTTTTGCTCGTCTCGTTCTAGAGTAACCATTTTTTTCAGCGAATAATTTTTAATGTTTCTAATGAAGGTAATAAATTATAAGGTAAACCCAAATGTAATCAAAATACTAAGTACCCAGCCCTGTTTGCACATTTTTTCAATTCTATAATGTTTTGTATACCGCTGTCAATACTCAATTACTGCGATAGCTAGCGGTATTCAACGATCTCATCGGCAAACCCGTCACGTTCGTCTGACTCTGATACAGATATAAACATCAGGAAAATTCAAAGCACGGGGGGTTGCGGGTGTTCGGGGAGAGGGGCGATTGGATTACCTGCCCCCGTGGGCTGCAAACACTTCGTTACGCGTCCGTAACGAACTCACTCCAAAAAGTTGTCTCCTCGTCTACGTTACGAATTTAGCTGTAGAGTGACCAGACCAATAAATGTTTGTCTTATTAGGAATACTATAATAATCTATACTAATATTATAAAGAGGAAAGATTTGATTGTTTGTTTGTTTGCATTGAATAGGCTCCGAAACTACTGAACCGATTTGAAAAATTCTTTTACTGTTTGGAATCTACCCTATCCCCGGGTGACATAGGCTATATATCAATACCCGTGCAAAACCGGGCGGGCCGCTAGTTTATGATAAATATAAAGATTATTTATTTGCACAAAACACCACGAGTAAATCACACACACATTTATAAACGCAAAATTAGAAAAATTCTATCTCTGTTGGGAAGCCACACTCTCCCCGGGTGACATAGGATATAATCTATACCCGTGCAAAGCTGGGGTGGACCGCTAGTTAGAAATAAAGCCCCAACAAGAGTCTGACACGAGTACGAAACATTGAAGCAAGAATAATAACTAAGTATTATTTACCAACTAAGTAGATAAGAGACAATTTTTTTTCTAATTTGACTAAGTGCCCGAAAATCAGAGAAGCTCCACAACAATCAAAAAATAAAACTTTCAAATAACTAGGTAAGTTTTAATATTTTTATCATTAAATTCAAATTAGAAAAAAATTCTGTTTTTTTTTATTAATCAGTAAAAAAAATGAAATTATCAGTAAATACTAGGTACTATACGCACTTTTTGAATTTTCACGATTGAAGGCACAGGACCGGAAAAGATGGCGCGCTGAAGGGGAGACCTATACCCAGCAGTGGGTGAAGAATGGTTCATGATGATGATGATGAAGACTTAACTATCTACTTTTCAACTCTATCATCAGGCACTCGTCCGTCGTCAAAATGATCGTCTAGACTCTAGTATAATTTATGGGACTCGTTAAAACCAACTCAATGGCCACAACCTCGAGGGGTTTACTAGTAGCCGTTGAAGAGTTCCACAATCCACCTCCTGGCTTCATCATCAGATAAATTTGATGGTACTAAATTATCATACTATCCTTTACATGCAAAGTTTTAACTCGATACCCTAAGTAGATTAAAATCGACTTTAGACATATTTTGTGTTTTTCCTCTCCCTTTTTATTCAACCCCTTGTATGAGATGCGACTTGTATAGATACTTTGGTTCCGTCACATCTTCCTGGCTTTCACAAGGTAAGGCTGGTGTGTCTGCCAATTCGGCAGCACAAGCGACGCAAATATGCCAACCTCGGCGTAAAATATCCTCAAATATGTAACCAAGTGGCCGTTTGAGCTGTTTTGGGTTGAGACATTGGGCACGTGGGGACCAGGGGCCTTACGGACAACTACTATTACAGGCACCTAATCCGCTCAGTTGGAAAATCACGCGACCGCAAACCTTATCGCGCACAGATACGGTTTGCGGTCGCGTGATTTTCCAACTGAGCGGATTAGGTGCCTGTAATAGCAGTTGTCCGTAAGGCCCCTGGCTCTCACCTTATTTTTTAAAATCTTTCAGGGCGCCTGGTTAATGTAACGCATGACCAAAATTCTGGCGTGTTTCTGGTTCAACGCATAAGCAGCGTGGTAATGCCGCCACCATGCCGGGTATGCTGCCAACTGATACTGGGCTTGAGCATTTGGATTTTGCATTGTCTTTAAACCTTCAACGGTCTATGGGCAATCTAAATGTTATTGTAGTGTTAGTTAGCTTGTATTTTGTATAGTTAATAAAAGAACATGGCCTTTATTTACTATTTCTTTAACTTGACTTGTAAAACAACATTTTATTAATAAATGTTTATTTAAAAACAATATTTGTTTACATTAGTTACGAGTGAAGCTAATAAATAAGCATATTTGAAAAAGTTAAGTAAATTGCCCAAAATAAAAATCCGCTAAATAAGCATATTTAAAAAAAGTTAAGTGAATTGCCCAAAATAAAAAAAATGCTAAATAAGCATATTTAAAAAAAGTTAAGTAAATTGCCCAAAATAAAAAAAATGCTAAATAAGCATATTTAAAAAAAGTTAAGTAAATTGCCCAAAATAAAAATCCGCACAATTACAATGTTAGTACTGGAAGCGGAGTCACTGTCGTTGCCGACGGTTAAACTCAATTAACTATTCCGGCGCTTGCTTACTCTTTTGGAAAATAATATAAGAGATTCGTGCTCGTTTTTATTATACCTGTTATATTATATTCTTGCAAAATCCTCTAGTATATATATGAATTACATCATTTATAAATAACTAGCTACGCCCCTCGGTTTCACCCGCGTAGTGATGAAAAATGGTGATGACAATGATGATGATGATGATGAAAAGCCTATAACACTCTCCAGCCCTTGAACTATACACATGCAAAAAATCAGGTCGATCTGTTGCTCTGTTGCTGCGTGAAACAGGAACAAACAAACCAACAAACCAACAAACAAACACACTTACGCATTTATAATATTAGTATGATAATCTTGGACTCTATGTATTAGTCAAATCACCCACACATACACAGGGCTATCTATACAGGGTTACGCATATAGCCTACAAAACCGAAAGGAGCTCATTGTACTCATCATTATGAATATCTATTACTATGGGACCAACCCTGAAATCGTGAAACATGTTGTGTTCCATACATTTTGTCGAGTGTCGATGACCGTTTTCTACAGAACAGCTGATATTTTTTTCGCGATTCAGGGTTTGGTCCTATAGTAAAAGTTGTCCATAATTATGGTTACTATGTACCTCTTTCGGCGTAGACCCTTTCTGTGTTGCCGAGTATATATGACCGCCTTTCTCATCATCATCATCAGCCAGAAGACGTCCACTGCTGAACATAGGCCTCCCCGTTTAACCTCCACACTGAACGAAAGCCTGTCACCTGCATCCACTGGATGCCCGCGACTGATGCCCGCGGACGACCTCCTATTTGTTTAGTACCAACGCCTTGTGTAACATACGAGTAAACTCAAACACATACCCTTTGCTACTGTCCAATAATACTTCGTAGCTAAAATGAATAAATTTGAATAGATGATTTGAACTAATGAGGCGGGCCGGGCCGCGGGCGGTGGCAGTGGCACGACGCGATGCCAGTACACTGATAAGCGAGAATCGAACCCGGACCGCCTAAACAATTGTCATTCACCGACTGCGAGTCAATCCGCACCCCTTTGAATAAATTTCCTTTGAAATTCATTGCTGATCATTTTGGACATGATTACTGAATGTAGGTACAGCTCCCCGTGTTGATAAATAAATTAAAATACTGCATGAACGGTAGATAGGCACATATTTGTACTCTTAAGTCATCATCATCATCAGCCCGAAGACGTCCACTGCTGAACACAGGCCTCCCCCTCCGACCTCCACACTGAACGAAAGCCATCTGAATCCACTGGATGCCTGCGACTCTCACGATGTCGTCGGTCCATCTAGTCGGAGGCCTAACTACGCTGCGTCTTCTGGTTCGAGGTCTGCACTCAAGAACCTTTCTTCCTCATTGGTTATCGGTTCTTCGAGCGATGTGGCCTGCCCATTGCTACTTCAACTTGCAAATTTTAATAGCTATGTCGGTGACTCTGGTTCTTTGGCAAATATACACGTCCCGGATTCTACCGCGTAAAGAAACACCGAGCATAACTCTCTCTATTGCCCGTCGTGTAATAGACAATGCCTCTATACTTTTCAAAAATGCCAACAGTTAAGGGCCACGTCTCAGTACCATATGTCATCACCACACACACACTGGTCAAAGACCCTTGTTTTTCGGAACTGGGGTATTTTTGATGAAAAGACATACTCTTAAGTACATACACACTTGTAATATCCTAAATTATAGAGATCTTACTAAAATCCAACGTTACAATAACACTTTTGAAATGGTCCTAAGGTGGTGTTAAATAAAAACTCCTTTTTCTCTTCATATAATAGTGGACTGTATTTCTTTGTTGGTTTACAGGATTGTTTCTTAAGGTTCTAGGTGATTCTTGAGTGATGCCGCGGTGAGAAGACACGAAGACAGGAGGGCGAGAGAAGATGCGATGAATACACCGAATGAGCAAATGTGCTCTATATATAAGCCTAAATTCACTCTCGCAATTAGTACCCTGTAGCGGGCGTACAGTGTTTTATCCGTCAATTACAGATCATAATTTTCCTAACGAAACTTTCTAATTTTGACTCAAGGTCACTGTTCTAAAGCTCGTCTCTGATTGGCGGACACTTTCTCACCAATTTACATAATCAAAGTTAAGACTAAATCTGTCCGTAACAGTCTCCCCCCGGCGTAGTTTTACGAAGCCCTTTTTTCTATCGGCAGGACGATGAGTCTTCTGGCAGGTCTTCTGAAGACCCCTCCTCGCGTCCTCACTTCCACGCTGCGCACAACTCCATCTTTTCCGGGGTGTACGTTCTTGACCTCGTCGTAATCTTGACACGTTGTTGTTTCCTGAGGCCAATTCTCTTTTTGATCGTAGAGGAATTCCGGCCCAACAAACCATCTGTCGTCAGCTGTCAATTGAGTTTTTCCTGACCGAGTAGCGTCATCTGCGACATTGTGTTGTGTGGGTAACCAACGCCATTGTCTTGCGGCTGTCAGCTCGGCGATCTCGCTCAATCGGTGTGCGACGAAAGGTGTGTATCGTACGGAGTCATTTCGTACCCAGTGAATGACTGTCTTCGAATCACTCCAAAAGGTCACTTGAGTGTCAGAGGTGACTCCGAGTTCCTTCAGAGTTTCTGTCGCGAGTCTGGCTCCTATTAAGGCAGCTTGTAGCTCCATTCTGGGTATACTTTGTGGTCTGATCGGTGCCACTTTTGCTTTGCCAGTTACTAGGATGATCTTCACAGATGCATCTGTCATTACGAATCGCCAGTACACCGCGCATGCGTATGCCTGATCGCTCGCATCGCAGAACACGTGTATCTCTCTTTCGACGATGTTTTCCTTCTCGTAACATCTTGGCAGGCGAAGCTTTTCGATAAAGTTCAGATCCTTCAGCCAATCAGCGAACTCCGTTGCCTCTTCTGGGGGTAGCACATCGTCCCATCCGAGTTGCTTTTTCCAAAGTCCTTGCAACAATATTTTGGCTGACACGGAATACGGGCTGAGGATGCCCAGTGGATCGTAAAGCGACATTACGGCTCCTAGGACTTCTCGCTTTGTAGGTGTTCGTTTCCCCTCTTTTACCTCCTGGGGTACTCTGTGCATGTTGGTATTGAAGGCTAGTTCGTCCTTGTCCGGTATCCATATAAGTCCCAGAGTCTTTCCTTGCGCACTGGTTCCCAATTCTCTGGGGGCGGATGCTCTGTCCTCCTCCGGGATTGTCTCCAGTGCTTCCGGGATATTGGCCATCCATCCTGCCATGTGAAAACCGGCCTCACGATGCACTTCTACGACTTCCTTGATTGCGCGAGTAGCTGTCTCCTTGGTGTCGAAGCTATCCACCCAATCGTCCATGTAATGATTTTCCGTTATAGCGTGGTATGCGAGCGGGTGTGACTCTCGGAATTCCGTCGCATTTCTGTCCCTCACGCTGTGAGCCATAAAAGGTGAGCTTCTGGCTCCGAAAATCATTGACGTCATTTTATACTTCTGTGGTGGTGCTGTGCGGTCATCGCCTCGCCATAAAAAATGTTGAGCTACGCAGTCTTCATTTCGAATTTTCACGCGTAGAAACATCTCTCTGATGTCCGCGACCACAGCTATCGGTTTCGTTCTAAACCGAAGTAAAATTCCGTGTAACGCTCTCAGAAGGTCCGGTCCGTCCAGAAGTGCGTCGTTCAGACTTGTTCCGTTCACTTTGGCGGCCGCGTCAAAAACTATTCTGACCTTTCCCGGTTTATTTGGGTTCGTTACGGCGAAATGCGGCAGGTACCACATGCGTGGGTTATCGGTGTGGTCTTCCTTGCATCGGATAGCATATTCCTTTTCCAGTAGCTGGTTTATTTGGCCTGTGTATGCGTCTCTGAGCTGCGGGCACTTGTCCAACTTCCTCTCTACGCCGCGCAGTCGACTCACAGCCATGTCGTAGCTAGGTGGCAAGGTCACATCATCCTCAATCCACGGCAGTCCTACCTCAAAGCGACCATCTATTCGTTTCGCTGTTTGGTTAAATATTTCTACGGCGCGCTCCTCTTTGTCGATAGGCTTCCTTTTCTGGGATATTCCTAGCGCGTCGAGATCGAAATGGGCTTTCACGAGTTCGTTCAACTCGTCATCCTTGTTGATTGTTGGCATCATATCATTACGTAACACGTCCTGGATCGTCCGCACGTGTAACACGCTTTCCTCTTGTGTTACAACACTCCTGGGCGTCGATCCGTGGATAATCCATCCGAGATGTGTGAGCGATGCTGCAGGTTGGTTCTTCGTGCCTGTCAGTAGCCTTCGTGTTACGATCAAATGCCAATTATCAGCACCTATCAGGATGCGCGGTTTTCCGTGCGCATAACAAACGTCTTCCTGTATTAACTCTTCTAGGTGCGTATGCTTCAGGAGGTCCTCGTCCACTGACTGACTTCCCAGCGTGAGGTTCTTCACTGTACGTGCTCTGACTGATTGGTAGCCTCTGAAGTCCGGAGCTCGGCCGCGTATCTTAAGTTCAACAACGCGACTTTCCGGTTCTTGTTGACTCGATGTGACTCCATGGATGCGAAGTGGCCGTACCGGGCCTCTAGCTCCAACTATCTTGGCAATCTCATCGTCAATCAGTGTTATCGTCGATCCTTCGTCGAGCAGTGCATAGGTGTGAACCTCTTTTCCATTATTTCCCTTCACCGTGATCGGACATACTTTCAACAGCACCTGTCTTTGTGTTCCGGAGAGGTGCGCGGACGCTGTGATCGCCGTTTCCTCTTGTTGTGACTGTTGAATTGGTTCACGGTTAGGTGCGCTTTCCTTGGGCGCATGTAAAAGTGCGTGATGCGGTAGTCTACATTCTTCGATTCCGCATTTCTTACTCTTGCACCTAAAACGCCTGTGCTTGCTGTTCAGGCACTGGAAACAAATGCGCGTTTCTTTAGCCCAGTCCCAGCGTTTCTGTACGGTCATTGCTGCGAGCTTATTGCATTTTGGTGTTTCGTGCTCGCTTCCGCAGGCTAGACATTCCTTCTTCGTTGGTTGGACATCGGCTGTAGCATATACATTTGCTCCTTTGCGTTGTTGGTTCGCATTCTTATTCGTGTTCGTTGCGCCTCCTTTGGCGGCTTGATATGGTGCGGTAGTCGTAGACGCTGTGTACGTGTGGCGCATCGCTCGATCTCCTTCACGCATCAGAAATTTCGAAAGCGTCAATATTTCTGGCTCTGAGCGACTGCCTTTCTCTTCCACGTGGTCACACCACTTCGTTCGGATGTGTGGTGTCAGCTTCTCTGTGACGTGCCGCGTCAGCATTGGATTTTGTAAATATCCTCGTTCGTCAATGCTGTCGATGATGATGATGATGTTCTGTAGCTTAATCGCGAATGTATTAAGCTCAGCTGCGGTTGTGTTCGGACTGAGTTTCGGTAACTTCTTCAAGTCCTCCAATGCATGGTCGATTATCATCTCTGGTCTTCCATAACATTGTTCTAATGTGTTCATGATCTGCGCTGGATCCGTAGCGGCGAACAATAATGCAGAAACTGTCTGTCGCGCTTCTCCTTTCAGGCATGACCGCATTCGTGCTAAGTTTTCTGCCGGCGAAAACCTGTATATTCTTGTCGATTCTCGCATCGCAGCCTTGAATGGCAACCACTCGCCCATGGCCCCGGTGAAGATAGGTAAGTCCATGGTCTGTCTCGGTGGTCCTCTTTGTCGAGCCATTCGTTCTAAGGCCTCAGCTAGTCGGTCGATTCCTCTATCTTTCGATCTGGTCGGCGTCGGTGATCTCTGTCGACGCGTGTGATCGAAAGTTGCCTGTCTTTCGCGATCTATTGTTTCTTTCTGTCGCAGTGGAGAGTGATATCTATCCTTCGCTCTCCGATCGCCTTGGTCGCGAAGCTCCCCCCGTATTTGAGTGTGTTGAAGCCAGTCGTCGACACGCTGAGATGTTTCTATTTCCTCGGCGGTTATGCTTTCGCGGTCGGTTTCCTCTCGGATCGTAGCCACATCGGCGGCCAATCTCTTCTTGATCAGTAGCGCTTGCAGCTCGAGTTGATCCCGACGTATGTTGGCTAGGCTTTCTTCCGCTTCCAACTCCTTCTTCCTGATGCGTGCATCGGCGCTTTCGACTGAGCGTATCGACGTAGCTCTTGGTGCTCTCGGTTTGCGGGGTGGCGGTGGTGCCTCTTGAACTGTAGGCGGATTGTGCGCAGCGGGTAGTGATTCGGTGAGTACCCGTGATGTGGATGCGTCTACATCGGTGGGGGACGCCGGCGAGTCTTGCATGAGTCTCTTCTCGCGTTCGGCTTGGGACCTCGTCTTCATTGGGCTTCTGTCGATCGGCATCTTCGGCTCTTGAAGCCCCTAACGGTCCCTACCTCCCTAATTGCCCTACCTCCCTATCGGTCCCTAGCAGTCCTTCGGGTGGGCCCGGGTTTGAAACCGGGATACGCTCCCTCAGGGATGGAATTGCAGGAAAGGTAGGTGG
>OU611985.1:10000-15000 GCA_914767915.1 Agriopis aurantiaria | reverse complement strand
TGCCTTGTATGTGCTGCATTAGGTCATAGAGGGAGTCTTCGGTGCTCCTTTGGGGCATAAAGCCGTACTGGCGAGTACTGGTCCTTTCAACCAGGTGCCACTTAAGTCTTCCCACTAACATTTTCTCCAAAATTTTTCCCATCACCGGAAGGAGTCCAATAGGTCTATACGATTTGGGACTGGTATAGTCGATCTTTTCCGGCTTTCGCAGGACCACCACCGTAGCCTCCTTCCAGATGATGGGAAAATGACTCAATTCGAGGCATTTGTTCGCGATAGCGAGAAAGAGTTTCGGGTCCGTAGATATGGCCTGGCTACAGATGTCAGCGGTGAGACCATCTGCCCCGGGGGCTTTCTTGGGATTGAAGCTTTCCACCGACATTCTTAGTTCTTTTATCGTGAAAGGCGGATCATGTTCACCATGGTCGCTATTCATTTGTGTAGCTAAGTTTCTTGTGTGTCGGTGGTCTGCGTTATCCTCACTCTCCAAGTCCTCCGGGTAGAAGGTCTCCGCCAGCATCCTGACTGATTCACCTGAACTCATAACCGTTCCATCTTTTACTAATGGTAGATCCTCCTTCCGCTTTTTTGTTCTGCCAATTACCCTATAAATACCCTCCCATACCCCCTCTTTATCCTGTTTCCCACAGAAACCCTTCCAACTGCTTATTTGTGCTGCTTTTGCCTCTTTCTCATACTTTTCTTTCGCTTCCAGGTACTCAGCAACGACTTTCGCTCTCCGGACCGGCGCTGCACATCGAATTCTACGCTTTTTTGTGGCCACATCTTTCTTTAGCTTGGCGAGCTCATCACACCACCATGGTAAGTTGACAACGTTTTTAGGTTTTAGTTTAGGTATATTTTTATTACATGATTCTATTATTGTATTTATATATATGTTTATTTTGTTTTCTAGTTCTAATTTGTTGACTGTTTTATCTATTTCTGTACTATTTATGTTATTTTCTATAAGCAACTGGGTCATTTTCTCATGAAAATGGCGCCAGTTTGCTTTGTTACTTCTAAAAATTCTAGTGGTTCTATCCACACTAAATCCTTTTGATTTTGCCAACTTGATTTTAAACACAATGGTATTGTGGTCTGAGCTCGTCATGCCTTCATCGATGTGCCAGTCCTCTACCAAATTAAGGATTTCCGACGTGCAGGCCGTTACGTCCACGAAACTGCTATACGTTTTTCCACCTCTAATGGTGAAGAAGGTAGGGGTGGTGTAGTCGTTGTTGAGCACCTGCATGTCCAAGTCATCGAGGGCTCCTGCCATATCCTCCCCCCTGTCGTTTACAATGGGACTACCCCACCAGGAATTCTGCGCGTTTGCATCCCCCCCTATGATTGCATTTTGGCGGAAATGCTTTATGGTACTGCTCAGCTGCTCCAGGTATGGCTCTATCGGTGCCGGGTATGGTTCGAAGTAGAAAGACACGACGAGGATCTCCCATGCTGTTGTCCTGATCTTTACAACAGCAATGTTAGGTGTAGTAAAGTCAGGACACTGCATGACGTCCAGGTCGGGGTCGAAGACAGCAATGGCCGCTTTGACCGGACCGTCAGCAGGTTTCGTGCATTGAAAAATCCTCGCTCCTCTATAATCTTTTACTTGACCTATCCCTCCGATGTAAGGCTCCTGGAGCAGAACGAAGGCCATATTCTTGTTGTATGCTTCTAGCATTATTTCGTCTGTTGCAAGTTGTTTTCGTTGCAAGTTTGCTTGAGCAACAACGTATAGCTTCGTGTTGGAGACTAAATTTCCGCCAGGGACCACCTTAGCAGTACGCCACCGTTGCTCTAGCCAGCGCGTCCCACTTCCGCCTTATCACACACTCTTGGCTAAATGCATTGTGTCCTGTCTTATCCAGCTTCGCGAGTGTGCAGTTGCAGCAGGATGGGGGCACATCCGTGAGGAAGTCCGCACACCTCATTTTTAGATGAGGGCCTCCACAATGGCTACACTTTTCCAGCGTTTCTTTACAGAAGCGCCGGCCGTGTCCATAACCGAGGCAGAGCGAACACTGGACTAATGGTGACTGATCTGCCACTCTTACTCGCTGCAGGTCTATGTGGACTGCCTCGGCTTGGGTCATGCGCTGCCATAGTTTAGGGGAGACTCTCATCACTATATGGCTAGTGTGCGGATTTCTGGTTCGCTTTTTGAAGGCGATTTCTGCTCTGTCATCTTGTTCCCCAAGATCTCTGAAGAGGACTTTGTTTTGGGTTCTTAGTGCTTTCAGAACGTCCTCGTCACTATTTAGTTGGAGGACATCTCTAAAAATTACCATGGGATCCTTATTTTTCATATCTTCTACGTTGAGTTCCTTTGCTTGACTAAGTCTTTGTTTTATTTTTCTTCTATCTTCCTCTGTTCTGCAGCCCACGATGACCTTTCTGTCCTTCGCCTTTCTTATCCTTTCAACCTCGACTCCTCCTTCCTTTGCATTTACCACCTTTCGGATTCTGTCTAGGACTTCTTCCCCTGTTTCCATCTCATCCTTGGCAGTGACAACCACCGAGTGCAGCGCCGTCTGTCCCGGCAATTGCCCTCGGGTGGTCGTCGCTGCCACGCTAGCATAGGTCTTTCTTTCTAGACTTTCTGTCAGGATCTCAATTTTTTGGTTATTTTCTTTAATTAACTCTGCGTGTTTATCCAGTAGTTTTTCCAATTCACTAGTATCCGCCTTGTTTGTAACCATCATTTCTTCCTCCCTCTCTTTCTCTGATTCCTGCTGACGCTTTGTGTTTTCGCCTTTTGCTGAGTGTGCCCGCTTCACAAGTTGGAAGAGTCGATCCAACACCTCTAGAACTCCGGCTTTTATAACTCTACTTATGTTGCCGGAGTTGCTGAGGTGGAGCTTCCCCTTGACCAAGCAGGCTCTTGCTTCATCCACGATGCCAGATTTTAGGGGGCCCTCTAGGCTAGGTGGGCTCCCCTTGGCCTCCGTTGACAGTCTTCGGACCATCCTCGGTTTCGGCTTTTGGGGTCCCACCATTGCCGGTCTTGCAGGAGGAGGTGTCAGACTGGTTTGGGAACCTGAATTCCCGGATTCCCATTCCCCTATACTTCTCCTGACACTCAGTGTGGGGCTTGACGATCCGGCCATCGCTTGCTTCAAGAACGTCCGGTTTGCGGGAGTGGGGCTTTTCTGGGTGTCCGGTTGCCCAGCCTCCTCCACACACCCACTAATGCTGGCAGCAGAGGCCAACAAGGTCCCTGATGTCACAAAAGTAGACTCTGTCAAGGTCTTACTGGAGTCCTGCTCCATATTCTGGGTTGTCTTTGCCGGTGTCCTAAGCATTTTAGGATGTCTCAATAATTAAAAATATAAAGTCAGGGTCTAGTCAAGTTTCGTATAAAATATATATTTGAAAACCAGTGTATATTGCTGGATTTCAGTCCAAATTTCAATTAAAACAATCGAATTCCAAAAAGAACTTTTATGAAGTAAATTAAGGTTTTAAGTGTTTCCGCTCAGTAGACTAAAAGTGTCCCAATATCAAAAAGGATAATGTTAAATGAATAATTTTGACAGATTATTGAAGGTCTGCGTCCCCTCCGTCGATTTCCGGAGAAAAAGGAATTTGCCTTTTTATGACGATTACCGACACAGGGTGGGTGGGTGGGTATGGAAAAAAGGCCAAAAAATCAGTTTTTTACTGTTGCGTGTAAAAATTTTGTATGAAAAGGTGAAAATTTATGATCGATTACTGAAGCCCCGCTTCAGGCGCAGCTGATGGTGCGCTTTTGGCACCAATCCGATGTGCGGTTTGCAAACAAAATGCAAATAATGGCCGAAAAAGAGTAAAAATTTTGAAGATTTTCCTAAAAAACGCTTATATTGTGAAATTTTACTAATAAATTTTTTGTTTGTTGCAGATTCCGGATGGCGCGGTTGCTGGTGCGTCCAGCGGCGGGTCCCAGGTCAACGCAGAGGTAAGTTTAAAAATTAAAAAATTTAAAAACTATGTAAAATTTGGTTTTTTGCAAATAAAATTTTGTCAAATTTAACAAATGAAATTTTGATTTCAGAGACGAGTAGCGGTCGCGCGTGCGCTTCCAACGATGTATCACAGTCAATACTAAAGAAAACTTTTCAATAGAAATATCGTTGGGTTAGGTTAGGTTAGGTTAGGTTAGGTTAGGTTAGGTTAGGTTAGGTTAGGTTAGGTTAGGTTAGGTTAGGTTAGGTTAGGTTAGGTTAGGTTAGGTTAGGTTAGGTTAGGTTAGGTTAGGTTAGGTTAGGTTAGGTTAGGTTAGGTTAGGTTAGGTTAGGTTAGGCTAGGTTAGGTTAGGTTAGGTTAGGTTAGGTTAGGTTAGGTTAGGTTAGGTTAGGTTAGGTTAGGTTAGGTTAGGTTAGGTTAGGTTAGGTTAGGTTAGGTTAGGTTAGGTTAGGTTAGGTTAGGTTAGGTTAGGTTAGGTTAGGTTAGGTTAGGTTAGGTTAGGTTAGGTTAGGTTAGGTTAGGTTAGGTTAGGTTAGGTTAGGTTAGGTTAGGTTAGGTTAGGTTAGGTTAGGTTAGGTTAGGTTAGGTTAGGTTAGGTTAGGTTAGGTTAGGTTAGGTTAGGTTAGGTTAGGTTAGGTTAGGTTAGGTTAGGTTAGGTTAGGTTAGGTTAGGTTAGGTTAGGTTAGGTTAGGTTAGGTTAGGTTAGGTTAGGTTAGGTTAGGTTAGGTTAGGTTAGGTTAGGTTAGGTTAGGTTAGGTTAGGTTAGGTTAGGTTAGGTTAGGTTAGGTTAGGTTAGGTTAGGTTAGGTTAGGTTAGGTTAGGTTAGGTTAGGTTAGGTTAGGTTAGGTTAGGTTAGGTTAGGTTAGGTTAGGTTAGGTTAGGTTAGGTTAGGTTAGGTTAGGTTAGGTTAGGTTAGGTTAGGTTAGGTTAGGTTAGGTTAGGTTAGGTTAGGTTAGGTTAGGTTAGGTTAGGTTAGGTTAGGTTAGGTTAGGTTAGGTTAGATTAGGTTAGATTAGGTTAGGTTAGGTTAGGTTAGGTTAGGTTAG
>OU612010.1:7630824-7634698 GCA_914767915.1 Agriopis aurantiaria | reverse complement strand
AAAAAAAAAAAAACCTAACCTAACCTAACCTAACCTAACCTAACCTAACCTAACCTAACCTAACCTAACCTAACCGTCCGATTTCATTCGTCAAGCGACAGATCCGAAGGGTCACGCTTGACGAATGGAATCGGAGATATCAGTCTGAGCAAACGGCAGGCATCACAAAAATGTTTTTACCTGATGCGGTCTTGGCTTTCAGGCCCGTAAAGAGGGTAAAGCCAACTGGCCTGCTCACACAGGTCCTCACAGGGCACGGTGGGTTCTCCGAATATCTGCACAGATTCAAGTGCAAAGAGAGCCCATCATGCATCTGTGAGCCTAACAAACTTGAAACAGTACCCCACATCCTTTTAGAATGCCCAGTATTTTGTCGAGAACGGTTCGAGGTCGAGCAACTGATTGAAACTGTTCTAAACATTGATAACATAGCCCAAATTGTAAATAATAAGGAAATATGTGAAAACTTTTTCAAATTTTGTATATATATAGCAAATAAAGTAGTATTTAGAAATAAAAATAGATAAATAAATAATGTTTAACACTTATATTAACATATACGTGGATTAACATAGACTTAAGATAATGCTGTAAAATACTATAGTAACTATATTAATTAAAGAATTTAAATATATAGAGTAAATGTTAGAAGTAATGTAATATTAATATAAACTATAGATAATATGTACTTATGAATAAAAATACCTAGATTTAAGTTGTAACCTAATAAAGTAGAAATTTGTCAAGTAATAAAACCCCTGATAACGTTAGGGAAACAGCTCGCGGGCCGGGCCTACAGGCGCCCGGACAGGAAAAAAAAAAAAAAAAAAAAAAAAAACCTAACCTAACCTAACCTAACCTAACCTAACCTAACCTAACCTAACCTAACCTAACCTAACCTAACCTAACCTAACCTAACCTAACCTAACCTAACCTAACCTAACCTAACCTAACCTAACCTAACCTAACCTAACCTAACCTAACCTAACCTAACCTAACCTAACCTAACCTAACCTAACCTAACCAACGATATTTCTATTGAAAAGTTTTCTTTAGTATTGACTGTGATACATCGTTGGAAGCGCACGCGCGACCGCTACTCGACTCTGAAATCAAAATTTCATTTGTTAAATTTGACAAAATTTTATTTGCAAAAAACCAAATTTTACATAGTTTTTAAATTTTTTAATTTTTAAACTTACCTTTTCGTTGACCTGGGACCCGCCGCTGGACGCACCAGCAACCGCGCCATCCGGAATCTGCAACAAACAAAAAATTAATTAGTAAAATTTCATAATATAAGCGTTTTTTAGGAAAATCTTCAAAATTTTTACTCTTTTTCGGCCATTATTTGCATTTTGTTTGCAAACCGCACATCGGATTGGTGCCAAAAGCGCACCATCAGCTGCGCCTGAAGCGGGGCTTCAGTAATCGATCATAAATTTTCACCTTTTCATACAAAATTTTTACACGCAACAGTAAAAAACTGATTTTTTGGCCTTTTTTCCATCCCACCCACCCACCCTTTGTCGGTAACCGTTAAAAATCGGAGTTTCGTTTTTTATCGGAAATCGACAGGGGAGCCACAGACACCACAGAATCTGTTGAGATTATTAGTTTAACGTCATCCATTTCGATTTTACGACACATTTAGTGGGTGAATTTAAACATTTATATTTTTTATTTATTTCATTTATTCTTTGTCTACGTGACTTTTTATTTGATTTTTGACTAAGGACGCTGAATATAAAGACAAATAATGTACAGGACTCCGCCAAAATCAGTCCAGGACACGGAGGGAGACTCATCGGCGGCTGGATCTGCCGTTGAATCTGAGCAACCCCCGCGCCCAAACGTACGCAGGAGCATAGGCGAGTGGGAGTCCGAAAAGCCTGACACCCAGGGTGCATCATCTGCCAACAAAGCTTCTTCCCCGGAGCCAAAGCCGGCTGCTACTCGTAGACTGCCGAAGGAGGCTGCGGGGAAGCCATCGGAAGGACCTTACAAGTCGTCCGATAGGCTCAAAGAGGCTAGGGCTTGCCTGCTGACGGCTAAGATGCGCCTTGGGCAGTCAGGAAACCTCAAAACTGACATTAAGGTGGCGGTGACCCAGGCTGTCGATAGGCTATACCAGCTGGTCAAGGAAGCTGACTCCAGCAATGGTCGTACCGCCGCCACCGAGGACAGTCAATCGGTGAATGCCACTGGGAAAAAGGAAAAGGAGGAGGAAAGGGCATTGGAAAGAACGTTGCAGCAGCACATGGCAATAATGACGCAAAATATGCATAAAATGAAGCTGCTAAACGAGGCCTTGACTGCAAGGACCATCGTCGGAGGACACGAAGAAGCGAACGACAATGTCGAAAAGCTACTGGGTGAAGTGCGAGAGCTGCGCCAGACCTCCGAAGAGACGAGGCAGGCTGTATCCTCATTGAAGGAAACAGTCCCCTCGTACGCAGAGGTGCTGGCCGGACCGAACAGCGCCACTTCCCCAACAAAACTTCGCCCAAAGCACTCGATCATCGTGTCCTCTGACGATGATATGGACACTAGTGAGGTGGTGCTCGGTAAGGTCAGGAATGTCTTGGATGCCAAAACCACCGGGCTCCGCGTCACTAGGGCCCAAAAGGTCCGAAACCAAAAGGTTGTCCTTAGCTGCGACAGCAGGGAAGAGCTGCAGAAAGTTCGGGACAAAATTGCAGCAAAGGGGCCAAGTCTGAAAGTTGAAACGGCTCAAAATAAAGATCCCCTTGTTATAATTAAGAACCTCCTGAGTGTGCACAAGGATGAGGAGATAGTGGCGTGTCTAAAGTCCCAGAACGCCACTCTCCTCAAAGACCTACCAGAAGAAGATATAAGGGCCGTCGTGAGATACCGACGAAGAGCCAGAAACACGCACGAGAGCCACGTCGTGGTTCAGGTGTCACCAAAATTATGGCAGAGGCTGACTCAAGCAAAGCGGATGCACATAGACCTGCAATACGTGGCGGTACAGGACCAGTCTCCCCTAGTCCAGTGCACGAGGTGCCTGGGATATGGGCACGGGCGTAGGCTTTGCACAGAGTCAGTTGACCTGTGCAGCTACTGCACCGGCCCACATCTCCGGGCAGACTGCCCGGCATATGGGACGGGGGAAGCTGCGACCTGCCGAAATTGCAGGTTGGCAAAGCATGCTGAAGTTGGCCATAATGCATTTGATGGGGAATGTCCGGTGCGCAAGCGCTGGGACGCAATTGCCCGTTCAAGCGTGGCGTATTGCTGATACGGGCACCTCGGTCAACAGAGACGGACAGGTGACACCTGATCACACTGGTGGTTGCGTGCGGAAAGACAGGTTTTTGACGCAGGTGAAGACCGCTCATGTGGGACTCTCCAGACAGCCAAATCTCTTTGACAGCCGGGACAGCCCCACATGTGAAATCAGTGAACAATATTTTCTATGCACGAACCGTTACAAAGATGTAATACACGAACTGCTCCCGGAATGCATCAACCAAGGCGCTGATAGGTGCGTCCTGGAATCTTATAGCATGAAGCTGCCCAAATCTACATTGTGTCCAATGAAGGCTGGGAAAGAATCCAGGCCGCACCTATACGCTGCTTGCATGACGGAGTAAACTTAGAAATAAAAAATATGGCAGGAGGACCTTGGAGGTCACCTTGACATATTCAGCTTCAATAAATATGAAAAGTGTGTGCAACTCTCAATTCTTAAGAATTGTTGGTATGCACCCGCGCCAAAAAATTTCTATAAATCAATTAGCAACAAAGTGTACACAAAATATTATACAAACATAAATAACAAAACCTTACTTAACATTAATACAAATAAGATCGGTCTATTCACCAAAGTTTATTAATATTAAAAATCGTA